>JAQQTO010000052.1:20435000-21035000 GCA_029884595.1 Ormosia semicastrata
AGCGCTATGAGGTTTATGTTTGCACAAGTGATGAAAGGGAGCTTTCAGCAGAAACTTGGAGGCATCTTAATCCAGATTCAGTTCTAATAAAAGTTAGAAGAAACTATTAGATACTATTGTATGCATCAAAGTCTGGTAAGTGATGTTTCTATTTTACTATTTGCTTTTCTTTTTCAATACATCAGTAGTGGAGTTCCTAGTGGCTACAACTGATAAATAAGTAAGAAACAAATTACAAGATGAAGACAGCCTGCATTCTAAAATCCATACTATCTGGATATGCTTTATGATTAGGGGACGTGATTTGTCTATGTTTTTTTGCGTATGCATTTGTTTCTGTTCTCGTTGTTTCATTTGTGGTGCTTCTTGTGTATGTGAATTTTATTAGGTCCAAAGAAGTCATTGTTTAAAACCTAAAAACGATTATTAGTGGTAATCCCCTCACAGTGATGACTGATAAACACAATTACAGGCTGCGTGTGTGTCTCTGTGCATGTGCGTATTGGAACTTGCTAGTACGAAAGTTTAACCGATTAATATTGGTAAATGGTTATATGCTGGCGCATGAGTAAGAGTATTAAAATCTGATTACAATAATAGAAGGGTCCTAAAATGTCTGAGATCTAGAATCTTGTTTTTCCGGTCCTATTAGTGGGATTGGAAGAATAAAGGATGAGAAATGTCAACACAAATCATTTGTAATGGCACTCATCACTTGCTATTGGTGTTGGCAAAACCAGAACTCTTTGAGTTCTCCATAAACACCTGCCATAGAACTTAAGTCTTCTCTTGCCAAAGTTGTCAAAGTTGGTCATCTGTGATTTTTTCTGCTGATTATATTTTGCCTTTTTTTTAGGGGTGGGAGAGAGACAGAGAGAGAAAATCCTCTTACAACTTCAGCATCAGTCTCATTCCTTATTAAAACCATACTCTCTTTCATGTTTCATCATTTAATTCAAACTCACGCACATATTACTATTATAAGAAGAGTTTGAATTTGTTCCATTTGTTTAGTGTGAAATATTTTACACTATCAATAAAAGAGAAATTGCCATATCATTGTAATAACTAAGATTTTTTTACTTGCAGTAAAAACTTTTAACAGTTTTAAAATAGGTGGCACCCCATGTTTCATTGATAGTGTAAAACTTTTTACATTGTTAGTGGATGAAAAATAAATCCTTATAAAAACACACGTTTTTTGTTCTTTTGTGCAATTTCACACCCCAAGCTGTCATATTCCTCCAAAATCCAAAAGGAAGGCACATGTACTGCCTTCTATTACCCACAAAGGATTGCATCACTTTTTACACCATGGCCACCCTCTCTCGGTCTTTCTTGTTTGCTTTTGTTGATCTCTTCCTTTCTCTTGTTCAAGAAATTGGAAAAATGATTTGAGGAGGTGCTTTTTACACTGCAGGATTATCTGAAGCAAGAATGCCTGCAGACTCTGCAGCGGGTTCCCACTTCTGCTAGATATGCCTGGAATGCATGTCCTGTTCCTTGGAAAGACTCATGTTTTTCTTTTCACTTATCGGTATGGCTGGTGTTGGCACATACATATCAGAATATGTTACTTATACGTATTATATGGGTCAATATGGAGCATGGCCGTGGGTTGTAATGCTTAGAATTGGATCCAGAAGATGCAATGAGGGAGCCTCACATGCTGTACTTATTTTTTTGTGGCTGATGCACATGTTGGCAGCATATTTAGAGAGCCTATTAGAATGGACATCAATTCAGCCTTTCTAATTGTATTTGTAGTTACAACAAACTCTGTAGATCAATGCATGTTCTAGCAATGTTCACAGTATTCACTATTCACTAACCTAAGCAAGCAGCTAGCAGTGTTTAATCCCATTGATAATCTATCACCGCGTACCCCTCTGAAGATCTTCAGTGTCTGAGGTTGGTGAATTTGCTTGGACGATGTATAATGTAAATGTAATAGTGTAATACAGTCCTTCACTTCTATGTATTAGTTTTTACCCAAGTATGTTGATGATTACCTTGTTGCAAATTCAAGAACTTTTACACTCATGACTTTATAATATGTATTTTACGGTAGTCACCTGTGAATATATAGTAGTCATCTGTGAAACAAACAGGCAAAGAAAATGTGTTGCCCTGACAAGTGTTTTGGATATAATTTGCATTATTTGTGATACTAACTATTTTTATTTGACAAAATTCATATATGAACTCAAATTATTTGTATGAGCTGCAAATTGAACAAGGAGGTGAAGAAACGCATTAAAGCTAAATGCCCCAAATGTTCAATCTTCGGCAGATGCAAAGATTTCACCGGAATTAATTATTGTATTTACTCAATTTCCTTACTTGTTAAGAGCTAAAGAAAAGAAGGTATGTGTATAACGCAAGCATCAACTACTGACTTGAGGCTAATGCAACTTAATATTGATATTTGTAAATGACTTTATAATCTAATAATATATATTTATTTTTACAAACTTAGTTTTATAATATTGAATTTTATAATTAAATTTGTAATTTATAGATAATTTCATGCAAATGAAATTTTGAAATCGATATTCCTTACTGGTAACAAATGATTATAATTTTTTTCTGTTGATTTTCTCCACTAGCAAGGGACTTGAAATTAAATTGCAATGTGTATTATAGTGAGTAATTTTTTTTAATAATTAATAATTTAGTCTGATGGCATACTAAATATTAAAGGCTTTGGGGAGATATATAATAATTTTTGTTCCAAATTTAAATTTATTTTTTGTATAATTTTAAATGTCGATGAATTTACATATTTTATATAAAAATCTTACTATAATTATCCATATTATTTGATTTTTCCTACCTAAGTCAAGTCAATTGGTCAAGTGCTCACGGACACCTAGTTAATCCAAGTATTAAACATCTATCAACCCCAATTAGTGGTTCCTAAATATCCGTCAAATTTTTCTAAATTCTTGCGCAAAAAACAGCATTTTATAAGAAAATATTATTCTATTTATTAAAAATTTTACATTTTGTTGAAAAAATAATTTCTTTATGCAGCCATTATTAACAAATAAAAAGTCAATTTATTTATATTATTCTTATCATTATTTTTTTAAAAATGTTCTAATGACAAAATTTATAACACCAAAAACTTATATGAAAAATATAGTTATCATCTTATTAAAAAAATTCTTCTTATATGTAGTTTAAAATAATTTTTTTATATTATAATTATTCACATAATTTCAAATTAATAATAATGGTTAGATAAAGTTAGTGACTCTAATATATTTGGTTTGAAAGTGACTCTAATATTAAAACCTCCTGTCATTTGTAGGTAAAGTTTTATTGAGTGCAGTACACTTCTTTTACCTCCAACAACCACTCAGTGTTGGGTTCTTATCTTACAATTCTGTATCAAATAAAAAAAGTAAGTTGTAAATTAATTATTAAAAATATGAGTTTTCCATATATCATAAATGATTATCCCTAATTTTTTTTTTATTTATCCTCTTCAAATTCTATTTTCTAATGTTACTTGTTTCTTTTTCTTGTCATTTTCACCGTTAAGTATTTAAAAGGTCAAAGAAACATCGCAACACACACACACTGCTTTCAAGTCTCAACTTGTATTCCTTTCTATTCAATTCAATTCAAGCAAAGCCATTTACCGAAGAGAGAGGAAAAAAAAAAAACCTCATTTCTGTGAGAGAGAGAGAGAGAGAGAGAGAGATGTCTTCCTTCGATGCCTTCAGCGTCGAAACCGACGATCTGAACATCAACTCCGACCACCACCACGCCGCCGACGACGACACCTTCTCCGGCTACGGCACCTACTCCAGCTTCTCCGGTGCCGATGTCCCCGTCGACCACACGTCTTCGGTGGCGTCGCCGGAGGTCTTCGGGTTCAGCGATCCGGATCAGAGTTACTCCCAGTCTCCCTTCGAACCGGTGCTTGTAGTAGAGAATGGAAACGAAAACGGAAACGGAAACGGCTATGGTGACGACGTTTTTGTCTCCGACGGGCCGATGCTTCCGCCGCCCGGCGAGATGGAGCCCGAGGAAGGTTATCTCCTTCGGGAGTGGCGCCGGTGAGTTTGATTTGTGAATTTATCAGATCTCGTTTGAATCTGCTTAGATCTATGTTGATTTCGCTTTAAACTAGAAGCTGATTGCGTGCTTGATCCCAAAGTTTCTTCTTTCATTTGATTTTTCTTGTAAATAGTTAGGATTAGGAAGCTTGGTGAACTTAGTATGTTCCAATTTCACTTGAAAATTTTGACATAATTAGTTGAGCTGTGTTATGATATAAAAATATGATTTATTTATTTATTTATTTTTGTGTTGAGATTTAGTATAATTGTTGTATGCTAGGGAGGAATTGATTTGTGTCCACCAGTTAATACTAAAAGGGCAGAGCAGATTTGCTCGAACTTGCTGTGCGGTTGTGATCCCTTTTGGTTGTGGATGGTCCTTTACTGCTAGCTTCACCTATGGAAGTTGGATCTCCATAGCTATTGTGTGGTGAGGTGCTTTTGAGGGTAAGTTTTATGCTACAAAAAACTTTAGTTGTTGGACGGACGGACTCAAAGCTGATTCTACAGTTTGTAGGATCTGTCTTGTGTTCTCACTTTCTTGGAGTAAACGGTGGAAGAGTAATCACCGTTGACCGTTTGGAGTGAGATGATCATACTTAAGTTGACAATATTAAGTGTTCCGTCTCTCCTCAGTTAAACTTAGATCAAGAAAGCAATTTACAAATAACCAGATGGTGATAAAGCTTGATGAGGGTTGCATCAAATCCATCTGAGCACATTTCTTGGATTTTGTGAGAGTGCTGAGGAAAGTATGGCAAACATATATTCTGTGTGATTTTTAAATAGTCCATGTTGGCAGAATTTTTTCTTTTTCTTTTCCTTTTCTCTTTCTTCCTTCTATGTAGTTCAGGGAGTAATAGATATTGGACGACCTGGTTATCTAAATATACACATTCATCATGTGTAAATTTTGCATCTCGGGAAAAAATTAAAAAAAAAAAAAGAAATTAATCCTTATAAATCTATGTCATCAGATGCCCCTTAAAAACATATTCCTTCCTAGTATATCTTTTTGCATTCCTTGAATAGCCTGTTTGTCTACATTCTTTTAGATATAATTGAACTTTTCCTACTTGGCTTTTGTAGTTTTATAATTGCAGTGCATTGCCCTGTATTGTTATTCAATTTTCCAAATGATGCCCGACTGTTTGATATAGGATTGAAAATCTAATAATGTTTTATATATCATGCACCGAGCACTTGTCATAGGCTGAAAAAAAGACAATTTTATGTTGTTTTGATTGATATCCTGAAGAATTCAACCTCTTGTCTAATATCAAGTGGACAATACTGAAATGGGGATTCTTATTTTGATATGAAATATTTATGTTAATTACATGGTGGATGACTTAAGCAGGCAACACTTGTCTTTTTCTGAGCCTAGATTAAGTGTTTAGTGTTTTAAATATCCAAGAATGTCCACAAAGTGCGATTTGTAGTGACGACTTAATTATGTTAGTTTACTTTTTTATGGTATAGATTAACATCGCCACCTAGGTGTAGTAAAAAATAAGTAAGGGTTCCCACATTTTCGTGAACGGGTGTGGGTAAAGAAACTAGTTCACAAGAGTAGGATGCGTTTTGGAACTTGGAATATAGGCACACTTACAGGTAAATCTATGGAAATAGTTGACACCATGATTAAGAGGAGGATTAATTTTATGTGCCTACAAGAAATTAAGTGGGTTGGAGAAAAGGCAAAGGAACTCGATACTTCGGGTTTTAAGCTTTGGTACACCGGCAAAGTAAAATCCAGAAATGGGGTAGGCATAATAGTAGATAACAATTGGAAGAATAATGTTGTGGATGTGAGAAGGCTCGGAGATAGGATCATAACTTTGAAGTTTGTTGTGGAATGGGAGACTTTTAATGTTATCAGTGCGTATGCACCCCAAATAGAGTTAGACAAGCACTATAAGATAAATTTTTGGAAGGATTTAGAAGGTTTAGTTCAAGGACTACCGTTAGGAGAGAAGATTTTTCTGGGAGGGAACCTTAATGGTCATGTGGGGAGCAAATCTAGGGGGTATGAGGGTTTGCATGGGGATTATGGTCTAGGAGTAGCTAATGATTTCTTTCTAATAAGGAAATCGATAGAAAGCTTTGCATGGATTGAGGGCAAAGCAATTCGCTAGATTTTTCGGAGGAGGATTATAGAGGAAGAGATTTGGGTGGTACAATGATAGGCCCATTAGTTGAAAAGAGGGGGATCGTTGGGCCTCAAGAGTGGCCTAAGGTAAATGAGAGAAGGAAAACACGGTGGCAATGGATGATGGAGAGAGAATGAGGGGGAAGGAGGCATAACGAGAAAAGTGGCCTGGCTTAGGAGTGGAGGATGGGGGGCAAGTGAATCATGAGAGAATCATGGGCGAATCATGCAAAAGGGAGTTTTGGAGCCGGTCCTATCTCTCGCAAGTGGGTGGCTATTCATTTCTCTATTTCTTTTTATCATTCCCGTAAGGAGCTTGTCTCCATTGATTAGCTAACTGCTCGTTTCCGAGTCATAGAAATTCTCGCCGTATTGAGGGTTGATTTTACAATAGTTAACACTTGTTTTAGGAAGCGGGAAGAACATTTTATCACATATAGAAGCGGGATTTCTTACTCTCAAATTGATTTCTTTCTAATAAGAAAATCTGATAGAAAGTTTTGCATGGATTGCAAAGTGATCCCTGGAGAGAGCCTGACTACTCAACACAAGGTTTTGGTTATGGATGTACGGGTTAAGATGAGAGTAAGGAGAAATTGTCGCGACAAAGAGCCAAGGATCAAATAGTGAAAACTAAAGAGAGGAAAACAAATGCTCTTTCAGAGGAGGATTATAGAGGAAGAGATTTGGGTGGTACAATGGAGTGCTAATGATATGTGGGATGAGATGGCTAAAGGGATTAGGAAGGTAGCAAAAGAGACACTCGGTGAATCAAGAGGCTTTGGACCCTAGGATAAAGAATCTTAGTGGTGGGACGCAAGTGTACAAGATAAGGTTAAAATTAAAAGGAAATGTTATAAAGCTTGGCACGTGTGTAAAAATGATGAAAATTGAGAAAAATATAAGGCAACTAAAAAAGATACAAAGAAAGTGGTGAGCGAGACGAAAGCTAAAGCGTTCAACGGGTTATATCAATCGTTGGGCACCAAAGACGGAGAAAGGAGTATCTACAGGCTTGCGAAAAGTAAGGAAAGGAAGACAAGAGATTTGAATCAAGTGAAATGCATTAAAGATGAAGAGGGTAAAATCTTAGTTACAGAACAAGACATCAAGGATCGATGGAAGGGTTATTTTCACAAGTTATTTAATGAAGAACATGGGACATTAGGGGACTCGGAGATTCTAAACACTAAAGAGGAGGATTAAAATAAAACATTTTATCGTAGATTTCAGAAGTTTGAGGTAAAAGAAGCATTGAAGAGGATGGATAATGGAAAAGCGGTCGAACCGGATAATATATCTATTGAGATATGAAAGTGCTTAGGAGAGAAAGATATAAGCTGGCTGGGGAGAATGCTTCTGGGGTGGGAAGCTATGCAAGCGTTGTCGAGAAAAAAGCTAGATTGAAACTGTCCCGGTATATGAGAGGGAACTTATGGTAAAGTTGTTTAACGAGATAATGAGGTCTAAGAAAATGTCAAATGAATGGAGAAGAAGCACTTTAATCCCTATTTATAAGAACAAAGGAGATATACAAAACTGTGCAAATTACGGAGGGATTAAGCTCATGAGTCATACCATGAAGTTATGGAAAAGAGTAATTGAACGGAGATTAAGACAAGAGACTCATATTTCAGAGAATCAGTTTGGTTTTATGCTTGGGGAGGTCAACCATGGAAGCAATCTACTTCTACAAAGATTAATGGAGAGGTATCGGAGGAAGTAAAAAGACTTACACATGGTTTTCATTGATCTGGAAAAAGCCTATGATAGGGTACCGAGAGAGGTCTTGTGGAAGACTTTGGAGAAAAAAGGAGTTTGTATCGCCTATATTCAAGCAATCCAAGATATGTATGATGGGGCTAAAACTAGTGTGAGAACACAGGGTGGGGTCACAGAAGATTTTCCTATAACTATAAGACTGCACCAAGGATCAACTTTGAGTCTATATCTTTTTACCTTGATCTTGGATGTGCTCGCTGCACATATCCAAGAGTCGGTGCCACAATGCATGCTTTTTTCAGATGATATAGTCTTAGTTGGAGAGTCGAGAGAGGAAACAAATAGGAAGCTAGAGCTATGGAGACGAGTTTTGGAAGAACATGACTTCTGTCTAAGCAGGAGTAAGACGGAGTATATGGAATGTAAGTTCAGTAAGAGGCGTGTTAATGCTAGTTTAACAGTGAAAATTAGAGATCATATCATACCACAAGTCACACAGTTTAGGTATTTTAGATCTATCATACAAAATGATGGAGAAATAGAGGGAGATATAAATCATAGGATTCAAACTGGATGGATGAAATAGAGGAGTGCTTTTAGGAGTTATTTGTGATAGAAAAGTGTCTCTCAAGCTTAAGGGTAAATTTTATCGCACAGTAATAAAGCCCGCAATGTTGTATGGTACTAAATGTTGGGCAGTAAAAAGCCAACAAGAGTATAAGATCAGTGTCGCGGAGATGAGGATGTTGCGTTGGATGTGTAGTCATACAAGACAAGATAAGATTGAGAATGAATGCATTAGAGAGAAAGTAGGGGTAGCACTTATTATGGAAAAGATGGGAAAATCTCGCCTTAGGTGGTTTGAACATGTAAGGAGAAGACCCTTAGAAGTCCCTGTAAGAAGAGTAGATCAGGTGGAGAATAACCTAATAGTTAGAAGTAGAGGAAGATCAAGAAAGACTATAGGTGAAACAATTAAAAAAGATTTAGATTTGAATAACATTTCTGAAGACTTGATTTGATGATGGATGAAATAGAGTGCTTTTAGGAGTTATTTGTGATAGAAAAGTGGATAAAGCCCGCAATGTTGTATGGTACTAAATGTTGGGCAGTAAAAAGCCAACAAGAGTATAAGATCAGTGTCGCGGAGATGAGGTCATGTTGCGTTGGATGTGTAGTCATACAAGACAAGATAAGATTGAGAATGAATGCATTAGAGAGAAAGTAGGGTGGGAAAACAATTGTATGCGTTTGAACATGTAAGGAGAAGACCCATACGTAGAAGTCCGAAAAGTCAGAAGAGTAGATCGGTGGAGAATAACCTAATAGTTAGAAGTAGAGGAAGACCAAGAAAGATATAGGTGGCGATTAAAAAAGATTTAGATTTGAATAACATTTTGATCCATGATGGCCGATCGTTTGATCCCACCTAGTGGAAAAAGGTTTGGTTGTTGTTATTACTTTTTCCTATGTTATGTGAAAAATAAATTAACATTTCATTACCTATTGTCTCATTTCCAACTTCTTGCAATCATAGCTCCTTAATGATGCCAAACCTGTTGCCATAAATAACCTGAATTTGAAGTTGGTAATGGCTCAATAAAATCAGAGAACCTGATATGTGTTGGTGGTGCCTTTTTTCTTTAGAAATATGGGCATAAAATGTGCTTCATTTTGCACCCTGTTTAAGTTTGCAATTTCTGCTTGAGGCTGGAGTGTAGAACTATAGATGGTGCATAAAAGAAAATGAAGTTTAGAATGTAATTAATACCATTAATATTCTTTATCCAAAAAACAGTTAATGTGACCATTAGTATGAATCCCGTTTGTTTGATTATCTGAGGCAAAATTATTCTTGAACTTAATGGTAGGACAAGTGTTTTGCTTACAATCTGATCTTAGGCCAATTAAGATTCAAGATCTGTTGCATGTTTGCTGAGCTCAGTTGTCAACAAAAATGAATTCATTATGCAGTCAAAATGCTATGTGCTTCATTTTGCACCCTGTTTAAGTTTGCAATTTCTGCTTGAGGCTGGAGTGTAGAACTATAGATGGTGCATAAAAGAAAATGAAGTATAGAATGTAATTAATGCCATTAATATTCTTATCCAAAAAACAGTTAATGTGACCATTAGTATGAATCCCGTTTGTTTGATTATCTGAGGCAAAATTATTCTTGAACTTAATGGTAGGACAAGTGTTTTGCTTACAATCTGATCTTAGGCCAATTAAGATTTAAGATCTGTTGCATGTTTGCTGAACTCAGTTGTCAACAAAAATGAATTCATTATGCAGTCAAAATGCTATTCAGCTCGAGGAAAAGGAGAAAAGGGAAAAAGAAATGAGATTGAAGATTATTGAGGAAGCTGAGGAGTATAAGGTGGCTTTCTATGAGAAAAGGAAGCTTAATGTTGAGACTAACAAGGTTCAAAACAGAGAAAGGGAGAAGGTAAGGTTTATGGGCATCATTTTTTTTTCACAATATACGTTTGTGCTCTATTAATTTAGAAAATGAAATTTGTTTGTGGAGCAGTTATACTTGGCTAATCAAGAGACGTTCCACAAAGAGGCAGACAAAAATTATTGGAAAGCAATTGGGGAGATAATTCCTCGTGAGGTTCCCAACATTGAGAAGAAAAGAGGCAAAAAGGATCAGGAAAAGAAGCCATCGGTTACAGTCATCCAAGGCCCAAAGCCTGGCAAACCCACGGATCTTTCTAGGATGCGGCAGCTACTGTTAAAGCTGAAACATACACCACCACCTCACATGATTCCTCCTCCACCTGCTCCTGCTAAAGACTCCAAAGATGGGAAGGATGGAAAAGAAACAGCATCTAAAGCAAATATATCTGCACCAGAAGGTGCCCCTGGATCAGAGCCAAAGGATGTCACCATTAACGGCACTGCAGATGTACCCCAGAAAGAAGCTCCTGCCACTGAGGAGCAGTCTGCTACATAATTCTGCCTATCATGCTTCAGCTCTCGCACTATCTTTCCTCTGCTATCCCTTTTTCTCCTGCAGTCTTTACGCATCTTTTTGTCCTGCTGTTAGTTTCTATGGTTTATTGGTTGCTTTTTATTTCTAACATTAAGGTTTTGTATCAATTAAATCCATTATTGACTATTATGACCTTGGTAATTCAATATTCATGGCTTTTATATACATCCTAAAAAAAAGAAGAGTATTTGTTTTTTTTTTCCTTTTATGATTATGGGTTTGCTCACTGGTGTCAATTAGAGTGTTTTTTCTTTTCCACGTGTTAAACAGGTGGATAAACCTTTCTGTCAAATTTATTCTTTCCATTGTATGCAACTGGTATTTGTCTTGTTATTCACAAGTACTCAATAATCAATTTCTCTGTTTTTAATTATTGTCGGCTCTGACTCTTTCCCCATTTATATTCCTCTTCTCTACTTAAAGCGGCATAGTAGCTGCAAGTACAAGTTCAATACATTACCATTCAATTGAAAGAGCGGTTACTACTTTTGCATATAAATAAGATGTTATTACTTTTGCATATAAATAAGAGGTCATGGTTGCTTCTCGAAAGAGTTTTGAATACTTCACTCCTCACCCTGTAATAAGAAGGTGAGTTATGAGAGATTGGTCCTTTGACTTTTCTTAGGTTTCCTAGATTTTCCAAAATTTCATAGATTAGTAGCCATAGCATTAGATGTAGCCATATTTGTAGCTGTAGTCATAGACTATTTGCAACTCGTGCTTAAATTTGCATTGTAAGTGTGATTTCAATTTCAATTTCAATGTCATTTCCTTATTCCAACTACTGTTTCATTTGCCTGGTATTTGATATGAGAAACTTGAGCACACACCTACATTCTAGGATCTGTCAAATATCAGTGTTGATAGTTTAGAAACAGGAAGTAGAAATTTTAAAGAATACTGTGAGTTCAAAAGAGAGAGTTGATTACCCTCTCTATCATAGCTAAGAGATCGAATTCCAAAATTTATCTAGTCACGTGTTTAACGTGTTGGACACATGTCCGAAGGCATTTCACCCCGGAAACACAATTATGCTAACATCATACTGGCGCCACAGGTGAGAATGATCTACACACCATAAGACATTTCACCAACAAATCAATGATAGATACCATGCTATTAGTTTTTGTCGTCTTTTTTTTCAGCATAGTTTTTATCGTCTTTGCACTCCTCCAAATGAGGTATATTTTGATAAAAATAAAAATAGGATTTTACTTAGAGCACTTGTTAAGAATATTAAAATAAAAAAATTTAAATGAAAACAAGGTATTCAAGTATTGAAAATTAAAAACAAAATTTAATTTTTTATTTAAATTTTTTTATTTTAATATCTTTAAGAAGTGCCCTAATAAAAATAAGTAATATTATATCTTTTTATAAATTTTTTTTTAATAATTTTTTAATACTAAATGAAGAAAATATTAAATAAAAAAGTAAATACATGTAATATCTTGATAACATAAAAATATTTAATATTTTTTTTATTTAATAATTAAGAAGATTAGTAAGAGAATTAAATAAAAAGATAAAACATTTCTCAATAAAAATATTAGATACTGTCAATGAGTAGTCGCAGATTACCGATCACGATTTTAATTGTGAAATAAATAAATACTGACTTCAATTCCTAAAGTGTTCTAAAGTATAATTTAAAAAAAAAAAAACTAAACCGTTCCCCAATCCCCCTTCCCATTTTCACACACAAGACCTCCTGTTGAAAAAAATACTAGACACCAGACACTTCAGCCTGGATATTTGTTTCACTCCGAATAATAACAAACTTATCCGTAATTAATGAATATATATATACCCGTCGTGAGATTTACGAATTTTTTTAAAATTTCTTGTTTTAATCAGATTTTATATATCATTTTCTCAATTGTTTCTTAAAATAAAATTATGAATTAAAATTACATATTATCACTTAATATAAGAAAAAGTTCATTTATTATAATTCAATAAATAATAAATAAATATTAGATAATATAAATAAATAAATATAAAATAATAGATAATTTTATTGACTTAATTATTAGGTCATAAATGAAAATTAATAAAGTAATTTTTAAATAAAAATAACTTTTCTAAAATAAACTTATTTCTAAAAAAAGAAAAAAGATATATTTATCATTAATTTAATAAAGTGTGTTGTGATTTTAACTCATTAAATGTAAGGGTGGATACATCTTTACTTTTTCACTTTAAAGACAAACTTATTTTAGAAAATTTTCTCTCATAGTAGTATAACCTGGATCAGAGGTTGACCTGGTTAGAAGATTGGTCAATAAGTCAATTGATCGATTGCGAGTTAAGCGGTTGAATCAAAAAATTTAAATAAAAAATACAATAATTTTTTATAAAAGTATTATATGAAAAAAAAATCATATGAAAAAGTATTATTGATGTAATTAAATTAGTAATGATTATTATTCAATTTTAACTTTCTAAAAATCAAAATTTTTAAATAATAATATAAATATAAAAATGACAAACATTACTCAACAAAAACAAGTGGTCTAATGACAAAATATATTTCCTTATAAAGGTTTTTTAAATTTCACGTTCAAATCTTATATATTGCAATTTTTTAAGCTTGATTTTATTCTTTAAAAAAAAAAGAGAAATCTGGGTCACCTAAATTTTATATATATAGGGACTAGACTGGCCTAGGGACTAGGTCGCTGATTTTCTGATTAGTTCAGTCAAGTCGATACGGTCCATACAATTATACATTTTCTTTTTTGAAGATATAGATTTTCACAACCAAACAAAATAAAATACATAAAGGACACAAAATGATAAAATATATTAAAATCATAAAATGAATAAAAATAACATGAAATGCACCAAAAGGATAATTGATTAACAAAAAACTTGGTTTTTAGAACCATAATTTGTATTTTAACTAAAAAGATACTAATGTAATTTTTGTTGTCATTTATATTTTGCTTTTTATAACAGCCGCAACATTGAAGTTGAAGCAGAGTGTGCCATAAGCTGAAAATACCATAACGCGTTTGGCGTAAAGGTGCAAGAGAGTGTGTGAAGAAATGGAAGCGAAAATTATGGGTGAGAAAAAAGAAATCGAAATCTGAAACCTTGCACTTGCATGGTGTCAGAGACAAGACAAGAGACGGAGCAGAATGAGCTTTTTAATCCCACAATCACAGATATGTCAAATTGGGATTGAAAAGTAGCTGGGAATGAAGAGTAAATCAGAGGCGCAAGAATTACCTCTCTCGGCGAAGCAAAGCAGAGACGTGGGATTGAAAAGTAGCTTGGCGGGAATAATTTGACGTGAATTAAAAAGAGAGCGCGTCACGTGTAAGAGAGATAGCTTAATGAGGAGAAAAGAAATTTTACATGAATTAGAAAACAAGTTCACCCCAAAAGCGTAATCCAATTAATAAAATTTTATAAAATTTAAAAGAGAGTTTATTACATGACAGAAAGAGATATAAAGATAAAGAAGTTACGGTGGATGAACATGACAGAAAGTATGACAACTTTTAGAATACTCCTACAAAATTTTGAAACATCGATGTTTCATAATTTATCATCGTAAATTGTTACAAAAATACTATAAAAATGATTAATGGCTAAAAAATATTACAGATAACCTGTATGATGATAGGTTATCTTCATCATACATTTTTTTTTTTCATTTTCTTCTTTTTTTTCCCTCTTTTTTTTCTTTTTTCTTTCTTTCTCTTTTTCCCGTCGTCTCTACTTCATAACCTTCTCCGTCCTCTCATTCCTCCAAATTTATCAAATTTACTTCATTTGTTACAACCCCTTATTCTTTCATTATTGATTTTATTTATTGGTAATTTATATTTGTAGTTACCAACAAAGATAATGAAAAAAAATTCAGAAAAAACAAGTTTAAAGAAAAAAAGAAAATAACTTTCGTTTTGCAGAAACCTCTCTTCCTCTATAACCTTCTCTGTCATCTCTACTTAGTTTAAAGGAAAAAAGAAAATAACTTTTGTTTTGCAAAAATTGAAAAGATTTGCAAAAGGGAAAAGATGGGTGCGTTATGGGTTATCACCAGAGGTGTAGAACATCATCATTCATCAATCGTGTTTTGTTGAACCTTAAATTTCACGAACTTTGTTAATTGTTATCAATTTGAGATCTATGAAAATAAATACTAAGTGATCCAAAGAATCCTACTTTTTATCTTAAAAGACGCACTTGAATTGTAAAGAATGATAAAGAACGATGATTCTGGAGAGAGAAAAGAACGATAATTTTAGAAAGAGAAAATTATTTTGTTGTAGAGAGAAAGAGAAAATAATAACTGTTAATATTGTTTAATTACGTTGTTGATATTGTTTGATATAGTTTTGATATAGTCAATTCCTTAAATCAAGGGATTTTGTATTTAATTATTGTAATCTATCATTCTTTAAATAGATGAGGTGAGAACATTATTCTCAAGCACCTATCATAACTTGGTAATCTATCAAGAATCTTTTGCCACCGTCATCGGCCACCGTCTCCGATCACCAAAACCGGACAACTCGAAAGGGGTCGGCGACTAGTTTCCAAGAAGACCCACCGCCGTTTTCCGATTTTGTCTCCGAGCGCGTGAGCACCACGCGCCGCCTTCCCGGCGTCGTTTCGTCGGCGCGTCTTTCTCTCCGTTGTGCTCGCCGGCGTCCTCCGGCCTACTTTTGACCATCAAAGTCTAGTTTCAAGCACTTTCGCTTTTCTCCTTCTCACCATGTCCGATTCAACCACCTGGCTCTTTCGGTCGATGCTTCGGTTACGGGTCTACGGGGAAGGGTCTCATCTCTTTTGCCTTCTCGGAAGTCCCATTATCACATCGGAAAAACTCAATGGTAAGAATTTTATGGATTGGTATAATGCGGTTGAAGTTTGGTTTTTAGGTCAAGGGCTTTATGAACATCTCACCACGAAGAAGAAGAGATTGATGAGAAGATTCGTGATGAATGGAAAAGGGCCGATTATCAGTTGGTCTCTAAGTGATTGAAAGTTGATTACACTTTCCCATACAAAACTTGTTATGAAATATGGAAATGCCTGTTTTTTTGAGAACCTCAATAATGCACACTTTGCCCAAATCTTTGGTTTGGAAATCTTGAAACAAAGCTTTAGTCTAATTTGATCATTACAATATCATCCACATAGACCACAAGATAAATGACTTTATTACAAGAATGTTTATAGAACACGAGTGATCAAAAAATCATGTCATCAAATGTTTATTTAAACCTCCCAAACCAAATTTGTTTCAACCCATACAATGACTTGGTTGGCAAACAAGACTGACTCCCACGAGCAATAAACCCTGTGGTTGCTCCATATAAATCTACTCACCATGTAAAAAGCATTTTTAATATCCAAATTGATATAAATATATCAAGTCGATCATAAATAATTCAACTTTCCTACCAACCTTCAATATCTTCCTGGATCTGAATACATGGTGACCAAATATAGCCTTTATATCAGCTGGATATTAAAAATGCTTTTTTACATGGTGAGTTGGAGGAGAAGATTTATATGGAGCAACCACCTGGGTTTATTGCTCAAGGGAGGTCTTGTTTGCCAACTTTAAGTCATTGAAAACAATACCCCGAGCTTGGTTTGGGAGGTTTAGTAAGAGAAAGTTATTCGTTGTTGATCACTCGTGTTCTATAAACATTCACCGTAATAAAGTCATTTATCTTGTGGTTATGTGGATGATATTGTAATTACAGGGTGATGATCATGAAGGAACTAGACTAAAGCAACATCTGTTTTAAAGATTTCCAAACCAAAATTTTATATTTACACATTGAGGTTGCTCAATCAAAAACAGCATTTCCATTTGTCAAAAAGTATGCCCATATTTTGGAAGAGACCGGGATGCTAAATAACGTGGATACAATGTTTTATTAGAGCACTAGATGCAGATATCAAAGTTGAATTCTTGTTAGGAATATTTCTTAAATATTGACCCATTTTAAAGTATATTAAGGGATCTTTGGATAAAAGTAATCATCTATATAAAAGTGTTGTTGCAAGATCAAGCGCAGGAATATATATAGGACTATGGCTCTTACAACATGTGAACTTATATGGTTAAAACATCTACTTCAAGAGTTAAATATATGCAACTGATTTGTGATAATCATACTTTTGTTATAGCATATAGAGATCGATTGTCATTTCATTATAGATTCTTTCAAAGGAGATTAGTACTTCATTTGTCAATTGCTTTTGATCAACTTGCAGATGTTTTCACCAAGTCTCTATGTGGGGCTCACCAAAACAAAGCCAATTTGACATCTATACCAAAAAATATTGTTTAATTACGTTGTTGATATTGTTTGATATAGTTTTGATATAGTTAGATATAGTTGTTAATAGTCAATCCCTTAAATCAAGAGATTTTGTATTTAATTATTGTAATCTATCATTCTTTAAATAGAGGAGGCTGAGAACATTATTCTCAAGTCATTCAGCTATCATAACTATAACAAATTAAAAGTTAATTTTATATTTACACAAAAGTTACATTAAAAAAAATCAAATGTTTATTTACCTGCTATAACGAACAATTTCATTAGAGCACTAATGCTTAAATTCTTGTTAAGAATATTCTAAATATTGCCCAAAAAGTATATTCTTTAGTAAAAAGTATGTATATAAAAAAGCGCGCACGCATAGACATATATATATATATATATATATATATATATTTGCTTTCTTGTACCAAAGCAAAGCCAATTTTATAAAAACTTAATATGTTGCATATTTTCCACCAAAGAATATACTTTCATGTTCATGACCGCAACATCTTTATCTTTATAATACTTATGATCTTATTGACTTTTTACTTTCTATTTTTTTTTAAGCTTATAAAACACATTTTGATCACAAATAGTATATGAAGCATTTATACATTTCATCCACCCAACTTAATCTCATGATTCACATTTTCTATTTTTCCATCACTTTGTTTGATAGTTGGAAACATGAATGCATTTGTTTTATTTATACAATAATATACTTTAAAAATTTAAAGTACTCTCTTTTTTGGTAAGCAATTTATAGTAGTCTCTGATAACAAGAATGTTGCATTTAAGATGTCTTCGAGTATAATTTGAGTTGTGTCATGTGTGTATAAGATAAACTACCTTTAGCTACAAAGCACAGCATGCTGAACAGCCACTAGCTCCATCCAGGCATTGGATAGTTATCCTCCCACTCTTATTCAACCAGTTGGTTAAAAAAATTCAAAAACTCGCTCTGTATGTCGTCCTAGGTCCTGGTATACAATCATTTATCTATCCCAATAATGTTCAACCATCTCCCCCAGGTTCCATAATATTCGTCGCCACTTGCCACCCGCAAGTCTATTTCTAGCAGCAATCACTCAACCATATTAATTCAGAAAATTGGAAATACCGTAGGCTAACCTGACATAATAACAAATTTCTTTTGTTTCCTATCTTTACTATGTTCACCAGAGAATCATCTGTCCTTGAGCACCATTTTAAGTTATAAGTATTACTCCCAGGCATTATGATGCCATTACAGAAAGTGGAGCAATTTTATTTCATGTGAGCATGTTCCTATCTCAAATTTAAAATGCTGTGAATGGCATTAATCCAACACCATTATGCCAGCAGCACCAAACTTATTAAAAGACCAGGCTTCAATGCCCTAACATTTCTACTTTTTCATTTATTCCATATGCCCTTCTTATTACTAGTCCCGAATTTATCACAAAAATATCGGCATTTTCCAACCACAAAGGTTTAATAAGTTCTCCCCATATTCTGTGCAGATTTGCATCAGACAGTAAGTGAAGGGCAACTTGACCTTTCCTTCAATTCCTATTCAGTTATCCTAGCCTACACAAGTACCAAATTCCAAACAAGAAGACAACAGGCAATTCTAGAAATCCCGATTCACAAATTATTTATAAATAATAAAAAATTTTAACACAGGTTTTTTTTTTTGGTCTTTGATGAGGGTATTCCTATAGACATTGCTATGAGACTAACCCCTCACACATTGTTACAACCAAGAAACCCTCCCAACAATTGCTCATACGTAATAGGTTTCACGAGCCATTATAAAAAACAAGTCTGCATTATCAATTTGTCATGAATGCATATTATGTTTACCATGAGTCCATGACCAAAATTAAGGATTTGCTTTCAAAGCATATTCAACAGCCACAAAAGGAGAATCCATTTATGAGCATGGCAGTTAAGGTTGAACATATTTGATTATCAAACCTTTCTTCTCAATCTCTTGTGATGAATCAAAGTCATAGGATTAATCAGTATGCTAAATTTTCATAGAAACAAATGGTTTGGTGACATAATAAAAATAAATCGATACACTAAGAGAGCCCCTTGTATCAAAATTCCAAAGATATCAAAGTATTACTTTTCACAGACATAAATTAGCAAACAAATATACTATTAGATACGCTCAACGAAACAATCATCTGGTATTATTGTGGATAATTAGCAACTTCAAGAGAAGGATACTTAAAGTTCAAAATATGCAGCAAAAAAATATGTCAATAAAACCGAATTGAGCACAAGACTGAAATTTAATGATCAAATCTAACAACCGAAACTGACAAAGATTATGTCCAATTGATAAAATTATATCAACTGCAATTTATACCTAAGGTGGCAGACATGACAGTTAAATACAGCAAGGATTCCTCAAAGAAATCTTACCCTCCAGTTCTAATTCGAACCTTTATCTTCACCTTCATTCCCAACAGCATCAGAAACCAAAGCCATTGGTCTCTGATCAATAACCTCATCAATAAGCCCAAACTCCTTTGCCTCTTCAGGAGTCATAAAATAATCCCTATCCATATTCTTCTGAATAACCTCAATGGTTTGGCCCGTATGCTTTGAGTACAATTCATTCAACGAATCCCAAACCCGAACAATCTGCTTCGTATGAATAGCAATATCCTTTGCCTGGCCACTATAACCACCCGAAGGCTGATGAATCATGACCGTAGCATTTGGAAGAGAACGCCTCTGACCCTTGGCACCCGAGGCCAACAGTAGAGAAGCCATAGATGCAGCTTGACCCAAACAGATTGTATTGATTGGAGACCGAATGTACTGCATAGTATCATAAATTGCAAGACCTACCCATAACGCCAATGCAAGCATCAGAACACCATACATACTAAAAGATAAAAAATAACAATAATGCTAAGAAGAAGAAGGTTAAATTAATAATTTCGTCCTTATAGTTTCACTATAGTTTAAAAACATTTTAAAAAGTCCCTATAGTTAGGAACATAAAAGGGATCATTTTGCATTGTTTGAAAATTATAGAGACCATTTACGTTGTTTGAAAATTATAAGGACCTTTTTAGAGGATTTTGAACAGTAGGGACTAAATTGAATTCAGAGTGAAACTAGGGAGCAAATGAGTAATTTAACCTAATAAGAATCATAAGAATTGCAATGTTTGGAGCACGTGAGCTTTTACACATGCAAAATTAGGGGTTTTTCGCAAATATACGCCTCATTGAAATATACATTTCAGGGGTTTTTGTTGGGATTTTGCAAAATGGGTTCCTAAAAAAATGCCATTTTGAACAGAAATAAGGCAATTACAATGAAATGAAATGAAATGAAATGAAATGGGGGTAGGAACCTGCGGTGACGGCGCCGCCAGGGGAGTTGAGGTACATGTGGATGGGCTTGGAAGGGTTTTCAGATTCGAGGAAAAGGAGCTGTGCAACGACGACGTGGGCAGTGTCGTCGGAGATGGGTCCGTTGATGCAGACGATACGCTCCTTGAGAAGGCGGGAGAAGATGTCGTATGCTCTCTCTCCTCTTGAAGAGTGCTCTATCACCATTGGGATCAGGCTATATCCACGACTACCACTACTGCATTGTCCCAATTGGCTCCTTCTTGCATGCAACAACTTGCTCACCAACACTTTTGAACTCGAAAGGAGGCTAGTCATGGCTCAGAGTGCACAACACAACACAACCAGATTGAGGATTTTTGGTTTTGGTTAGGGCTTCTCTTAGCAACACCCACGGGGCAGGGCACAACAGGGGTTTATGTTTATGTTATGCTTCCAGATTTCCCCTTTTCTTTTACTCTATTAGTTTTATTTTGTTAAATTAAATATGAATAAGTTTTTTTAATGATAATTTTTTAAGACATCTATTTGAATACACCTTTAAAATTCATATGATTGTAATTATAAAGTATCTAATATGTTAATAGTCTCTCAAAATGTTAATAAAATTAAAATAATTGTCTGTAACTGAAAATATAGAATTTTAAGTTTTTGATTATTTGTCTCGAACGATAATATGTTATTTTATAATACCAAGTTTATATAATAATTATGAAATATTTTAATATAAAAAATCAAATAGAATCATTGAATTTTATATTATATACATTTTTAACTATTTAATCATCGACTTAAATAATATATATATATATATATATATATATAAAAGGTTTAACTCTAACAATAAAATAAACATAATCTTTAAAATCTACCAATAAGAAAATTCATTAATAGGAATTTTGGATTCTTCAACGTGCCTCATATCTATAAAAAGTTTGAAATAAACCATATAAATGCATGGAGAGTGAGTTTAATTTTTTCAAAATTTAATACAATCTTAATATCTTTAATATCATAAACGTCATTAGTCAATCTTCAAATCGATAAACAAAATTGTTCCATATTGTACATTGAATTCTTTCACCCTAAAAGACATAATAATAATTTAAGAATTGAAATAAATGAAATGATTTAGAAAACTCTATAAGCAAACAGTTTAGAAATACATTCTCATCTAATACAATCATTTCAATAATATTAAAGAGATCTGGCTGCTTAAAATTGAGAATTTTCCACGGGCGAATAATCTTTACTCCAAACTTCCAAATCTTCTTTTTATTGTTGATATTAAGCTCATCAAGGAAATCATATTGATCAATTATGGTAGCAATTAAACAAAGTGAGATGGAGTTGTAAATCCAAATTACAAATTAACTATGTATATAATAGTAAGTGCGCAGTTTTATATTTTAAAAAAAATTTAACATTACCAATTATGTGAGGAAAACTTAAAATTGCTATGCTAAATGTTGAAGCAATTCTACGAAATTGTCAGCTTTATCTAATATATTTTATAGCCAATAAAACATGTTGAATATGGCTAACAATTGGATTTTTCAGCAACGTGTAGGAATAATTATTTATTTAACTTAATTTATTTTTAGCAACGTTGAGGATCTTTATTCACATTTGTAGTGATTATCTACATATTTTTATTATTAAAATTTACACCAGGTGATAAAGTTGCTGAGTATTGGATACCGGTCCGTGAGTTTAATTTATTTAACCTAATTATAAATACACCAAAATATATATTATAGATAATTAAAATTAAAATATAATTAAAATCCAAATATTGTTAAGTATTGAAGCAGCGGATTCGATTAAATGGTAAAATTGTTATCAACAAATAAATTTGGTTGAGAATTAAAGGGATTAATTTGATTTAATAAGTGATGAGTGTTCAATTATAAATATCTAATTGAGTGTCATACCTAAATTAATATTATTATAATTACATTTTTTTCAAATTTATTAGTTCAAGTTTCACATTCAAGTTTGATTGAATCATGTAATAAATAGATGAGAGTAAAAAATTAAAATATTTGATGAGTGATATTAAAAGAGATAAGAATTAGTGAGTGAAAATTAGTTTAAAGATTCTATGCAGATATTGTTTAAATTAAATTTAAATAATTTAGATATAATAAATAAAACTCAATAATAATAATGTAAGAATAGGAAGAAAAGAAATTCACTAATGACTAACACATGTCATTATCTAAATTTGTATAAACTGTATTTTATATAATAATAATAATAATAATAATATAATATTATTATTATTATTATTATTATTATTATTATTATTATTATTATTAAACTTTTCATGATTATTTTTAATAATAATAATAATAGTAATATTATTATTATTATTAGTAATATCATTATTATTATCAATTTTTTTAAATTTTTAAGGCACGTTAAAAATAAAAAATAGTTATATGAAATTTGCTGATAAATTTTTAGGACACTATTAAGAAATTAAAAATAAAAAAAAATATTAAAGAGAAAGATGATACTAACTCTGTAACACTAATAATTTTTAACAATCATGCATCCAAATCTCCCTCTAGTAATTAAATATCAATATGTTTCTCAAAACAATCTTACTACATGGTATATCTACTACTTGATTAAATTTTTTCTTATCAATACTTATATCATACTATTATTGTCCTTTTTATTTTATTATTTTGTTATTTTATTTTTCAAAATTAATATAATAATATTGTGTTACTTAATTTCACCATTTTATTCTTGATTTTTTTAGTTAACATATATTTGATAATATTAAATGGTTTTTCAAGATAATTTTACTAGATAATATAGATTATCACTATCCTTATTTAAAAAAACACATTTTAAAAATATTTTTAATTGTTAAATTTTAGGTATTATTCTCATTATTTTTCCCTAAGCGGGGAGCATGAGGAGGAATTCCTCCTTAAGCACTTGATCATATTATGAAAAAATAGTCTCTTACATATCAAGTAAAAAAATATTTTGAAAAATAAAACAAAAAAAATCTATAAAATAATTTTGATAAAGCAAAATTATAGACAATCAGCATTTTATTTTTTAGTAGGAATACTTTTTGTTATTGAATTATTTTCTCATTTTAACGTGAAATTGAATAATCATTCTATTAAATTCATGGTTCCATTAAAGTCTATTTTTATTTTCAGAATCAATTGGGCCTTTGGGCGGCGATTACAAGGTACACCGGTGCTCCCATTAATATTAGTCATTGATTTAAATTATTTTTACATCAATGGTAGATAGAAAAATTATTGTATAGGTTCTGCTTATCACATTAATTTTAGGCATGTCATTTAAATATTGACATGTGTATGAATAATGATCGACATGTCTCTCTCATTAATTTCTCCTCTCTCTCTCTCTCTTTCTCTTTCTCTCCATTTCTCTTTCTCTTTGTTTGGAGTTATTTTTCTCTAATTGGGGTCCACTTCATAAAAAATGAATCACGTTTGCCTCTTCATTATCTTTCTCTCTCTACCTTCCAAAACACTATACACTATGAGACAGCAAAAGTAGGTGAAAAGCAAGGAACCCTTGTCTTCAGATTTTTCATATTACCACCACAACCACTGTTGTCTCCTCTCTCCCACCTAATTCAATTGGAAACTGCAAGAAAAATCACCCAAAAAGTGATAGAAAAAATACAACCCCAAAAAAAATATAATACACATTACCACCACAACCATTGTCTGCTTCTTTAACAGCTTTCGAGCGACGTTGACTTTGGGCTTCCAATACAGTGTGTTTTCTTTTTTTCTTGCTTTGTTTTCCTCTGCAGGGAATCAATAAGTTATAGAGTTTTTAAAAAAAAATTAAATCTAATTTTGAGCCAATGCAGATAACAGTTAATGAAAATTCAAAAATTGAGTTTGAGGAAAAAGTTATGATTTTTAAAGTAGTTGATTTATTACTTGAACTAGGATGCATTTGGTTTGATGTGTGTCTGTGTTAGTTTCCTTGAAAATGTTGTGAAAGGAGTGAAGAAAATTGAGTTTGGCATTGCTGGTTTATTTTCCTTATTAAGTGTTGAATTTGATGAGGAACTGTGTGCAGAGTGTATTTAGCTCGGTTACTTACTGCTTATTCAGAAGTTAGGATTTTTTAATACATGGCAGCAAATAACTAGCTTAGTCTAGTTAAAACTTTCCTAATATGATTGCTTTTTAATTTCCTGTGAATTTTGTTTGGAAATTTTAGACTGTTATTTTAGTGTTATGAAAAAGTTTTAAATTAACAGATTTATGCAAGCAATGTAACTGATAGTGAGATGCTTCTTGACCATAGTTACCAGAAACGCAGTACGGGTACAGTACATGATTCATCACTTATTTTAATTATATTACAAGACTTTCTTTATGACGAATCTAGTACGCAGTACGCGATATAGCGAATTTGGTATGATGTATGCAATACGACGATGATTATAATTTCTTACAATCATTTCTCTCGTGAGACTTTTGTCCTTGTTTTTTATGTGTTTCTTGGGGTTGCAGGAGATGGAAAAAATAAACATCAACCATTTGTAGTTAATGAATCCATTGGTAAGAAAATTGAAGGCATGAAATTTACAGATGTGGGTTTAAATCCTGAGTTTATTGGCCCATATGATAGAAGGGTCGAAGACATTTACATAAGACAAGTATTGAACAATAAGGAAGAAGTTTTCACCTTACATCAAGCACATGCTTATCGAATGAGTTTCAATGTCACGATAGGAAAATAACTTTTTTATGTCAGGACTAAAAATATCAGCATGAAGCGTTTTTATTACTCAAATAAGGGATATAAGAACAATGAGCCATATGTTGAAACATCTTACTCTAGGCCAGATTCGCGAACAGGATGTAAAGCAATGGTTCAATTCATGGTAGACACTGATGGCTTATGGAAAATCACACATTTGGTTAAAGAGCACAATCATGAGTTAGTAAAGTCAGAACACAGACACTTAATGCCTTTAATGAGGAATATTTCAAAGGCCAAGTGTGACCTTATAAAGTCAATGGTTAACGCAAGTATAAGCACTAATCAAGTGTATTGCTATTTAAGTGAAAAGGCTGGTGGTTATGACAAAGTTGGTGGGATACCTAAGGATTTTTACAATTTCGTCAACAACGAAAGACTTAAATTGATAGAAGCCGGTGATGGTCAAAGTCTAGTCAATCACCTACAAAGCTGCCAAGCAGAAGATCCCTTGTTTTACTACAATATTCAATTTGATGAAGAATTGTGTTTAACTAACGTGTTTTGGAGAGATGGTAGATCAAGACTTGACTACGATTGCTTTGGATATGTAGTGGTATTTGACACTATTTATCACACCAACAAATATGACTTGGTATGTACACCTTTTGTTGGAGTAAACAATCATTGGCAAAATGTCATGTTTGGGTGTGCATTCTTGTTATGTGAATCGAGCAAATCATTTATATGGTTGTTTGAAAATTTTCTAGAGTCTATGGGAAACAAAGCACCAAAAATAATAATGACAGATCAAGATGGTGCTATGACCATTGTAATTTAAAAAGTGATGCCTAATACTTGTCATCACTTATGCTTATGGCATATATCAAAAAATGCCCCATCTCATTTTGGCAATATGAACTCTCAACCTGGCTTTCTTTTATTGTGGTACAAATGCATGAGTGCATGCAATTCAGAAGAAGAATTTGATCAAACATAAGAGACAATGATGAATGATTATGATCTTCATACATGTTTGGTTGAATAAGATGCACAATTTGTGTTTCAAATGGTCTATTGCATTTAGTAAAGATATATTCTCTGGTGGCTTTAAATCATCACAAAGAAGTGAAAACACAAACAATGTCTTGGAGGATATAAGTAATAAAACAACTTCCCTCACAATTTTTTTTTTTTTGTCATTTGAGAAAATAGTTGGAAGATGGCGCCAATCTGAAAATGAAGAAGACTACAAATGCAACCAAAGTGTGCCTCCTCGTGCAATAGAGACTAGTGAGGTGCTATGTCAAGCAAGTAAGATTTATACCCACAAAATGTACAAAGTTTTTGAAAAAAAATATCTAAGTATTTTAGGTGGGTCTCATGAGGAGATTGAAATAAATGGTGATGTTTCTTCATTTCAAACTGATGGAAGAAGGAACTCCAAAAAAGCAATTGTGAAGCTTAATTGTCATAACAAGACGATTAGTTGTAGCTGTAAAAAGTTTGAATCCATGGGAGTGCTTTGTTCACATGCATTGAGAATCTATGAGGCACAGGGAATCACAAGAATACCAAAACAATACTTCTTGAGGCGTTGGTCCAAGAATGCAAGGTCAAATATACATGAAAAGAAATATGGTGATTATTCACAACTAGGTGACATTGTTAATGTTGAGGTTATAAAAACTAATGATGATTCTAGACTAGTATACCACAATGCAATTATGCGGTCTTGTTATGACCTTGTTTTTAAGTCCCAAGACCACAAGGAAACACAAGATATTTTGGGAAATATGATTGAAGAAGCAACTCAACGTGTTCTAGAATGCTTAACAAGGTTGAATTTGAGTGGAAAGCAAACATATAAGGAAATTGAGGTGGTTGAGGATGATGAAATCAGACAAACTCCAATTTCAGATCCTCCACATACTAAAACAAAAGGAATGTCCAATGCTCGCTTCAAAGGTCACTTTGAGAAGAGAAAGAAAACCACCTCTAGTTCAAAGAGACATCTAGATACAAGTTTGATTATATGTTGATGGTCTTATTTTATTTTGATTATATTATGTTGTATAGCATTTTAATTTGTCTTAATATATTTTTCTACTGTAGGGAAAAATAATAATGTGGCCAACTCACCTAAGCAAAAACGAAAACAAATGGAAAATAATATGGTCAATTAGCCCAAGATTAACTCATCTCCCCAGTCATTGTCATATACATCATCACAAGTAAGATTGCCTATGTTGCTTCTTAATTCTAGAAAAAAAAAATTGAATGTTATGTTTGTAACTTGTTTTATTGATTTTTAGGGACTTTCTACAAGTTTTGTGTATCCAGCCACTAGCATGTTTTACCCACAAATGTATTATACCAATTTAAGTATTAATGCTCCAAGCATCCCTTTCACCAGCATGTTGCAAGGAGTAAACTCTATTAATAATCATTTTACTCAAGTTTGTTTGTTTTTTTATGTTCTGCTTCTTCTTGTTAATTTATTGCAACTTGTTATAACTATTTTCTTGCTTGGCAATTAGGAGTTGTGCTCAACTGGTTGGAGGCTATCAAACCAATCTGAAGATATGCAATGATCAATTTTATAAGTGTGTAGTATGCTAAACTGTGAAAAGAGATTTTATTTTGATCGGTTATAGATTAACATATTTGTATGTATATTAAATTTTGTTAATAGTATTACTGAGACTCTTTACTTTATTTGAGAATTTTGAATATGAAATTGTTGCAAACATTAACGTGAATGTCTCATTTTGTTGTAAATGTTCATCTTATATTTATCTATCATATATCATCATTGATAGAACATTTTTTTTAATTTCTTATGTTTGTTTTATAATATTTGGAGTGTTCAAGGTGTATAAAAAAATTATTTATTGGGTAAGATTAAAATGGTTGAAATATTAAGTTTATCTTAAATTTATATATTTTTAACATTATTATTTAAACAATGTAACATGCAACTGGTGAAAAAAAATTATATGTTGTCAATTGTTTCCAATGAAATTGACATTTTTTAAAATGATTTAAGCTCATTCAAAGTTACTCTCAAAGTAGATATTAGGTCCCTCAATTAATTATGTGTAATGAAAAAAAAAGGACATAATAATGTAACAACAAGGGTTATTTGTAATTTACCTTCTTATTACTTCATCCATATAATACGATAGTCTTTTTTTAAGACACACAATACTAATGTTTGATACTATAACACTTTGTAAATCATTTTAAATTTTTATCATTAGCTCATTCTTAATTACTTAACATAGCCTTACATAATCAATTATAATATAAAATTATTATTGTAACATATTTTTGCATTACGCTCATATGCTATTTTTATTTCTCAAGTAATTAGCTTACTTAGAATTTTTATTCCACATATATATATATATATTTACCACTAAATCAATTGTTTAGATTATTATTATTATAACAAATTTGATTATATATTATTAATGTGTTGAAATAACGTTTGTAATATGTAACTCTAAAAAGAATAACGATTTGTAATAATTAATGTAAACATATTTATGACAAAAAAAATCTATAAAGAGTTTTCGACTTTATTTATTTATTTATAATTATCAATTAAGTATACTGTAGGATTATTTATATTATTATATAATTGAAAAGGTACACATGATTCATTTTTTATGAAGTGGACTCCAATAAAAAAACTTCAAACAAAGAGAAAAAGAAAGGGATAGAAAGATAAAGAATGAGAGAGGAAAAATTAACAAAAGAGACATATTAGTTATTATTTATACATATATTAATATTTGAATGACATCGTTAAGAGATGATATTTATCACCTGTAACTTGTTAAGCGTTATTTTGTAAACATTGATATTTATAAAAAATTTCCCACAAAAAACGAAAATTATTTACAAGATTTTCATTGGTTTGGGTTTGCGGCTGCGCACCGCTCGCTGTTCGTCGCCGGGTTGATTCACAGTGGAGCTTAGGTGGTCGGTGGCGACAAAGTCAGGAGCTCATACAACTCTGATCTCAAGCCGCAGCATCATCTCCTTTCCAAGTTAGAAGCAACAAGGCAAGCCCCTCCTCTGGTTCAAGGATCCCCCCACCCGCTCCTTCACCCCCGCGGCGTCATCTCCACCCCTCACCGTCAAGGGCGCTGAGGTCATTTGACCAAAATGGTGCACCGTAAACGCCGCTTTTAAGTTGAGTTTGAAACTGTTTAGAGTTTTGCATGATGGATTTGAATTTGGAAGTTTCACTGGTCTGTCAAATGCAGACGATTGGGCACCATATTAACAAGGTTCCATTGGTGTATATAATATGAAAAATGTAGTTCTGTGTGTAATTTTTATATGTGCGTTATATTTATATTATATGTTAATATAAAAATATTAAATAATTTTATATATGATTATAATATTTTAAATACAAAATAAATTTGTGAATGAATTAAAAAAATTAAATATATAAAAATTAAATAAGTAACTAAAAAGATATAATATGGACCATGCAATAAAGGAATTTGTTATTATCCGCTCAAGCCTTGTTGCTGTCACATTAAAAAGCACATTAAAAATACAATTTTGTTAGTTTTTTAATTTTTATATTTTAATTTTTTTAATTTATTCATAAAATTATTATATTTTTTTATGATAATATTAAAGTCACGTATAATTTAATTTGACATCTGTCTCATATTAAAATATAATAAATATACATTCATCACATTTTGAGCAGACAAAAAAACATTTTTTTTAAAAAATAAAAGGTGTTAATATTCTGTGTTTGCGATGAAAGTTAATAAAAAAAATAAAATAAAATTGATGTGGTGTAAAAGCTCGAGCATTTGTGCACTCGGACGTTTCTCAGCATTGCCCTGCAAGAAATAGAGTTGGGGTGAGGCGGACAGCAACTTGATTAATCTCTTTTATGTTTTTAATAGCGGCGTGTCTTTTTTATTTTGTTACATTTATCTAAAAATTAATAAAAAATTAAGAGAGAATCATTGTAAAGTTACACTTTATCTGTCTACAATAGTAATTCAAAAGAGAAGAAAAAGCAACAGTTATAAGAGTAAACCAGGTAATATAACAATTAAAAATTGAGAAGTGGTAGAGTAGCTAAAAGAAATACGGAATAGGGAGAAACAGGCATGACGAGGATATAGGGACATGATAACAGCTCGGTGATACAAAGATGGGTGGCAGTGGCATGGCATGCAACCTTGGATGAAATCAGAAACCAGCCCTGTTACATCTGATGCAAAGTTGCAGAAGAAGGGTAGTGGGTAGGATTAGGGGGGAGGCAGAATTTTAACTCTAGGAGGATCGAGACTAAAAATTAAATACATGTTTTTAAATATTTAAGTTAAAAAAATTAACTATCATATAATATAAACATAAAAATAAATTCAAATCAATTCATAATCAACATGTTTTAAATTAGAAATATTTATAATAAATATAATTGAATATAAGATAATTTTAAATATATATCTTTAATTTTTAAGTTGTGCTTAAAGTTATTTTATAAAATAAAAGTCATTTATTATTGTATTTGTAGTGAATTTTTTAATAATTTTTTTAATATAAACAATCATATAATATGTGAAAAAATCATCTTTCATCTTATTTTATAATTTTATTTTAATAATTTTCATAATTAAAAAGACACACTTAATAATTATTATTGATACAAAAAAAGTCAAAACAAACTGAAATAATTTATCATTCAAAGGATAAATATTTATTTTTTATTAGAGAGACTAAAAAAAAATCATGTATATATAAAAAAAAACTCAATTACCCAAAGCTGGGAGGGACCGTGGCTCATTCACGTCTCCCCTGTTTCCGCCCCTGCGTAGGATTATGGGCGGTGGCACAACTCCTTGTATGTGGTGATGTCTAGGTTTTGTTTTTTTTTACTCATTTCTACTATCCCCATTTCTCTCAATTGTTGGTTTGGGCTTTGTCCATTGTTTTCCTTTTTACCATTGGAATCCAGCTACCTATCTGTACGATGGTTCAACACCTTTTAATATATTTATTTATTCGACTGTAGGTTCACTATTTTGCATTTAATTTGATTCCTGCTAGGCTACGACATGCAGTCAACGTCTATTGACTACCATGCGAGTATAATAATATTACTAAAATTACTTGTATGAGAATAATAAAATTTAATTTAAAAATAATAATAATTAAGCTATTCATTATATTTATGTCATATTACTTAATTATAAATTATTATTGCTTTATTAATATTAGTAATGAAAACAAGTCAATCCAAATTTTGTCATAAATAGATTTGGCCTATATCACAATTATAAGACTGTATTTTACATGTGAATTTGTAATAAACTAATTTTTAAAGTTTGATTTGACATTTTAAAAATATGACCTGATCTAAAAGTCTATTTAAAAATTTATTTTACAAGAAAACCTTTAAATAAGTAAATATGTCTTTATATAGGTTAACAGACCTACTTTTAAATAGGTCAACATATATTTATATAAACTAACAGACCTAAGCCTTAAAATAGACTAACAGACCTATTTAAAACTAATAGATCTTTGTTATAACTTAATATTCACCTTTTAATTTTATAAATGCTCACTACTTTATTACTCTAGTCTTTGGTAGATGTGGGACTTGGAGATATACTAAATTACAAAATTATTAGAGACATATATCTCAAAGTCTCACATCGACTAAAGATCAGAATAAGAAAAGTAGTGAACATCTATAAAAATAGAGGATGAGTGTTAATTTATTATTTTTATTTTAATAAATATATTACATTAAATATATTAATAAATATGTTATTTTTATTCTAATTTATTAACTTAAGTTTTAGTTATTAATTTTTATTAAAATTTAATTAAAATATATATTAATATATTATAATAAATTAATACTTATAATTATAATTTATAATTATTATAATAATTATATTATATTATATATAATTAAAGCGAATTCGATTGGCCTACTAAACTTAAAAGACCTATTATATAATCTACGACTTGACCTTTTTAATTAAACAGACTTGTAAAGAGTATTGACTAACTTATTTAGTAAGCAAGTTAAGTCAAACTAGACTATATGTCCTTGATGGACAGCACTTGACATATTTTTACTCCTAAGTAATATGTTAATTTATTATTTAATATATTACATAAAATTAAAAATATAACACAATCGAATTAGTAAACCGTAAATCAAAACTTTTACCGACTTAATGACCGGTTTAGTATTAAAAATATTGGATAATACCTAGTTATCCACTTATTCTTGTTGTAAGAAGTAAAACTAATTTAAGATAAATTTAAAATAAATTTTGGCCTCAGATTTCAACATGCCCTAGCATGAAGTTGCTTAATTTCATGCCACATTATGTTATATTCTAAGAAAAAATATACAAATAAAAGAAAAGTAAAAAAGTAAAAGAAAACAAAAGAAGATAACCTATTAAATTGAAAATAAAGAAATATCATCTCTCTTTGATATTTTTCTTTTCTTTTCTTTTTCAACTCTGTAATTCACAGCATGAGTTATTTCATTTAGGCTTCATCGTGGGGTCACCTGAGTAATACTGACAGGGGCAGAGCTAAATTGATGGCTTGTAGACTCAGAGGATGACTTCTTTAGAGAGGATTCTCCTGAATCCTGGAAGAACCCTGGTGCTGTAAGTTGCTTTTCATTGAGCCGGATATTCTTGGACAGCATATCAACAACCTGGGACATCAGTGGCCTTCTGCTTGCTGCTGCCTGTGTGCAGAAGAAAGCTACCTTCATGTACCTGATTACCTCTTCCTCAGGATATTCAACCATGTCCGGGTCCACAAGCTCCAACAGTCTCCCCTCTTCATGAAGTTGCCAGGCCTGTTATTGCAAAAATAAAGATCAAGTCCACCCCAAGTCCCATATTGAGAAGGACATAGACATCTTGCATATATTTGGTCCAAGGGAAACTTTTGAATGTTTTTGTGTCACACTTATGTTGGAACAAGTTAGTTAATGGATAGGGGGGCTAGAGTAATAATGAGAAAGTGGGAGTGAACTCTGATTGGATTAGATGATTTTTAGGAAAATGAATCTGGATGGAAAGAAAAGGGGCATCAGGGCATGAATATGATATTCCTTTGCTTGGAACACAGAGAAAGTGGGGAGGAATGATTCTAGAAAGAAAATTCATAGTTCAACTGCAGAAGATCATTCTCTCTAAAACTGGAGTAAAAGTGAAGATTAAGTTAAAATGGACATTGCTTTTATATATATATATATATTATAGTAATGAAGTCCATCTAAAGACTTATGGTCCATTTGTCGTTTCACTTTTAATAATTTTCTTTCCTTTCATTTTTTGTTGTATCCTAACAAATGAGAAACCAAATTCTTCTCATTTTCATTCCTCCCCATTTAATCATATACAAACAAGAAGTGGAAAGTCACATTCTATCTTCCCACTTTCATTTCTTCCATTTTCTTCCCCTCTAAATTTGTTCCCAAAAGCATCAAGGCATCATAATAATTATTCATATGCTAAGATTTTATAGGTTAAATTAAATAATATTAACTTAGAAAGTTACAAAACATAAAATGTATGATGATGCAAGAGGAAACTGAGAGTTACATACCCATTCCAAGAGGAATTTCTGTGAACCCCCCCAGTTTGTCCTCGCACTGCTTTTGCCACTAATTATTTCAAGTACAAGAACCCCAAAGCTATATACATCAGCCTTCATGGTTAACTGGCCACCAATTGCATATTCTGGCGCTAAGTAACCACTGCAAATTGAAACCAAATCAGGGTATAGTATTAATCAGTTAGAGAGCCAATTATGGATTGAGCAATTTTCAAAATGCATAACACTAGACAAGTGAATAAATTAGAATATATCCTTAATCCATTAACTATAGAGTCAGAAAGGAGGATTGGGACAACAAACTACCTGCTTCTTGTTTCTCCTTTATGAAGAATATTAAAGGTAAACATAAAATTTGAAAACATTTCTCCAGCGTATAAATGGAGAAGGAAATGCCTAAAAGAGTTCTTAAATGGTAGATCAAAAGATATTACTAAGTAATTAAAACAAGAATATGATAATCAGTCAAATATGAGATATTCCATAGAAAAGTTTTAATAAGTAATACGTTGAGGAACCAGTGAACTTAAATGCTTAAGCTGTTAGAAGGTCCAGGAATGTTTTTGATCATATCTCCCACACAACGATGTGAAAATTACATATTCTTCCTGAACTGTTTGCCAATATATCATCTGCTGAATGTTTAGCTCAAACAAATGGGTCATGAAGCCATTTATTTTTCATGAAAACTACAAATACATTTTCCCTGTAATCATATTTCTAGAGACATAATATCATGTTTCCGGTTGCATGACTCAATAATACAAAACATGTATCCCGGAACTGCAATAAATGATTGCCCATGAGTTTGTCTCTATGTTATTCATCTGATGCCCAATGCTTTCATTGGCGATTTCAAAAAACATTATCTGATCTAAACTTTGTTTTCCAACTGAGCCCTCTTCACATATGTGCCCCTTAAATATTGTTGGAAGTATGTGCAAGTGCAATTGAATTAGGGACATTCTATTACAAAATCTTGCACCTGGTACATTCAGAAATAATATTTTTTATATATCCTGATTGACTCTGAAGTTCAACTGGATGTCAACATCTTTGTATGGATATCTTTTTCTCCTAGTTCTGCTAGCATACCTAGATGATGAAGGATCACCAAATATGAAGAGTTCCTACTCTCTATAACGTCACACTAATTAATAATTTAATATTTTTTGCAGCTATTTATAAAAAAAATAAAAAGAGTAGAAATCTTCCAAAGCTAATTAAAATGAAAAACATAAAAACTAACTAAGAATCTGAAATATAACATACGTTGTTCCAGCAATTCTTGTGCTAATGTGAGTGATGTCATCTGGAAATAATTTAGCCAACCCAAAATCTCCTATTTTCGGATTGAAATCTCTGTCAAGTAGTACGTTGCTTGCTTTGATGTCTCTGTGCACAATATGTGGCACAAGTTCTTCATGAAGAAAAGCAAGACCCCTAGCAGTACCCGTGCAAATAGCAGATCTTTTTCTCCAGTCTAGTCTGATGTTTGGACTCCTTGTGGCTATAAAAAAGATGGAAAAAGGAGAAAAGGGGTTACATGTTTCATCCTCTCATCTGCAGATCTTAATTTGCAACCTCATAATTCACACCAAAGCATTTGTTAAATTTACCGAGTAATGCATGATCAAGGCTGTTATTTTCCAAATACTCATAGACTAATACACGACTAGGTCCTTGAACGCAGCAGCCAATCAATTCAACAAGGTTTGGATGCTTAACATGTGATATAGTTTTAATTTCAGTTAAAAATTCACGAACTCCCTGCCTCGACCCAGCTGAAAGGCTCTTCACAGCTACCTGTGTTCCATCTCTTAAGGTTCCCTGGCAAAATTGCAACATAGGTGTTCAGTGGTGGCTTAACAATCAATAGGAGCATACAATGATAAAATGTAATGTTATTTCTTGGTACCTTATGCTACTACTTAGCTTAAGTAAGCTAGCATATACAGAGCCCTCATAATTTATTCTTTTTTTTTTTTTGGTCTTAAAGGAGGTTTTTGACTTGGTGTGGGGAGGGGGAGGGTAGGTTAAGTGGAAGCAATTCTATTTTAACAATTCTATAGACAGTCTTTGGTTTTAGATTTTACCGAATATCAAAGGATGGGAAGGGTTTACATTTTTAATACTAAAGTCATATTTATGTTGAGCATAAAGTTGAAGCATACCCTGCACCCAGATCAGAAAACATCTTTCACTATGCCTCAGAGAAAATTGATGGAGGTTAGATCTCATAAGTGTAGCCCAAAGTATAAAAGCATGATTCTGGGAGGTCAATCAAAGGTACAGGAAATATTTCAACTTGCAAAGCTGGATGCTGAACAAAGCACTGAGATTGTATTTTTCTTTTTCTTTTATGGAGCATATGCATAAGAAAATCAAATTTATGCTAAGTTTATCCTTTTTTTATTTTGAAAAAGAAAATATCCTATTGATTTATAAGCATTAGAATGCAGTATGTATATATATTTATATTGGACATTTCTCAAGGATCCTAATGATGAATGCCTAGATTATGTATACCTAACTGGTCTGAGATTGGCATTTGCATCACAAATGGAATCTTAATTCAGCATCAAAGAAAGAAAGAAACAAAAATCAAAATCACAAATAGCAGTCAGTCTTGTGGCATAAGCACCTATGAAGAATCATTTTGGCAAGTCCAACTGGCCAACATGCGTATTAATCCCAAAAATTCACAACTTATACAAGAGTCTGTTAGCTGAATACCTGGTAAACAGTTCCAAAACCTCCTCGTCCTATCTTACGGCTTGAATTATAATTATCAGTGGCCAATCTCAGTTCTTTATCAGAGAAATGCCTAACATTGTCAAGTGGATAGCCTGAGCAACAAGAGAATAGAGGCATAAAAAAAATTGTATAAGACATTAAGTATAGTGATAAATGTGAAAAAGATTGAAGTTAAAAAAGTATTGCTAATTATACATCAGAACTTTCGTGAACAGATCACGGCTGTATTGCTTATCAAAATACAACCAATCTAGAAAATATCCTGAAGGGTGTCTGTTACTAATACTAAGATTATGTTTTCACTGATGTACAAACAAAATGAACATAATTATCTTTTGAAATATACAACTTTATGGTGAATGTCTTTTGCTTGTTAAACCTTCCTGTGAATAGTGAAAACCAAGACGCCTGATTTGTAATACTCAAATTGAGCTAATATTAAAAGTACCACTCAGAAAGAAGTGAACAGTTGCCATGATAGACCTATCCTGCCTTTCTCTCCATTTGTGATCAAATTGACAGTATCAAAGCCAGGGTGATTTTTCATGTAAATTACTTTTCAGTTAAAAGCAGCAGGCTAATAGGAAAGCCCCATAAAAGGAATAGGAAATTATAGAATGTTCTCAAATGAGCAGGAGAAATTAGACAAAAAAAAAGGAAATAGAAAGATTATCCGGAGATGCAGTATTGCACGTGAAAATTATCCAATCACACTAAAACATTAGAAGATGCTACCTAAACAAAATAGAAAGCTTATGCCCCAAATTTGCTAAAGAATACAACTCTTGAAAAGTTTATATGGGTGTGTGTGCAAACTTCAAGTATAGTTGAAGGTTATAAATTATAAAATATGAAAATAAGCAACCGCCAGGCCCTCACCGTCAATTTCATTAGGAGTATGAGAAGGACTCCTTTTCTTCTTGAGAGTTGAGGCTCCAAAGCAGCCACAACTCATAATGATCCTTGAATATGACTGCTATACTCTGCGGCCTGCATTATACACCAATACCATATTCCAACATAAGTGAAGTGCCAATTGTACATTTTAATTGCAAACACTAAGAGAGACATAGCCATGCACAGCCATGGGAACTCAAGCACACACTTTGGAAAGCAAAAATAATAATAATCTGTTCAACTGAAACTATTCAAGCCTTTCTTCAACTTGACAAGGATTTCTGTAACTTGGACGAATTTATGGGATAGGAATATTAAAATTGTAACAAACTGAACCTAATATATCGACTAAAGAACAGAAATTTCAATAAAAGTCAACTGTTTCATACCTTAGATCCTTTATAAGATTTAGGATTGAAAACAACATGCATAGTGCCTTCAAATCAAAGCATCAAACACCAAACTAAACTGAAGGATGATTGTAGTTTGCAAAAATTTCTAAATTCATTACGATTCACGAACAAAAACTCACTTGCATTTACGTCAAAAAAATACTAAATTTAGCCAAATTAACCTAAATCTTGTCCATTTCCAGTCACAGATCAACTCACCGCAAACAACAAAATTGGTCTTTTTTTGCTGAAACCAAAACACATGAGCTTCCTAGAGAAAACCCATGTCCAGATTCAGCTTATAATCCGATTAAACTTTTAGAAAATCATAAAAGACATGAGAAACCCCTTTTAAGGAAACAACAACTAAGACATCACAAGACATGATAAAACAAACCCAGAAACAAAAAAAAAAAAGGCATCACCTTCACTATCAAAAAAAAAATGCAGAGGTGTCTCTAATAGCCCTTCAAGTTGAATGCAGAACAGAAGCACAAACAGTGGAGACCATGGAATGGAAAAGAGAATAAAATAAATATAAAAATAAGAAAAAAGAAAGAGTTTGGTGGGTAAGTAAATGAATTTTGAAGGAAAAGAGAAAAGAAAAATGTTTAAAGACGGCTGGATGATATTTAGAAGTTTAAAAGGAGTAATGGGGGTGTGCTTGGTCTATGCACCGAGTAAGGTGTGGTGGCGTAAGGACTTGTTCATATATGAATGACTGTTGAGTTTTGAGTTGTGTTGCAATCCCATTCCCACTTGGTCCAACTGTTTCCAGAAAGGGACCGTTCCTCATTGTTTCGGTTAGGCGACCTGCGAGTCTGTTAAAAGCCTGTTTTTTACTCTTCAACACAACGTAATGCAAGGAAATCAAATTCAAGAGGCTGTCTTCGTTTCTTTCCTGTACCTGGTTTTTTTTTTCCTTTTCTTTTATTACTTGCACACAATGTTTCCCATGTTGTAATTATTATAAAATGAAAAAAAAAAACTTAAAATTAAATGTTTCTTTAGCTGAAAATAAAATTCAATTAAAATGCAAATAAGAGTCTAACAACGAGCTAACAAAACAAGGCAGAGAGTCACGCCACGAACCAAGGCCACAATCCTTAGCATAATGTATTAAACAATCTGCCGCCATATTACATGATGAAAATTTAAGTGTGAATAAAATGTGGTGAAAAAGTTTTATATTAAAAAGATATAGATAAAGTGAGAATTATATAAGTACAAAAGATTCAATAATTTAATACTTTAAGATTATGTTTAATGTATTGTATAAAGAAGATATAATAGTATAAGTTAATATTATCAGATTTTATTTAATGTTTGATGTATTTAATTGATAGTATAATAAAATCGGATCAAATCATTTTATCTATTCTAAACTGATAATTCTATCCTATTTACTAGTATATGATAAGATATGATAGGATTTCTATTTCAATCATATCTTCAACTTCATTTTTATCACATCTCTCACTTGATACCCCCACCACCGCCCCTATCGCCATCACTACCACTACCTCCGCCGCCACCCGCTACCGTCACCACCACTACTACTACTGCCACCACCACCACCACTAATGTGTGTTTCAGTTGCAGAGTTGCATAAAACTTTTTTATTGTTGTTTTTTAATTATTTAAACTTTTATATTAAAAGATATTTTGGTCTTAAAAAAAGTTATACAATCAGTTAATTTATCTTTTTGTTATCAAATAAAAGATAGGATTTTGTCTTATCCTATTAATTATACTATCATACTTTATATTATCTTATCATCTTATTTTATACTATACTATCATGTGTATCAAATAAGACCTAAAATTTTAGATTAATATGTACTATCAAATTTACTTATGTAGTTCTTTATTTAGGTTAAGATATAATGTCAAATTTATTTATATAATTTTTCACTTAACTCATTAAATGTATATCTTTCTGACTTATTAGTTTCCCATAACCCAAACATTACAAACTCGTGGGACATACCTCCTCGTTAATACAATCATAAACATTACTAGCATCACCCTCCCAATGAATTTTCCGAACACCAAGCTCCCATGCAAACTAAAGCCCTAATACAATCATACGCATTACTAGCATCATCTCCCAAATGAATTTTTCGAACACCAAGCTCCCATGTGAATTGAAGCCCTTCACAAGCTGCCAAAAGCTCCGCTCTATATGCACATTATAGACACAGAAAATATTCTTAGACTTGGCAGTATAGAAATTTCCTACACTCACAAATAATTATCCTAGGAAAGACTCCTTGGTTTAGTCCACTGAGTTGCCAAACTATTAGAAATCCCTTGCATAGGGTTGTGCAAAAAACCTAAATAAACCAAACTGATCTAGAAACTAAATTGAATGGCACCATTATGAACCAGTTTTTTAAATCAATTTAATAATTGAACCGGTTTTTATATTTAAAAGTAGTGTGGTTAAATGATCTGTAATCCAGTACAATTAATTAGAATATTCCGAATCTAGTGTCGGATGAACCTTAACTCCCTATTTTTTGCATCTAAGTTGAAACCGGTTTGGAAGCGCAGAAATACTCATTGAAATCTTGCTAGAGCCCAAAGAACAAGTTATGTGCCACATTCAGCTGCTCCAAACTCACTGCTCCTCCAATTGCCTCCAGTAACGACCCCAAAAATTGGTTGAAGTTGATGTCAAACACCGTGAGATTTTTCAACAACCCAAACTTTGGCAGCAAGCATGTTGGTCAGAATGATCATCGTGATCTTGTTGACGTTCGTCTTGTTTCCGAGACTCACTGGAACGTTGGCCAAAACACTCACCAACGTTAGAGAGTTCCTAAAATTTTTCGGCAAATCAAAGATGTAGTTGTCATTGATGAAAATCACGTCAAACTCTTAAATCTTTGATTCAGGAAGTTCAACTTTGGCAACCGGAGAACCAACATAGGGACCTTTCCGACAAACTTCTTGTTTTTGAGATCGAGTTCAAACAAGACCTAGCTTGTTAGCTTCGACGATTCAAGAACTCGTTCTCGCATATTGTTGTTCAACACATCCAAATTGATTAACTGAACTAAAAGAATTGTTTCATGCAATTCAGTTATGTTTGAAGTTATATGAATTTGGTTCGATCTCCTAAATTAAACCATTTTTTTGGTTCGATTCGATTTAGTACCAAAATCCAAATTGAACCGCTCCATGCCCACCCCTATCCTCGCAAAAGGACTAATAATGCAAGCCATTTGAATGATAGTAAAAAATTGATATACAACAATTAATTAAAATTAAATTCATATTTAAATAAATATAGTATTATGCAAATAGTATAATAAAAAATACTTAATTTTCACTGAATTGCTTAATGATTGTAAAACAACATAGAAAAATAAACACCCCCCTGAACATGGTCGGGGGTGTACGTACGATTGAGGGGGCTATGATCCCTCCCCAGTCGTCTTAAAAAGAAATATTATATTTACATGTAATTTTATTTTTTTAAAATATTTTAACTTGGCTTCTGTTGAACCTGTGTTTTAATAATTGAGTTATATTTGTGTTTAAAAAAATTAAAGAGTTGTTTTTTTAATGCTTTTACTGCAGTTTATAGCAGAAAAGATAAATTATTTATAGATTAAATTACATTTTTTATCCTTACAATTTCACTGAATTTTTAAATAGGTTCCTATAATTTAAATTTTTTAATGGAATCCTTATACTTTAAAAAAAAATTAAATAGGTCTCTACATTTTAAATAATATTTTAATTAGATCATCACTAATTATAAAAATTTGTAATTAAGTTCTTGAAACCCATAATAACAATGCAAAATGACTTGCAAATAAGGACCTATTTAAATATAAATATTCATTAACATAGTCTAACAACTATCAGTCAAGTAAGGACTTATTTAGAAATTTTAAAAGTTTATGGACTTTATTAAAAAATAAATTATATAAATTTATTTAAAATTTTAATAAATTTGTAGGGATTAAAAGAGTAATTAAATGGTTATATTTGGGGTAAATAACACTAATATTTCTTTTAATCTGTTAAAATCATATTCAGTTCGTTTGTATTGAATTTCCGTCAAATTAATACCACTATTTTAAAATTATTTTTGAGGCACATACTTTTTCCTTTCAACCTTTTGGTAGGTTAGATAAAGAATACATATTAACATAAAGGGATTTTTTAATTTGATATTTAATTTCTATTTTTAAAATATTCGAAAAAAATTCTTGCTTTTATAAAACTATAATTATTAATTAATTATTTAAAAAATTTAAAAAGATAAAAGTCTTAAATCATAAATAATTTTTAATCTTTAATTATAATTGTTCTCAACTTTATAATAATAAATAATAATAATAATAATAATAATAATAATAATAATAATAATAATGTATTTTAAATGCTTTTTATTATTTATTTTTATCCTACTAAGCAAATAAAATATAGTTTAATTTCGATGTATTGTTATTGTAAATTTTTTTACACTATTAATTAATTATATATTATCACATGTATGATTTTTGAGATAATTATTATGAGAATAAAATATTTTTAATAACGTAACAATATATGATTAGATAACAGCGTAAAAAAATTTACAATGTAAAAAATGTACACTAATAATATATTAAAATTAAATTTAATAAAATATGCAATTGACTAGCACACATGACAAGTTAATACGCTAGTTAAAAATAATGGAAATTCATGTAATTTATTGTTCTGGACCGTAGTCCGAGGTCTTGTGAGATAAGGCTAACTCGACATGTGGACCACGGGGCTCCGTCGTGATCACCTCGGTTAGGCCCTCCAGCCTCAGGATCTGGTCGTACACCATAACCGCATCCATTAAGTTTGCGCAGGTCTTAACATCTGCCACATATGACCTTTAGGGTGTGGGGACCATTGTTGTCTGACACAGCAAGTGGCCATTAACGCGACATCCCTTAACTTTAGGGATCTGTCTAGACGATCGTGGGAGGGAGACACCCACCGCTAGGGCTCCGCCTGAACAAACGTGGAGCAGAGGCGCCTCCCCATCAGGCCACGATCTCAACGTACCTGTACCTCACTCTGATCATGAAAGGACCATGCGCATGCTTTATAAGTATCAGGCTAAGTTGTTTTACCCATAAGCAAAACTAATGTAATTCCAAAAAAAAAACAATATCTCTCAACCCTTGCCTGACTTGAGCGTTGGAGTCCTTTTGCAGGTACCCAACTCCTCCATCGAAAGGCCAGAGCAACTATAGAAGGAGGAGGAAACCACCATATACGTGTCTTAAAGACATCCTTAATGCTGATTTTTCCACGTTCTTTGGCATGTCGGCATATGAACTTACCGTCGTAAGTTCCTCCGGAGTCAGGTGCTCTTCCTCCTTTTCAAACGGAACAGTCGGAGTAGCCTATGCATCTGGGATCCAGTATAGGGGAAACTTTGGGTTCCCCTCGGCATTCAAATAAAAAGGGTGAAACCCCTTAGCTGCCATCACTTTGAAGAAGGCCGTCTTAAACTCCTTAAAGCTATCCTGAAAGATCTCAAAGGATTTCTGACCTCCCTTAGACTGGATAGTAAGCCAGTTCTTCTACTCTGATGAGCCTTAGGAACACACCCAATGATAAAAGTAGAAAAAGGTGTTGACTGAGTAGTGCAACCCCATCACACGGCAGAACCTTTCAAAGCCTATAATATAGCCCCAGCCGTTTGGATGAACCTAGGTTGGAGCTACACGAAGAGTCCGAAGAACGTCAATCTGGAACTTCAAAAAAGGCAACTGCAGCCCCAACTTTACAAAAAGAGACTCGTACAGAAACATGAAATGAGGGCCCTCCTCCCGGCTTGCGCACACTCTCTCATTCCACTGCGGACAAATGACTTCGAACTCATTGTCACGCGCCCTCTCGTCCATCAAATGCACGTAATCCAGCGCTTACCGGAGGGCGGTCTCAGAAGAATACTTGGAAAGATGATCCCAAACATCATCTCCCACCCACGGGTATACCAACCCCGGACCACGGAGAATCCGGATTGGGTCTTCCTCCGCCGGTTCACGAACCTTGGACACCGACACCCTAGTCCTCCTGCCTCCCGCCATAAAAACCCTGAGAAAACCTAAAAAATGCCAGTGAGTACTTGCCAGAATCATTTAAAAAGGAGATTCGGACACGGAAAGAGGGCAAACTAAAAAGTTCTCGCCCATATACCGGCCTCATTTCCCTTCGAAATTTGAAATTTCGAAAAGACACCCCCACCGTGCAGGCGCGGTGGAGATGGAGCTCTCAAGGGGTTAGGAGAAAAGCCAGAAACACCAACTTGAAGGGCCATTACCTAGAATCAATGAAGGAAACAACCAAAAGGAAGCTCAACGAAACAAAAAGGGAAAGTTACCTTAAGCTAACGCTAAAAGCGATCGGAAAAAGCCTGAAGAAGGATGAAAATCGCTCACGAACTGCACCTCTCTACCACACAAAACCCCCAGACGAAGAAGACGTTTAGGAACAGGTGAAAAAAATCACACACCCCTAACCCCTCTTATAAATGATAAAACGGTTAAGGGGCAATCTTGTCCCCATAACCCATTAATTCAAAAAAGCGCCCATCATGGCATGCCGAGGTCCAGGCACGTTTGCCCATTCAGAAACGCCCACGTGGCCCACATAGTTGTAGAGGCAGTTAAAAGGACGATCGTGCAGTACCTCAAACATCATGCAACCTCCACGAACAATCTCCAGAAGGTTCACTAAAATCAGAAAAGCCATCTTTAAAAAAAAGCTTCGTCACGGACGACGATTAAAGAACACGGACTCATAAAAGCTCCCCCTTTGACTTTTTAAGCCAAAGCATCAAGCTGGGGGCAACATGGCGTCACCAACCCAGGGTAAGCGTTGGACTCACCCCAGCCAAAAATAAAAGACCACGGACAACAGAAAAAAGAGAAGGAAAAAAGGCAAGATATCAAAAGATTAAATTTTTATTGATCCAACATCATTCCAAACATCATCTTACATCAGAAAAAGAGGAAAAAGAAAATATTGAGACATAGAATGTATAACGGAAGAACAGCGGCTAAGGACCCCGGAGGAAATGTGGATGTGACGCAGCCAGAACGCCATGATCACTCAGAGTCGCTGCCACCACCACGGCTGCACCAAGACCAACCCCGGCCTCTTGAAAAAGTGGATTGGCTTTGAAGAACATTGGCAAACCAAGACCCCAGAATCAGTGCCAAGTCTCCTACATTGCCTTCTCCTCAACGATGGCAAAGACCGGGATACTCTCTATTTCGATAGAGGGGACGCAAGCCTTCATGAAGAAGTTCATTCCACTGGAACCTTGGCCAGCTTTCTGAACATTCCAGGCTGCTCCAGAAACCGTTTCAATAGTCCCTCCTACCCTTCCAAGTGCTCTTGAGGGACGATACACCCCCAAGCCTTGGAAAGGAGGAGAAAAGCGTGAGCTCAGGCCTTAAACGCCTCCATCCAACATGGCAGATGGCTCAACTCTCCCCCAGCGAAGTATCAAACAAGCAACCACATCGCGTACGCTAGGGAAGAGAACCACCCGTAGTAATTATGCTGGGAAAGAAAACCACCTGTCAAAGAAATCACCTGCTAGGGGGCAGAGCAATTTCAGGCACTTAGGAAAAAACAAGAACATCATGACCTTCATAGAGGGCAAAACCCTCCTTGAATAAAACATATAGAGAACTATCACACAAAAAAGAACTCACACTTAGGCAAAAGCATAAGGAAGAAGGGAACACAAGGGAAGGAATGTCAGCCTTAGCACAGACATCTCCTATTTATAGAAGGAACGGAGCGTTCTGATTGATCCGATGAAAGCATATTGAACACGCTAAACAAACAAGCACCTTAAATGCCCTTCGTCTCCGATTGGACGAAGAAAAAACGTGTAGCAGGGAAACGTCATGCAATTGATTTCTTCTTTAAAAAGATCGTTAATTCCCAATAAAGTTAAGGCAACCATTTCCCAAAGGGGAGTCAGCACATTCTGGCAACACGTACGGCGATGCAAAGCCCAGCGAAACCATACACGGGGCCAAGAGACATACCTCGAATGACGGGATGACAACAGATGCCAACCTAGGAGTTATCTCCAAAGTCACCATTATGAACCAGTTTTTTAAATCAATTTAATAATTGAACCGATTTTTATATTTAAAAGTGGTGTGGTTAACTGATCTATAATTCAGTGCAATTAACTAGAATATATCGAATCTAGTGTCTGATGAACCTTAACTCCCTATTTTTTGCATCTAAGTTGAAACTGGTTTGGAAGCGCATAAATACTCATTGAAATCTTGCTAGAGCCCGAAGAGCAAATTATGTGCCACATTCAACTGCTCCAAACTCACTGCTCCTCCAATTGCCTCCAGTAACGACTCCAAAAGTTGGTTGAAGTTGATGTCAAACACCGTGAGATTCTTCAACAACCCAAACTTTGACGGCAAGCATGTTGGTCAGAACGATCATCGTGATCTTGTTGACATTTGTCTTGTTTCTAAGACTCACTAGAACGTTGGCCAAAACACTCACCAACGTTAAAGAGTTCCTAAATTTTTTTGACAAATCAAAGATTAAGTGGTTGTCATTGATGAAAATCACGTCGAACTCTCAAACCTTTGATTCAGGAAGTTCAACTTTGGCAACCGGAGAACTAACACAGGGACCTTTTTGACAAACTTCTTGTTTTTTAGATCGAGTTCAAACAAGACCTAATTTATTAGCTTCGACGATTCAAGAACTCGTTCTCGCTTATTGTAGTTCAACACACCCAAATTGATTAACTAAACCAGAAGAATTGTTTCATGCAATTCATTTATGTTTGAAGTTATATGAATTCGGTTCGATCTCCTAAATTAAACCATTTTGTTTGTTCGATTCGATTTACTACCCAAATCCAAATTGAACCGCTCCATGCCCACCCCTACCCTCGCAAAGGGACTAATAATGCAAGCCATTTGAAATGCTCGAAATTTTAACTTCGCTCCAATTACAATCTCTTCAAAATCGTTGATAATTTTGCCTTTCTCCATCATTGATTTCTTTCCTCCCAAATACCACACCAAACCATAATATAACCAGGGCTAGCTCTTCCAACTTGTACTACCACAAGTTAGCAACGAGACAATCCAGCCATGCATCCTCAAAATCTCACCAGGCAATTGCGGTAGTGCTGTTAACATGATGGCGTTGCACGATGTAGGGCAATTTAGAAAGAGGTGTTCAACGTCTTCCATGGAATGCCCACAAAGGTAACACCATTGTTCAATCTGCACTCCTTTAGTAATCAATATGGTCTTGACCCTTGTAATACATCAAAAGTAAATTCTATCCTAATTTCTTTAAAATGTTTTTTAAAGATTATAATTTTTGATGTCATTGTAAAGTTTTTTTTATGCTATCCTCTAATTATATGATAATACATTATTAAAATTATGTTTTATGAAATAATTATTATTGTAAAATCAGAAGTTATTTGTATTCTTCGAAAATCTCACCTACATCAACACTTTTAATGATGTGATAACATTTAAATGATAGTATAAAAATGATATACAACAATTAATTAAAATTAAATTCATATTTAAATAAATTTAGTATTATGCAAATAGTATAATAAAAAGTACTTAATTTTCACTGAATTGCTTAATGATTGTAAAACAACATAGAAAAATAAATACCCCCTTGAACTTGGCCGGGGTGTAGGTAGGATTCCGATTGAGGGGCTTATGACCCCTCCCTAGTCTTCTTAAAAGGAAATATTATATTTTCAAGTAATTTAATTTTTAAAAAATCTTTTAACTTGGCTTCTGTTGAGCCTGTGTTTTAATAAAAGAGTTATATTTATGTTAAAAAAAATTAAAGAGTTGTTTTTTTTAATGCTTTTACTGCAGTTTATAGCAGAAAAGATAAATTATTTATAGGTTAAATTATTTTTTAATCCCTACAATTTTACTGAAATTTTAAATAAGTCTTTATAGTTAAAATTTTTTTAATGGGATCTATATACTTTTTAAAAATTTTAAATAGATCTCTACATTTTAAATAATTTTTCAATTAGATCATCAGTGATTATAAAATTTTATAATCAAGTTCTTGAAACCCATAATAACAACGTAGAATGACTTGCAGATAAGGACTTATTTAACTATAAACATTCTCATTAATAAAGTCTAACAATTATCAATCAGTAGAGATTTATTTAAATTTTTTAGAAGTATATGGACTTTATTAAAAAAATTAAATTATAGAAATTTATTTAAAAATTTAATAAAATTGTAGCGGCTAAAAGAGTAATGAAATGGTTATATTTGGGGTAAATAACACTAATATTTCTTTTAATCTGTTAAAATCATTTTCACTTCGTTTGTTTTGAATTTCCGTCAAATTAATACCACAATTTTAAAATTATTTTTGAGGCACATACTTTTTCCTTTCAACCTTTTGGTAGGTTAGATAAAGAATCTATACTAACATAAAGGGATTTTTTAATTTTATATTTAATTTTTATTTTTAAAATATTCGAAACGAATTCTTGTTTTTATAAAACTATCATTATTAATTAATTATTTAAAAATTTTAAAAAGATAAAATCTTAAATCATAAATAATTTTTAATCTTTAATTATAATTGTTCTCAACTTTTTATAATAATAATAATAATAATAATGTATTTTAAATGCTTTTTATTATTTATTATTATCTTACTAAGCAAATAAAATATAGTTTAATTTTGATTTATTGTTATTGTAAAATTTTTTACATCATCAATCAATTATATATTATCACTTGTGTGACTTTTGAGATAGTTATTATGATAATAAAATATTTTTAATAATGTGGCAATGTATAATTAGATGACACCGTAAAAAAATTTACAATATAAAAAATGTACACTAATAATGTATTAAAATTAAATCCAATAAAATATGCAATTGACTAGCACACATGACAAGTTAATACGCTAGTTAAAAATAATGGAAATTCATGTAATTTATGAAACATAAAAAGTGAATGTAATTTAAAAAAATTTGTTGAAAATCTAATGTATCACAAAATTGTCACTTCGAATATCTTCGGGGAAAAAATGTTAGAAGACTTATATGAAATTCTCCAAACGATTTTCGTATGTAATTTATAATATTTTCCTTAAGAATTATGTTTATATTGTTTTTTCGTCGGTAATTTATTGTGCACTTTCCATGACGGTACTCAAGTAGTTTCATATTTTGAAAAAAATAATTTAAAATATCAAATTTAATATTTTATGTTATTTTGGATATATTAAGTTTCTTGTATAATTTTGTGGTGATTTTTTTCTTGGTTCATTGACATGTAGAAAATGATAATCTAATTTGTTTTTTTTAATATATAAAATGGGATCAAAGCGCCTTAAAATGAGACAAAACTAACTGGTAATGTGAGGACAAGCAATCCCCAATGAGTCTTGCCAAAGGAAATTAATAAGGGATTCAGGAGTGAGATCCATAATAATACAAGAAAAGGTACTCAAATGTCCTATGCTAATAAGAAAATTAGCACATATATAACTTTCTCTAACAGAATGCGATAGCATCACCATCCACTCATCTTGCAGTAAAACTTGGATATCATGAACAAGTGATACACAATGATGAGTATCTAAGCATCTTTTGAGTGTTTACGACCACGATAGATTCCATATCAACCACGATATTGGATATTTCAAGGCACTTTGCAATATAGAGTCCAAGGGGTAAACCCCCTAATTAGTTTCGCCTTTACACTGGAACAAGCTCCTAGGTTGCAATACAACCCTTTCATAAATCTTCCTTCTTCATCTCTAATTAAGCCACTAGATGTCGTTTTGAAGGATCCATGATAGACAAAGCCTTATGGAAGCCATCTGGCGAGAACACCCAAGATATTAGCTTTTCCCTCCTTGAACCAATCCTAGTAACTGTTATAAAGTTTAGTTTTCATCATAACTCTCCATAACTACTTTGGTGTAGTTAAGAATATGTTGTACTAAATCATAAGAGGATAGCATACTATGGGAGAAAACCCACTCTGTCAATCCTTCTATATCAACCAAACAGTTACAGCAAAAAGCACTTTCCACTCATACCCATCATGATCTCCCCAACTATTAACCAAGTTTTATAACATCCAATCATACAACCCCATACTGAAGAAAGAACTTCAGATTTGGGGCTTGATCAATTGCAACCAAACTGCAAAGGCATGCTCACAGTCTCGAATAAGATGCATGATGAATTTTGTGGTTTGACCGCAACAAGGGCAAAGATTCGCACCTCTCCTCATTAGTAAGCAAACATCCATGTACCAAAAGCCACAAGAAAACACAAATGTGGTGTGGCCTCAGCCAAGACCACTCTATTTTAAAACATGAATTAGGCATGTTGAGAGGATCAATTTTCGGAAGTCCATTATAAGCAGATTTAAGGGAAAACGCCTCATTCATTGAGAGTCGCCATGCTAGAACATCCAACCCCACGGCAAGATTGAGAGGTTTCACATATGCAATCTTGGTATAACCGTCATTTGGTAAGAATTGGTTAATCAAATCCCAATTCCAACCATCATCATGAGCATAGAAGGACACTAGACAATTAAGAACCCAATCCAGAACTTCATGTGAAGCCAACTCCTTTAGTGACCCACAATCCGGAACCACACATCCAATAAAAAATGTGTCATACTTCCATTCCCCATAATCGATACTATATTTAACAAATTTTCAATTTCTAATAATTACACACCACGTACTAGCACACTCCTTATTCCCTCAAATGTTAGGTAACGTTAGGTTCCCATAATTATATTTAACTCAAAGAACTTAGACCCAAAGTGCATTTGGAGACCTCACCACACCCCACACAAATTTTACTAAAAACACTTTGTTAAGAGTGTGTAATAAAATGAAAGCCGAGACCCCATGTTTTTTAGGCAAGCAAACATTATTTTCAAGACATGAGATGACGCTTTATTTTATCAACCAAGCCTCCCTAAATGAAACCCCAACAAAGTTTTTCAATTTTATCAAATACACTAATATGAATTCTAGCTGTTTGCATAACATACATGCAAGGCTCATTAAAGATGACTGATTTGACTATTTGAGCACATTGAAATTTTATGTTGACATTTTTCATATTCTCATTTTATATTACCCTTTTTTATTTAAACCAATTTTAATCAGTTGTAAAGTTTTTCCGTTATAACCATAGCTTTACAAATTTAAATTAGAAATATCTTATTCCCTTATGCGGGACAAGTTAGGAATATTTTTAAAAAAGAGACAATATATTAGTTCTATTATCTATTATGGGACTTAAAAAAAATTAAGACAAGAATTGCATGCTTAAACAATAAATCTCAATCGATTTATAATATACTTATTGTGCATTTGGTTCATAAATTTTAGAAGGATTTCCGGAAACTTATCATAGGAATTTTTAATTGTCAACTTTACAAGATTATTAGAATTAGGAATTTTAAAATATTTGCAAAATTAATTATCGTCCATGATCATAAGACTTTTATTTTTCCATCCCACCACCATCAATTACACTGGTCACCAAACCATGACAATGTCATCTAGTGGGAAAGTCATCGGTAGAAACATCCTAGAAGGATTTCTTGAAAACCTGTAATATAATAATTCCCAAATTTCAATGTTTTATGATATATAGTATCAATATTTTAAAAATAGTTGTTATATTGATATTGATGCAAATGCTTCAATATTTTTATATATTGTTTGTCAATATATTTTTAAATTATTTTTTTAATTTTTATTATATTAATATATCTGTATCCTGTTATATTCATATTTTATATTTATAAATTTTATATTTATATTCATATTTCATAGTTTTTATGCCATCATTAAGAATCTTAAATTCTTATAGAATTTAATTTTTATAAAACTTTTAAAATTAAGTCTCATTTATTATCAGAAGATTTTTAGTTTTTCGTTCCACTACTTTTCTTTTTCGCCTATTGATACCATTTCTCCATCACGATATTAATCCTATCAACTTTAACCATTGCAACCAAATAATATATTTTTATTTTATAAATTTTTTAAAAAAATTTCTTAAAAAATTTATTAAAAATTCAAAAGAATAAAAAATATTACATTTAATGCATTAAAAATTTAAAAAATTATTTTTATATAAAACTACTTATTTTAAATTTATTAATAAATATTCTAAAAATACTTATTAAACAATTTTTATTAAAAAATTATTTTATTTATAGGTACTTATTAATAAAATCCTTATTTTATTTATGATCAGCATGTCAAGATTCTATGCATCAAAAGCATCCACGGGATCAGCTCAGTTTAAGTCCTACAAAATTGGGTTTTATTCTCCAAGTCAAAGATCATAAATCATAAATATATATACACAACATATATGTAATCGACATGGACAATTATTTAAAAATCCTCGCCCACGCAATTTTCAAAGTGTTTAATTAATTAGTATGTACTGTAAATATAAAGGAGTTTTATATTCATATTTATTAATATTTTAATAAATTAGTATTTGTTATTTTTTCTTTTTTTAATAAAATAAAAATAAATGTGTAAAAATATTAGTGAATTTTTATATAAAACTCTTTACACTAAAAGTGCATATCACCTTAATTTATTTTCAAAATATTAATGAAACAGAAAACATAACAAGCCCATAAGAGTTTTAATCAATTATGTTTAATAAGTGAATAAGGTTATTTTAAAATAAATTTATTTTTAAATTAAGTAAATAATAATATATTTACTCTTAATTTAATAATTTGTATTAAAATCTTGATTCACTAAATAATTTAATAATTAATATATATTTTAACTTTTTCCATAATAATCATACCTTGCTCCCATGTTGTACTATGGTTGCCACGATTTTATATTATGATTAATCAAACACGCATGAGTATAAATATTCTTGGAATTATCATTTATCAACATAAAGATTATACTCTTGGAATTATCATTTATCAACATAAAAAATCAGTAAAAAAAAACGTGCATTAGTCAAAGTAAAAATGATTCAAATATTTTAAATATGTAATTTTAAATTTAATTCTAAAATTTATGTATATAAAAATAATATTATTAAAATATATCTTTATTTAAACTCTAATTATACTTTAAAAAATTAATTTCCCACCTAAAAAAGGTAATCTAAAAAATTTGAGACAAAAAACAATTAACGATGATCTTTAAATAAGTTTCTTTAACGTAGATTAAGTTAAAAACACGAAATATATTTACTTCATCACCATCTTCAAATATATTGGCTAAACCTATTGACGGTCAAGAAGAAATTTCAACTTCAGAATCTCAATTAATTGAATTTCCTGCTCCCAATATTATTTCGAGATGTTCCCTATATATGAGCGTCTTCAAACAGAACTTATTGGGACAAAATACTCTTAAAAAAATAGTCTAAAGTCTAATCAGATGAATATGGTAGCGATTGGCATCGTAATCATAATTTCCGTATAAATCATTAAATTGTATAAAATATGTGGCGTGCATACAGCATCAAATTTTCTTCAGAAAATTTGTTTTGGGCCTCTTGGCCCCGTCCTCTCACCAATTTTTTTGTTTTCTTCCCAAAAAGACGGATGTTTTGTTTATTGACTCTTGACTTTTCAAATTATTCTTTTACAATAAAGTCTAAAATATCATTTCTCCGTAAGAGATTCACATATGTATAATATGTATCTTTTGATATAGTATAGGATAATAATGCATCTTATCCGTACCATTTAGTTTCCTATTAGAATTTAATTTAAATATATTAATTTTTATACTGTAATATAATTATGTATAATTGTATTATTAAAAATATTTAACTTTTTTAATAATTATTTAAAAGTTATGTATATAGTAATATATAATTATTTAATAGTGTAAAAAAATTTACATTAATATTACATAAAATTAAATTCTTTAGTTATGTTTGGAATGAACAAAAATGAGAAATGATTTTATTTGAATTGATTAGAATTGATTTAATTTGATTTAGAAATAAAATTTTATATTTAGAATTTTAAAAAAAGTAAGATTTGAATTGATTTAAAAATTAAATTTTGTATTTGAAATTTATTAAAATAAGAATTGATTTAATTTGATTTTATTATTTTATATTTTAACTCTTATGAAATGTGGTTAGAAGTAATTATTAAGAGTAAAATAGTCTATTCATTTCAAATTTTAACAAATCCTAATAAATTTGATAAAATTTCTAAAATAAAAAGAATAAAATTTATGAAATTTTAAAAATTAAATTATTATTTATTTTTTAATATTCTAAACACAAAATTTAATTAAATTTAATTTACAAATTAAATTATTTTTTATTTTTTACATTTCAAACACACTCTTTTTATTATTCATATTCAAGGTCATCTTTTAAAATTTAATTCGTATATATTATCAGTTTAAAAGTTGTTTACATTATTATTTAATTATGTATTATTATATTATTAAAAATATTTAAATTTCACAATAATTACTTCAAAAATTACATATATATCATTATATAATTAGTTAATAATATAAAAAAATTTACACTAAAAATACATCTAAATTAAACTCTATCTTTTATCTTAATACTTATCTCTTATAACTATTTTATATATTTGATAAACATATTGACTTAACTCATTATTGAGTTTTGTCAGGCTTTATTCAAAATTTCTTTATCTTTCACATAAAAGAATTCTTAACCCATAAATTACGAAAGACATGAAGCAATATTCTTACACCACAACATATTGAATGCATATCACATTAATTATATCAGTTATCATTATCTTTAACTTTAAACACTCAAATTTTTTAGTGATAATTACGGTTATTTGACAAAAAAAATATCATATTGAACACCACGTGAAGAATGACCTAATATAAAAACAATGTCTTACAGCAAATATATTTGAAAATCTTTCATTAATATGCAACTTTTTTTCTCTGTGTAAAAAGAAAAAAAAATGCTTCAAATACGTTGGTAACGACATACTTGTAGAAAACAAAAGCTACCAAAATTTACATTAAATGAAATGAAATAAAAAAAAAAGCTATCAAAATTTACCTATCTTCAGCAGCGCCGTGTATATCATTCTTGGTACGTTTACATTGTTAATTCTTTTCTTTGAAACAGTGCCAAAATTTGCAACTTCACGTGCCAACTGGATGGCACAACATAATTCAAGTTTCCAATAGAAATTAGAAAGGAATATATATGACTGATGTGGAGCCGCGTTTTCTATTGGGGTTTGATGAAACGAGTGGTTTATAACTCGATATTATATATATAGACCTTTGACAATAATATTCAATTCTGTAAGGTTGAAATCACAGATGAATGGAGAAAAAAGCATTCACATTGTCATCCACTGTGTTTTCTTAATTCTTTGTACTATTTATTCTAGTTCTAGATATATAAAAAAAAAATTCTATTCAAATGCTTTATTCAAGTCACGAGGCCAACGTTAGGTGCGGTATGCGTGGGCTTCATCCATAGGATAGGAGTCAGGCACTCCGCGTCCTCGTGAATAGACCAAAGGATGATTACGTAATTGATTACTTCAAATAACACTGTAATTCCAATTCTTCTGTAATCAAAGTGGAAGATAATAATAATATATATAATAGTTAATAAATCAATAATACAGAATAATAAATTAAAAAAATTTAAGTTTATTTCTTTATATTTATTATATTTATTTTATTAATTAAATTATGACATATATTTATTAATATTATTTATTTTATTTTTAAAAAATATACACATATTATAACTTAATTAATAAAATAAATATAAAAAATAAACCTAAATTTTATCTTAATAAATTTATCTTTGTCCAAAAAACACTTTAAAATTTTTATCCAATGATTTTTATCAATTAATTAACTACAATGACTTCTCTTGACTTAACAGTAGCTCCAAAAGGCTGAAGCAATTTATCTATAACTTATCAATAATATATAATAATAATAATAATAATATATAAAGTTGTTCCACTAAAATTACTATATGACATTTTTCATAATTTTTTTATTCCTTTAATTATAACTTCACATTTTTTTTACTTTTTATTCTTCCCCTTCATATCTTTTATGACTTTACATCTTTTCTAACCATTTAATTTTAATAAATTAAAAAATACATATTTTATGGCATATATTAATCTTAAATAGAGAAAATATAAAAATGCATTAATAAAATGCTCTTTAAATACTATTTTTTCATATTTATAAAATCTATTGTATGCAAATTTTATTCTTGCAACTTTTGATGATAAAAATATTTGAATAATATTTATTTTATTTTATTGTTGTATATTATATTGATAATATAATTCTTTCATTCATACTAATAATATTAACATAAGATGTGTCTAAAATTTTATAAATAATAAATATATTTAAGATAACATAATAGACATATATCTTGCTTAGTATATGATGTGTCGAATTTTTCATCAATTTTTTAAGCTTTTGCTAAGTAACCAAATTATCAATATTTTTTAATATTTTAGTTTTTATAGTATTCATTACTACAATTAATTTATATTTTGTATAATAAAATCTTCTTGAAAGACATTTAATAATATCATTAATTACATATGAATCTTGAAAGAAGATAATAGAATAGTGGACTTTAAAAGAACAAAGTGTAAATGTGTATAACATAAAAATTAATGATATAATACTGATATCATATTGTAAAATTGCATGAAAAATTAAAAAATAACTTTTAATATAAATAATAAATATTAATAAAAATAAAAAATAAGTTAAATTTTAAAATAAAATAATAGAATAATGAAATAAAAAAGGACAACATTACTGTGTGAGTATTAATAGAAAAAATTAATCATATAATAGTGTTGATAGTATATAAAAAGATTGCATTAAAAAAGTAAAAAATTATTTTCAATAAAAATATTAAATATTAAATAAAAATTATGTTAAATTTTAAAATAATACAACGAAATAATAAAATAAAAAGAAAACAACACCAATGTGTATGTGTTGGTAAGAAAAAAATCAAATAATAATGATAGTATATAGTAAAATTATTATTTTAAAAAATGACAGCAGCTTTAGAGTATAATATTAATAAAAAAATATTAATCAAGTAGTAGTGATAAAATACAGTAAAATTATTAAATTACTAAGAGACGTTTCTAAAAAATTACTTTGAATTTTTTTAATAAAATTAATAATATAAAATAATCAATGCAACGCATAAATAAAATTACTAATAGTACACAAAACCAAAAGACTGAAAACATTGAAAAATCCCTTCATTTAATATACATCAACCTTATGGTTAGATCGGCTAGCTATAAGCACAACCCCTTCCAAACTCAACTTAATTCTTGAATCTAATATAGGGACTTAAGATGAAAGTTATGGTGAATTTAATATTATTTATTTTTACTTTTTCCTCATTTATGAGCGGATCCTCACAATAAAGTATAAATTTATTAACTAAGTTATCACATATCAAATGAGTTAAGAGAAAAACTTAAGGTATTCGGGTCAAATATTAAGCGATTTCTATCTTCAAAAGTAAATATGTGTCCAAATTCTATTGGAATCAATATTTTAAAGAGGACTTTTCTTAAGCGTTACTCAATCTACAAAATTATATTTTTTTGCCTAACCTTTTATGTATCAAAATATGATCTAAGTAATAATGCACAAAATTTTTGCATAAACAATAGTGGGGAGCAAATATATTAAGTACAACACTAATTAAATTTAAAAAGAGAAATGCTGGTTGTTATGAATCTCAATTCGTGAAACGATTTATGAATAGAAAGGAGCAGCTTGCATTTTGTTAAATATTGTTTTCTTTTTTTAAATACATAATTGTTATTTTTTGACCCAACCTAATTGACTATTCATCCCTTCGTGATGCATTTCACGAAACTACTTCGCCACATAAAACAAATCTGATTTAAAAATTAACATATGCTCAAATAAATAATATTGAATCAGAAAGAGCACCCACTTATGCCTCCTTTATATCCTTCCCTTTATAAAGCATTTTACTTTTTTTTTGTATTTTTTTTTCAATTCGTATGTGATATTTCTACATTCTTTAAATGTGAGATTAATTTTTATTCAAAAATCAAAATATTGATGTCATTCTTTCTCTTCTACAAAATATTCTCTAACAACATTTGAACCCTTGATATTTTAGATAAAGCTCATTCACTAAGATTCCAACTTGATTAACACTCAAGCCACATCCTTGTGAGCATCTCTTCAAATTGATGACATGCAACAATAAGTTAACTTCTACAAATTAAGGTAAAATTTTGTAAAAAAAATACTGAGGTAAAAATGATATGGAAAATTGGAAAGAGTGACAAATTGACAATATTTCTATCAATCCTTTTTATCATGGTCTCATTTTTTCCGCTCCATTTAAGAAGATATATTAATGAAAAGTTATAACTTTGTTCACATGATACCAGAAAAAAAAATAGTTAAATTTTTGAACTACTTATTGTGTGTAATGTACACTATTATTCAATCATATATATTATTATATTATTAAAAAATCTAACATTTTAAATAATTATTATCATAATTAAATTATTTTAATGGTATGACAGAACATAATTAAATGATATTGTAAAAATCACACCACACATGAAAAAAAAAAGAACTTGTGCTCAGGGTGAGCTATATAAAAAATCAAATAACAAACTAGTATTTGACCAATTCAGTTTTAACTGTAAGATGCAAGTATTTCCATGTACTTGATTTTCCAATTTTCAGATATAGAGCGTATTTAATTAATTTTCGCATTAATATGCATCCTTCATCTACATTGGGCCACATAAATCTGTTTTGCATCATCAACGTAAAAGCTTTTCCAAAGCATGATCTGGGAATTATAAAACTCACATAGTATGTTAGAAGCACAACTAATTTTGGCCTATTATGATTTTACCAAGTTGTGTCACATTCTGCGTCAGCAAAATCTATCCGCAGTTGTGTTTTCCAACGAATGAAGGCGTGTATTTGTTATGTTTGGTTATTTGCTATTTTGCAGGGGGGGAAGTGGTCCTCCGTGAAATGAATGAAACTCCCCTACATTGCAGTGTCTGATACTTTGAGGCCATAAGCTCACAAGGAACCAAAATGCTAATTTACACAATGTAAAACGCACATATAATTGTACCGGAAAAAAAAACACATATAAAGAAACAACACACTTGGATTAGATTTTTTTCTTTCTTTTAATTGCGGCAACACAAAATTCCATTAACAAACTATAAAAAGAAATGATCACATGCGATTCATTAGACCGATACATACACAAGACACTAGAAATAAAACTAATTAAGATGAGGCATAAACATTATGTAACACTAACATGTATTGATTCAAGTGAAAGAGACTCGAATTCTTAAAACATGTGATTTGAGATTTTTGAAATTTATGTGTGTAGAAATAATACTGTTAAAAAAAGATTCCACTTAAATGACTAACAATATCTTGAGAAATTAGTCTTTCACCTATAGAGTGAAAGATAGTCTAAAAATCAAAAAATAAACATTATGCAACTTATGGGAGAAGACTAACATAACTACAGCTTGATACCATGCCCAAAAGTGGCTTTGAGCCTTGAAGGCAAATTTTGGACTTGAAACTGGGCAACAACGCTAAAGTTATAAACAATTGTCTGTACAATTCATTAAATACAAATCCATTTTTCAGATTCTCTAATTACAAGTTTTCTTTCAAGTAAATTTTGGACCTAAAACTAGGCAACAATGCTAAAGTTATAAACAATTGTCTGTACAATTCAATCAATTCATTCAATAAAATCTCATTTTTCAGATTCTCTTATTACAAGTTTTCTTTCAAGTTTAGTTATTTTTCTAATATGGTATCAAAGCTTTCTTCGTGAAGGCTCTGTTGCTGCATCACTCTGATCTTGATCTTCTTTGATTCCAAAGCTTCTGTTTTGATTTCCTTTCTTATTCCAACCATAGAGAATCTTGTTAATCCAATGCTAGATCCAACTAGCCCCTATTTATTGCATCCAAATGGAAGTCTTGCTATCATGCTTGTTTTTGTTCCTCTTTCGGGTAACAATTATTACTATTGGTCTCGCTAAATGAAGATGGCATTGCAGTCCAAGAATAAGATGCAAGTTGTTGATGGCTCAATTTCAATGCCAAGAGTAGAAGATCCTTTATTCCTACCCTAGGAAAGGTGCAATATGATGGTGATTTATTGGCTTAATCGTTCTTTATCTCAAGAAATTGTACATAGTACCATGTGGTTGAACACTGCACTTGAAATTTGAGCCGATTAGAAAATCAAAATTTCTCAAGGTGATAAAATGAGAATAGCAAATTTGCAAGAGGAATTGTATGCAATCAAGCAAGGTGATTTTATAATTAGTTAATACTATACTAGGTTGAAATCTCTATAGGAGGAATTAGAGAATTTCAGGCCAATTCCAAATTGTAGGTGTCAACATCCTTGCACTTATGATTTGTTGCCTATAGCTCATTCTTACAAGTAGCAAGATCAAGTAATGCGATTCCTGAAAGGTCTTAATGATTCTTACTCAGCTACGAAGTCCCAATTTTTGATGATAGAACCTTTACCTGCTATTAGTAAGGTTTTCTCTCTTGTGATCCTGCAAGAAAGGCAAATCACTCCCTCTTTACTAAAAAGGTTAGTTCTTCCTTCATTGCACTACTAGTTTATGTTGATGACATAATACTAGATTGAATCGATATGGAGTAAATTAATTATGTGAAACATCATCTAGCTAGATTCAACTTTCAAAATTAAAGATTTGGGAGCAATCAAATATTTTTTAGGCTTAGAGATAGCCAGAAACAATAATGTCATCTCTTTATCTCAACACAATAATGCTCTAGAACTTGTTCAGGATGTTGGTTTACTAGTCTGCAAGCATGTGTCCACTCCCATGCTTTCTGATCTTAAGTTGGAAAACGATGATGGTCATCCTTATGAAGACATTTCTGCCTACAAAAAACTTATTGGCAGGTTGCTTTACTTGACCACCACAAGGCCTGATATCACTTTTGCAGTCCATCACCTCCCGTAGTTTTTAGCTAAGCCAATGTCTTCTCATTATCAGGATGCACTAAGAATTCTCAAATATATAAAGGCCTCTCTAGGAAAGGGATTTTCTCCCCTTATTCCTCTTATCTCCAGCTTAAGGGATTTTCAGATTCTAATTGAGCAAGTTGTCTAGACAGTAGAAAATCAGTTACAGGTTATACAATATTTCTTGGTGATTCACTCATTTATTGGAAATCTAAAAAGTAGGCTACATTTTCTAAATCATTGGTTAAGGTAGAATATCACGCACTAGCTACTACCACTTGTGAATTACAATGACTCACCTACCTTCTGAGAGATTTTCAAGTTCCATTCATTCAACCTTCTATCTTGTATTGTGACAACCAATCGACTCTTCATATTGCTGCAAATCTCATATTTCATGAAAAAACAAAGCATATCAAAATTGATTGTCATATTGTGAGAGACAAAGTTAAAGAAGAAGTTGTGCATTTGCTTCCAATCACATATGCATCTCAAATTGTTGATGTTTTTACAAAATCTCTACCTCCAATTTTTTTTTAGTTTTTTTATGTGAAGTTTAAAATGTTAGATATTCATTCTTCAGTTTGTGGGGGTTGTTAAATTAGTTACTTACTTGACAGACACACCACCTCATAGATTCAGTTTTAGTTAGTTGCAATTAGTTATATTAGTTGGAAGAATAGTTAGAAGTAGTTAGAAGTTAATCAATTAGTTATTACAATCATTAGAATCAGGTAAGTTAAGTTAATACAAGCTCATTATGTATATAAACAATTGTTTGTACAATTCAATCAATTCATTTAATACAATTTCATTTTTCAAATTCTTTGATACACGTTTTCTTTCAAGTTTAGTTACTTTTCTGATAAAAGTCAAAGGCGGCAACATTAGGGGAATTTAATATCTTTTTCATGGGTTACAATTTCATTGGTTACTAAAGTTCCTCCCATATTCATAAAAAGCGGCCAAATGGACCGAATCCTTTTTGTCTTGCGAAAGGGTGACTGAGAGACAATACACAACAGCGGCACTACACTTGGTTTCTAACCAGAAATATAATTGTTAATAGAAAATGAGTGGTAAGGTGATTTTGTCACCAATTCAACTCGAATCAAATACTAAAGAAAGAGTGAACAGATTGATGTGTGCATGGTAGCGAGAGAAAGAGAGAGCGCCACTATGTATCATTTTGCTATTACAAAAATAATATTATTTACACATATATCATTATCTAATTATAATTAGTTTCATATCATTTTCTACATTTTCATACTCTAATTTGTCAACTCACACAAATATGAGATAACATACTTAATGCTGATGTTCATCAAAATTATTCCTCCTATTTCCTACGTAAAACTCATATATTATATAGTCAATGTAGTTGATTAAGTTGGCAAAAAACTAAAATATTTCGTTTGAATATTTTATTCATTCATGTTATCTGTAATCTTCATTTGTAAGTCTTCATTCATATGTAAGTTTTAGTTAAGACTTGTGGAATAACTTTATAATAAGGTAAGCCTCATTTTTCAAAACTTTTTTTTTATATAAACGACCATATATTATTGTTTTGTTGGTCTACTAATCATATATATTTTTAGTTCTAGTTTCCGTTTTCTTTATTATGGGCTTTGGCCCGGCCCCTATGTTGTCTTAAATAACACAAACTCATATATATACCATTTTTAAGAATATAAAACTGTTAGACACTTTGTTTTAAAGATATTGATTAAGTGAAATAAAGTTACAGAAAAAAATAATAAATAATATTGAAAAAAATGTAAAAAATAATATAAAAAATAATAAAAAATTAGAATTATATATATAAATATTAGAATTATTTCTTGTAATAGGAAAATATTTATAGATGAAAAATATACATATTACATATAATATGTGTAATTAAAAGAATAAAAATACACGTAACACATATAATATGTATAAAAATCTATGTTTTTAATCAATAGAATCTTGTCTTAATTTGTACTAACAGTAGAGGATCGGATCCTATAATAGTACACAATTCAAGCCTATGAACCTTTGCCACTCCAAACCGTTCCTCTTTTCTGGATTTTTCTTTTCTTGCTTTGCAGCGAGCTCTTTTATATCACACATCACAATGTCACACATCCCAATGCCATTCATTCAGTGCCACAACATAAGCCTCAACCAACAAAAACTTAGAAAGCAAAACGTAGGAAACCCCAAAACATTGTCGCCATCTTAAAAAAAAAAACAGAACAATTCCGACCCAACCAACAAAGCCTGAGGACACCTGCTATATTCTGTTCACCACGCACTACACCACCCACCACAGAAACCCTAAACTCAAATCCCATCAAAATCCCTTCTTTGTTAAACAAATCAAACCCCCCCAAAATCCCTCCAATGTGTTTCTTCCAATCCATTCCCCACTGACTCACACTAACCCCACTCACTAGACACACACACTCTTTCTCTCCTCACTTTCTCTCTCTATATTTCCAACACAACAGTGATATCTGTCGCCTTCAATTGCGACTTTCCACCACTAACCCCCATTTTCTCTCTCTCTCTCTATTGGGTATATAAAAATTAGGGCTTTTGGTTTTGGGTATGAATCAAATTGCTGGTGCTGGGACAAATGACCCAGAGGGCGACCCCGTGGCTCAGTCTCAGCCCCAATCCCAAGAGGTTGTTCCAAAGGGTTCCGAATCTGTAGTCACGGTCAGTGGTGAAGAACAAGAGGTCGTAGCAGCAGGCGAGAAGGAGAAGCCACCAGTGGACCATCCAGTTCCAATGGAGGAAGAATCAGTTAGCCCCGCCACCGTTTTTTGCATTAGACTTAAGCAACCCAGGTCCAATTTTTTCCACAAGATGAGTGTCCCTGAACTTTGTCGCAATTTCAGGTATGTGCACTTTGGGGGAAAAAGTAAAAATTGAATGGGTTCTAGCTCAAATTCATGCATTTGTTGATGGGTTTTATGTTAAATTTTGATTTGTTTTTCTTTTTTCCAGTTTTTCTTTTTTGGGTGGGGGGGGGGACATGGATTTTAGCTTATAGAAATGTCTGTAAATTGATACATTTAAAAAAATTGCTAATCATTAAGTGTGGTTGGACTGCACCTGGGATCAGATTTTAACTTGATTGATCACCTACTTCAGTTTCAATTGATGCCAATAATTAGTATGAGTTATGTTTTAGATATATCTTATGCTTCTATGTTCTACCAAGTCAGATAGTAAGTGCTTAGCTTTCTGGTGCTAGTTAGGGTGGTCAATGAGTTGTTGAAATTGATCATATGATAGCAAATTTGAAAATTTATGCTTGTTTCGACTTAATGACAACATCCAGGCTTTTAGTAAATTGAACCATTTTATCAAAATTGTTGACGAGAGCAAATATGTTTATATTTTAGGTAGTAAACACTAACTATATCAAAATAGTAAACTTTCACCTACTGTGTCAATGAACTATGGATTACGGTATCTGCAGTAAGATTTACACCTGAGGACATTGTGTTTACATAACAATAATTTTCCTTCTTCCTTAGGTGGTTTGAACGTGTAAGGAGAAGACCTTTAGAAGTTCCTGTAAGAAGAGTAGATCAGATAGATAATAGTCCAATAGTTAGAAGTAGAGGAAGACCAAAAGGGACTATAGGTGAAACGATTAAAAAGATTTAGATTTGAATGACATCTTTGAAGACTTGGTTTATGATAGGGTACAATGGCGTCGTATGATCCATGTAGTCGACTCCAACTAGTGGGAAAAGGCTTGGTTGTTGTTGTTGTTCCTAAACATTCTAAATCAGTTTTAGTACTTTAGAAATAAACCTCCTTATGTTGCCTTCAAAAGTTGGTTGTATATCCATTGACAAAAAAAGGGAAACTGAATTAGGGATGGTAGTAATACTTGATAAGGTGTGCATAAGTAATGTTGTGTATGAAAATATTTACTGGTTGTATTAAAAAATTTGAAGTTTCAGTCTAGTCTGCAGCTATTAAAGGATCCAAGGTGTATGAATGAAAGGTCGAAGGTGGAAATATAGAAGAAAATACGGGCTCTGGGGCTGTAATTTACTAATTTCTCTGCCAATTCAGATAGGAGAATCTGACTTTGGACTATTTGCTCATTTCTCCAGATCAATATAAGCTAATCTGCATCTGCCCCTTAAATATTTGTAGAATCATTTTTGGGAAGTAGAAAAAGAAGAAAATGGTTGGCTTCCTTTGATGTTCTTCATACCACCGTGTCATGACTGCTGATGTAGCCAGTAGTCATCATTCCTTCTGATGATGTTCTTCATCCCTATTCTGATGTGCATATTACGTCACAACAATTCCTAAAACAATGGAGACTGATTTTGCATGGTTGATAGTGTATGAGTTTGTTAGGGTAAATTTTAGATTCTGTGTTTGGTCTTCCAATGACTTTATGTAAGTTGATTTTTTTATTGTACTATTTTAGGCCTTTTATGGTATAATAATTCTGGTATTTATCAATTTGTCAAAAAAAAAAGAGTTTTTTGATCTTGTTTGTTTTTCCTGCAGCGCTGTTTCCTGGTGTGGAAAACTGAATGCTATAGCTTGTGCAGCTGAAACGTGTGCCAGAATTCCAAGGTTTGTGTATTTTTATCCATTTGGACACATTTCCTGCCTGAATATCCTTGACCATGTGCTAGATGTTTCATTAAGAACAACACTTTCTGTTTTTATAAATGATAATTGAAGAAAAATTTAAGAGCAGAAGAATTGATAAGATTAAGAAAATTATTTTGCAGGTCCATTTGCATGATATGTTATCGATAAAGTCAAATAGACTTAGTATGGTTGGTGAACATTTCAAGCTTTCGAATTCACTTTTCTCCTATGTTGAGACCTAAATGAAGTACTGTGAAGAGATATTGTGGGATATATCTTTTCATATTTTTATTAGTTTCTTCACACTTGTTTCTTTAATTGGCTTATATAATATCTTTTCTGCTCATAACCAGTTTCCTTAGTTGTTGGCTAATGAATTTGTCAATGAACTTTTATTTGGTTTAAGCTTTGGGTTCATCTTGAAGTTGTGAAATATAATTGTTATCTGCATTAATAGATATAATCTGCTAGGTGTTCTAAGCCATTAATCACACTAATGGTGTCTGATTCTACATCAATATCTGTTATTTGACTACTAAACATTATAATGCGTTTGTGCAGCATCCTATACACCAAGTCTGAACAAGTGATAGTTCTGTTGTTCTGTATTCTAGGTTGGATGACCCATGTATGCAGAAATTATAAGCAGGAAAAGTACAAGGGACCCTTTTTCTTTTGGGTGTATTAAAAGTCAACACAGTTATACATATAACACGTGTATTTGAAAAGATTCAAGAAAAGTCAATTAGATTAACATCCCATCTACTAGTTGTCTTGTAGTCTTATGACACCCGGCTTATACATAAAAATGCTTAATACATGAAGTTTTGAAGGCCTTTTCCTACTTGTTAAACACCTTCCTAATAAAATTAGGAAACACTATAAAAGGAATTTAAAAAAAACTTGATGAACTTGACAAACAGGAAATTTTTGAGATTGTAGGGCTTAGATGGAAAAGTCAAAAGAGAAAAGAGAAAATATATTTTACTAATAGGATTCTAGATAATTGTGTTATGTAAAACACTAACCTAATACTCCTATAGTCCTATTTATATTTTATACTAATATTTGGTCAAATATAACTGTAGTACAACTAGAACAAACCCGGCTCAATAACACTCCTAACATAAATAGAATCCAAAGTCTCCAAACACAATAATACTCCTGGTATTCTAACACTCCCTTTAAGCTAAGTTCATGAAGCTCTCAATTTGTTACAAATAAACACACTTAACAAAATAAATCAACTTTAAAATATTATAGGCTTCATAAACCATAGCTAAATGAGCTTCAAAGATTAGTAGAAGAAAACAAGCTCTGAAGAGACAATGGCAGAGTCTACACAATGTCTAGTTGTTTGGAACTAGTGAATGATGCATACTCCCAGAAAAACAGAACTGCTTGGAAGAGTCACAACAAGAAAGGGATTGAATTGTTTGAAGGAAATGAGCATGCCCAAGGTAAGAGATACACTGTTTGGAAGATGCACAACGGGAATACAAAGTCACCAATAGAAATATGCATTGTGGAAAAGAGAAATTTCCTATCCGCAATCCGCATACACGGCAAAGTCCGAAAATCCACCAAACAACTTATCCATGTTCACCAAAAATACAATTTGGAAGTCTCAAACGGCAAAAAGAGCCTTAGAATTGAATTCTAGAGACCCAAAAACCTAGAAAAACATGTCTAGAATGTTAAAGTCTAAAACAGACTTGAAAACAACTCACTCGACTCAGTCAACGAATCACAATGGCTTGGCTCATGGCTTGTATTGAAAACAACTCAAATGGCTTGAATGGCATCAATTTACAGGGGATGGTATTGCTCTGACAACATGTTGAAATTATAGGGATTAGATGAAAAAGAGAAAATATATTTGACTAATTGGACTTTTGAGTAATTGTTGTGTTGTGATGTAAAACACTGTTCTTATACTTAATAATAGAAACCAAGTCTTATCCCACTAGGTGGTTCGGCTACATGAATCAATTGATGCCATTTAACCAACCTAATACTCCTATTCATACTAATATTTTAGGTCAAGTACAAGTGTGGTACAAGTAGTTCAAGCCTAGCTCCATAACACTCCTAAGACAATAAAATTCCTGATACAATAATAATTCTAACATTCTAACAAGAACAAACTTTTTTGGAATATCCCAAACTCATAATTTTGTACTAGAACTCTATTTCTATCATAATTATCTGGCTAAATTGCAAATTACCGTTTCAACTTTAGACTTCTGGCAAATTACCCCCATGAAGTTTTAATTTTGGCAATTTGTCCGCTTGAACTTTAAACATTTAGCAATTCATTATTTTCTTTTCCAATTTTTTTATTATAATTATATCCTAAGTTTTATATGACTTTACTTCTCAATGCTAGGAAGTGTTTGATTTGGGATTGTTACAGATAAACATTTGGGTATTAATTAGGATAGAATATATAGTAATTAAGTTAGAATATTTGGCTGATATTTTGTTTCCTTATTTTCCTCTATTTGCTGTCAATTACCCTCATTTATTATTGTATTGTCTCCTCTCTGTAAATATATATATTATATATATATATACACACACACACACACACATGCCTGGCCAGATTATGGCTTATGGCTTTAGCTCATTCTCTTTCGTTACCTGATAACATGGTATCAAAGAGCCTGGGTTGCTGAAAGGTTTCGGAAAAACCTCTCTGTTCCCTCCCTCTCATTTCTTTTCTTTTCTTTTCTTCTTCCTATTTTTTTTCCCGATGCACTGATTGACTAAACACTTTCACCGCCCCTTCCCTCTTTTCTTCTCTCTACGGTGCGCAGCCTTGCTGATTGGCTGTGGGTTGATTTACGGGTGATCCGGACGGGATCACTGTTGTTGTAAGGGCGATCCAGGGGATCTTGCGATTTGCAGGGAGTTGCGTCACCCAGTTGCTGTCTTCGTATTAGAATCCGACTTTGGTCTCCTTGTTGCTGTTTTCTTCTTGCTGTAGATCCTCTGTTCTGGACACCGTGGTGTAGCGCAGTTTTTGGTTGATTAATCCAGACGGTTAATTAATCCTCTGTTCTGTGCGACTTGGTTTGGTGATGGCGGATGACAAGAAGGTCGTGACTGAGGTCATATCCTCTAATTCTAGAATCACTGATCGCAAATTAAACAATACAAATTATGTGTTATGGAAGGGCTTTGTTCAGAGACATCTCTCCTGTAATGACATGGGCACCCACCTCACTATTGACCCGCCATAGGAGGCCAACGCCAAAGCTAAGTGGCTGAAGGACGATGGCAGAATTCTGAATCAAATTTTGAACTCCATGGAATACCATATACAGGATTTGGTTGGACACTGCAATACGGTAAGAGAGTTGTGGTCATATCTCGAATCTTTATATGCTAGTAAACATAACTTGTTCCATGTTCATGAGCTATTAACAGGCTTATATCTGGCAGCACAGAAAGGGAGACCATTGCTCCAATACTACTCTGATGTCAATCGCATGTTTGAGGAAATGAAAACTCTGTACCCTCTGATGGTTGACATCAAACAGATGCAAGAACATCGAGAAGAAATCATTGTCCATTGTTTTTTGGCTGGATTAGACTCTGAGTATGAGGTGGCTCGCACCCAGCTCCTCATGGGCTCAGAACTTCTAGGCAAACTATCTGAAGTATTTTCTTGGCTCCAACGAGTTTGTAAAGATGCTAGAAAGGATGCTCCTGTAGGGGAAATTACTGCCTTAGTCAGCTCCACATCACGAAACAACAATACTCGTGGTGGAAGAAGTGGTACTAGAGGTGGTAGGGGTGGAGGAAGAGAGGGAGGCAGACCTGGTTCCCACACCTGTCATCATTGTGGAGAACCTGGTCATATACAAAGAACTTGTTGGAAACTCCATGGCAAGTTGTCGTCTTTTCCCCCACCTAAATTTGCCAATGCTGCCACGCATGAAGGATTACTGCCAACCCCTGCCCTACCTCCTCCAGAAGTTCTACTCACTATTGCTGTCCCAGTTGATGAGTATGCATGCCTCCATCAGTTTTATGCTTCATAGCAGCCTGCTAAGCCTTCCACAACCACCTTAGTTCAAACAGGTAATCCCATCACTTGCCTTTCCACTGCTCCTCGTGGCTGGGTCATTGACTCTGGAGTCACAGATCATATGACCAGAAACACAGGTATCTTATCCAACTTCATTCCCTCATCCACTTTCTCTCATGTTACTTTAGTTGATGGTTCCACCTCCCATATTACAGGTAGTGATACTACACAACCCACTGGTTCTTTGCCTTTTACCTCTGTTCTTTGTTTGCCTAAATTTCCCTTTAATTTTCTCTCTGTTAGCCAAATTACAAAGACTCTTAATTGTGGTGTTTATTTCTTTCTTGGTTGTTGTGTATGGGCAATGGTCGTGAGTCTGGTGGTTTGTACATGCTAGATACACCTATTGATGATGTGCCACATCCTATTGCATGCACTAGTGGGGTTGCTTCGCCTCTTCATCAACTTCATTGTCGCTTTGGTCATCCTTCCCTTTCGGCCCTGAAGATCCTTTGTCCAAGTTTGAAGTCTATGTCTATCTTAGATTGTGAGTCTTGTCAATTAGCTAAACATCGTAGGACTTCCTATTTACCTAGAGAAAGTAAGAAGGTTGTGTCCCCATTTGATATTGTACAGTCCGATATCTGGGTTCCTTGTCTTGTCATTTCAAAATTTGGTTTTCGTTATTTTGTGACTTTTGTTGACGACTTTTCTCGAATTACTTGGTTATATTTCATGAAGCATCGGTCTGAGTTATTTTCCATTTTTTCTGGTTTTTGTGCTGAAATTTAAACACAATTTAACTGTCATTCGTGTTTTAAGAAGCGCTAATGCTAAAGAATACTTTCTTGTCTCAACATGGCATCATTCACCAATCCTTATGTGTTTTCACCCCTCAACAAGATGGGGTTGCCAAATGGAAAAATAGATATCTCTTAGAAACAGCAAGAGCACTTTTGTTCCATATGAACGTTCCTAAGGTATTTTGGGCAGATGCTGTTGCTACGACATGTCATTTAATTAATTGTATGCCCTCGGTTGTTTTGCATGATAAGATTCCTTACTCAACATTATTTCCTTCTTGTTCTTTGTTTCCTTTACCTCCCCGCATATTTGGTTGCACTTGTTTTGTTCAGGATATTCATCCTCAAATCTCTAAACTTGATCTTAAGTCCTTGAAATGTATATTTCTTGGCTACTTTCGATCCCAACAGGGATACTATTGCTTTTCTTTTGAACTTGGACGGTACTTGGTATCTGCCAATGTTACCTTCTTTGAGTCCACACCCTTCTTTAGTACTGATCATTCTACAGCTCCATCCATTACATCTTCTGTTCCCCCTGCCATTGATTCTAATGATGATTTTCTTGTCTATACTGTTACTTCTAAGACCTCACAGGTGCATGCCAGGCCACCAATCACATAGGTGTATACTAGGCGACTGTGACCCCCTGACTTGGTTGCTTCCTCCACCCCTGGTTTTCAACCTCTGCCTATTGATTATTCGGCTCAAGATCTAGCACCTTACTCGTCAAATCTTGATCTTCCAATTGCTCTTCGGAAAGGTAAACGGTCTTGTATTTACTCAGTCTCTTCCTTTGTCCAGTATAATGCCTTGTCCTCTTCTTCCAAATGCTTTGTTGCCTCTTTAAACAATGTTGTTATATGAGATTCTAACTTAAAACCAATTGACATCAAGTGGAGTGACCCAACAGGTATATAAACCGCACTCGGAAGATTGAGGCAGGCGATGTGGGACTCTAACACCCACCTCCATAGATGTCTGGACGGAATAGGCGAGCCTGGCGGAATAGGTGACAAAGAAGCCTAGCGGAATAGGAGACGGAGATGAGATCTTGGCTCTGATATCATGTGAGATTCTAACTTAAAATCAATTAGCATCAAGTGGAGTGACCCAACAAGTATATAAACCGCACTCGAAAGATTGAGACAGGCGATGTGAGACTCTAACATGCTGTGCCTAAAACTGTTGCTGAAGCATGCTCTCATCCTAGTTGGCGTGCTGCCATGGAAGAGGAGATGAATGCCCTTGATCATAATCACACATGGGACTTAGTTTCCTTACCTCCAGGAAAGAAATCAATTGGTTGTAAATGGGTGTTTGTTGTCGAAATACATCTAGATGGTTCCATTGCTCGCTTAAAAGCAAGGTTGGTTGCTAAGGGATATGGCCACGTCTATGGTATGGATTATTCAGAAACCTTTTCTCCTGTTGCTAAGCTCACCTCAGTACGTTTATTTATTTCCTTGCCTGCTTCTAATGGTTGGCATCTTCATCAACTTGATGTTAAGAATGCGTTCTTGCATGGTGATCTTCAAGAGGAGGTGTATATGGAGCAACCACTTGGGTTTGTTGCTCAGGGGGAGTCGGGTACGATGTGTAGACTGTGTAAATCCTTGTATGGGCTGAAACAATCCCTGAGAGCTTGGTTTGGGATATTTAGTGAAGTGGTTATTGAATTTGGGTTACAACGGAGTGCATATGATCATTTTGTATTCTTCAGACAAGCTAGTTCTGGATGCATCATTCTAGCAGCCTATATTGACAATATTGTCATTACTGACAATGATGATGTGGGAATTACTACACTCAAGAACTTCCTTCAGAGTCAGTTCCAAACAAAAGACTTGGGTGTGTAAATCATTGTATGGGCTGAAACAATCCCCGAGAGCTTGGTTTGGGATATTTAGTGAAGTGGTTATCAAATTTGGGTTACGATGGAGTGCATATGATCATTCTGTATTCTTCAGACAAGCTAGTTCTGGATGCATCCTTCTAGTAGCCTATGTTGACGATATTGTCATTACCGGCAATGATGATGTGGAAATTACTGCACTCAAGAACTTCCTTCAAAGTCAGTTCCAAACAAAAGACTTGGGTGCGCTTGAGTACTTTCTTGGGATTGAAGTCTTGAGAAGCAACAAGGAGATCTTTCTATCTTAGAGAAAATATGTTCTTGACTTGTTAGAAGAAACTGAGTTGTTGACAGAAAAGCCATGTGACACTCCATTAATGCCAAACATAAAGTTAACAGCAGATGATGGAGAATTATTAACAGATTCTGAGAGGTATAGGAGAATTGTTGGGAAACTCAACTATCTTACAGTGACAAGGCCAAATATTGCATTCTCTGTTAGTATTGTTAGTTTATGTCTTCACCTAGGAGTGCCCATTGGGATGCTGTTATTCACCTTCTGAAGTATCTCAAGGGTTCTTTTGGGCATGGGATTTGGTACCAAAATCATGGGCATTGTAGGGTGGAAGCTTTCTCATATGCTAATTGAGTAGGCTCTCCAGATGATAGAAAATCCACTACAAGGTATTGTGTTTTTGTTGGGAGAAATCTAATTGCATGGAAAAACAAGAAACAAGGTGTGGTGGCTTGTTCTAGTGCTGAGTCTGAGTACAGAGCAATGACACAAGTTACATGTGAACTTACATGGGTTTATCATCTTCTAGGAGAAATTGGTATGACTAGCTCCTGCCCTATGCAGCTATGGTGTGATAACCAAGCAGCAATACACATTGCTAATAACCCAGTCTTTCATGAGCGCACCAAGCATATAGAGGTTGATTGTCACTTTGTTTGAGAAAAACTTAAGCAAAAGTTAATCACATTAAGGCATGTTCGAACTGGAGAACAACTAGCTGATGTGTTCACCAAAGTTCTGCCTGGGAATAAGGTTACTCAGATTTGTGACAAGATGGGCATGATTGACATCTATGCTCCATCTTGTGGGGGAGTGTTACAGATAAACATCTGGGTATTAGGACAAAATATATAGTAATTAAGTTAGAATATTTGGCTAATATTTTGTTTCCTTATTTTCCTCTATTAGCTGTCAATTACCCTCAATCATTATTGTATTGTTTCCTCTCTGTAAATATTGTAAATATATATATATATATACACATGCCTGGCCAGATTATGGCTTATGGCTTCAGCTCATTCTCTTTCGTTACCTGAAAATAGGGATAAAAAATAAACGTAATGTCATCTTTGGCGTTAACATTGTAAAGGAGGATTGATAAAAATAATGAATTGCTAAATGCTTAAAATTCAAGTGGATAATTTGCTAAAATTAAAACTTTAGGGTGTAATTCGCTAGAGGTTTAAAGTAGAAGCCGGTGATTTGCAATTTCACCTAATTATCCTAAAACTAACAAAAATTAACAAAATTATACACCTAAAAATAATTCCTATAAAAATTACAATAAAATCTCCCAAAATCAAAATAAAAATATAATTATAATTTATCCCACCCTTTTGTCTAACATCAGTTTTGCTTCAATATAGGATGAGTGATGTTTTAAATTATCGATGCGTCTTTTCATTATGAGTTACTTGACTGCTGGTTGGTGTTAAACAAGGATTAAAGAAAGTAACTGTTGTTTTACGTACCTTTTTTCCCCCACCTAACTGTTTATTAGGCAGCTCGTGATCCTTTTATTTGCTTTGTTCGTATTGTCTCGTTTCTAGTAATATTGTAAAAGTTTCATAATACAAAATGTGTTAAAAGATGGGTTGTAACCAGATTTCCTGATCGATATCAACATATTATATGCATATATTTTGGCATATGCGTGTATTTGACAAACCCACGAGCAAATTGAAATGAACTTAGTGTATTGCAAAATGCAAACGGACTTTTTCATGTGCTAAATAAGCTTGAGCTTAATTGTGTCCGAAGCACATATCATTTATTAAATGTTCTTATTATATATTTGTTCAAACATTAATTTATTTTTACAAGCAGGCACAGATGATGTCTTACCCTGCTCAACCATGTATTGATTGCTCATTACACTGGTTTGCTGACACCTGTGTCTGCTTTCGTTGGCAATTTGTAACGCTTATTAGTGTTTTTCTTTTTTCCATAGTTCAACTGCAAATCCACCATTTTGGATCCCTATACATATTGTGATCCCAGAGAGGCCGACTGAATGTGCAGTTTTTAATGTCATAGCAGGTATTTTGATGTCATTGCTTTGTTCTATGACCAAGGATGTTTCATTTTTGCTGTATGTAATACCAAAATTGGCTAAAGCGATAGCAAAGTTATAGTTAGACTGTTCCCAGTTCTCTTGTATTACCAGTACAAAGCTTGTGCTAATACGAGGCTATTCAACAGAATAATCTAGCAAAAGCTGATAGTAACAATATTCGGATTTATTATAAAGTTGGAGTATAACGCCTTTAGGTAAACATAAAGAAGAAATCTTTTAATTTTCAAATCTTGTAGCTCTTGAGTACAATGAATTAAACTGGTGGAGGACCTTGATCTGGATATCCTTTATGAATATCAGATGCTACGATACATCTGTCTACTCTTTTTAATTTATTTACTGCTGGGGTAGCTATTGTTGCCAAGTCTCTATGAAGTTTTAGTTTCATTTCGACGGGGTTTCAAAGTGATAGTATAACTGTTTAGCAGAGAAGTCTGAAGGATCTTCGTGATTGGCAATATTTGCGAGTGCATCATTATCATTTTCATTATTATTATTATAACCAATTTACACAGAATAAAAAAGGAAGCCCAATGCATGAGGCTCCCACTATACTGAGGTTTGAGGAGGGTCAGATGTATGCTACTCTGCCACTGTGAACAGAGAGGCTGTTTCATGACTGGAACTTGTGACCACCAAGTCACATGGCAGCAACCTTAACGTTGCACCAAGGCTCACAGAATGTTTAATGAGTAATCACATTGCAGCAACCTCTTACCACCTATTTACACTCAATGTTTTTGACAATTTTAGCAGGAATATTGATAAAATAAAAAAAAGCCAATTTAATGATACATTCTAGAATCCCTAAAATGGAAATTGAGGTCCTGTACATAGCATAGCTGGAATAAACAAGCAGTCAGGTCATCTATAGATTTTTCCTTGCCCTCAACTATGATAACATTTGCCTTGACATAAGTTTGTTCTGAGTTTTTATTTCCTTAACTATATTGTTTCTGTTTTTTTTTTCCTTGTGGAAACTTGATTAGTTGTATTTATATTTCTGCAGATTCTCCTCGTGATTCTGTGCAGTTCATCGAATGGTCCCCTACCTCTTGTTCCCGTGCATTACTGATTGCAAATTTCCATGGGAGGGTAACTATTTGGACTCAACCTTCTCAAGTAAGTGAGAGTTATCAGTCTCTTTCCTAGGGATACTTAAGTGGATGCTACTATCACATATTCTAGCATATATTTTCAGTTCAGTATAATTGCAAGTACTTTATCATTGATTTTCCAGTGGTAGTAGATTTAATTACTAAGTTTGCTATTTGCCTGCAACATGAATGTATTGCTAAACCTTTCGCAGACTTCACAACTGCATGTATCAATGAGGTTGTTTTTCTAATCACAGTATAGAAGGGAGACTTAGCTATGCATTATAGCTTTGCTCCACAATGAAGTTAATGTAATTGACTTAGCACTTGTATCTGTTAGTTGGTTGATTGTTTGCCTACCTTTATCCTTTCCTGGCTTCTCTATTGCAAATATTTGTTTGTGTTGTATGTTTGTTCTTCTGATAGTTTGTCCATTCAGGGGCCAGCTAATCTTGTCCGTGATACTACCTGCTGGCAGCGTGAGCATGAGTGGCGGCAAGATATTGCAGTTGTTACAAAGTGGCTATCAGGGGTGTCTCCTGTATGCGGTTAACTAGTCTCCTACTGATGTCATGTTCAAATTTTCTGTACATTTCTTTTGATAAAGTCTTGTTGACATTTTTATTTGTCTAACTTTGCCCCCAAATGTGTGGTTATGTAAGGGATGGGAATATATTCTCTCTCTCTCTCTCTCTCTCTCTCTCTTGGTTTGGTGATTTTCAACCATAGTCTTTCAATGGTTCAACCTCTGAGCAAATAGTTCAGCATCTGCAAATTATCATTCTTCATTAAGATAGACCGTAGTTTCAAATTGTTGTATTGTAATAAGGATCCATTTTTTGCAAAAAGATCTTAAGCATTGACTTGAGATAATCGGTGCTTTTATTTTTTGTTTATCTTTAAAATGAACATGGGAAAGCATTGCAGTTTTGTTTCTATTGTCATTTTTCTTCTCTTCTGGTATGTTCTACACATGTGCAATTGATTCTTCCATTCCTCCTCCATACAGTTGATAATGGTTTATAAAGCTGTTCTTGAAGAGTTTCCTTATCATTCTCTTAAGAATGTCTCCTGTTTTAAGGTGTTTCTTTTGATGAACTTTTTCATCCTGTCTGTATTTCATTCTGCATAAGAAATTCCTTTTGATAGTTATAGTGTCTGCATCTTATGATTATGTGCAGATCTTTTAAACTAATGCCATAACATGGTGATAATATCTTCTGGATGTCATTCATTAAAAATTGGGGAGATTCTAGTTTCGTGTGATTTAAATTGAGCTCAACTATTATTACTTCTTTTCTAATCTGAATTAATTATTTGTTGAAAAAACCAGTATAGGTGGCTTTCATCCAAATCGAGTGCTCCTGCCAATTCAAAGTCGACATTTGAGGAAAAGTTTCTTTCACAGCAATCTCAAACTTCAGGTCAATTCTTCTGTTTACACTCTTTTCTGGTTGCCTTTTTTTTTTGGGTACATTCCAGGTGCAAGCACCTGGGCAGGGGAGGGGGATAGTTGGCGCCTAACGGATGATCGAACCTTCAGCAACATCACATCGACACCTTAAAAGTTTAGCTGGTGCCAGTTGAGCTACAAGCTCATTGGCTCTTATTGATTGCCTTTGTTGTTCATTAGTAAATTTGTTAATTGCTGGTGGTAATGTGATGTCTGGAAGAAACACTACTTTTATATTGTTTTTGTCTTTTTGGCAATAATTTTTCCTTTTTGTTCTTTTGTAGTGACGATCCATTTGAGAATCCATCAGCCAAAATGTTGTCCTTGACTCCTTGTCTATTCTGTCTTTTGGTGTTGAAGATGTATTGTTTTTAATATTTCTTTTGTGATTTTGGGAATAAAGTTATTTTATGGAGGCAAACTGATGACACACGGCCCATTATTAGGAAAGTCTATGTAAGGAGGGATAGGCCCAATTGTAAACGGGCCCATAACCCTTGTAACCTGACTAACTAACTTGATAGTTAGTTAGGTGATTAGTAACAGAAAAGAGGGAAATATAGGGAGGGGGAAGGATCAGGAAAGGTATTTGGTATTTTGGTTAGGAAAGGGAGCCACATTGGCTAGGGAGGGATCTCTGATCTCTAGGTTCTATTCTATAGGAGATTGATACTGTTGTACGATTCTTGGGGCATTTATCCCCAATTACTGAATAAGAAATCCAGTGTTTCATCACTGGTATCAAAGCAGTTCGTTCTTGGGAATCCGTGTATGGTGAGCACGAGAATGGAGTCTCGAACTGAAGCATTGTAGTGCAGGTGGGAGGAGATCTCGGATTGGAGGCTCATGTCCGACGCACGCATGCGAAACATGGAGACCAACATCCAAGAGGTGCTGCGCAAACTCGATACTGTCTTGCAAGGAAATTCGGGGCCAAAAGCAGAAGGCCCAATCGACTTCGAGGGTGAGAACGTGGTGGGTGGCCATCGCAGCACCGACGGTGATGAGAGGTGGAGGATAATCGAGCTTCCTTTGTTTGAAGGGGAAGAAACAGAGGAAGACGTGTGTAACTGGTTGCACAAATTGGAGCGATTCTTTGCGGTGAGAGGGGTTCCAGAAGGAGAAAAGGTCAATGTAGCTTCTATGGCTTTGGAAGGACAAGCCTTATCTTGGTTTCATTGGTGGGAAGAAGGCGTGGGGAGATTTCTTGGCCAATCTTTATAGAAGCTGTCATCCGAAGATTTCACCCTTCATCCGCACAAAACCCTTAGGAGATCTTGATGGCATTGAAGCAAGATGGCTCGGCCAAGGAGTATCGGAGGAAGTTTGAAGCATATGCTGGGCAATTGAGAATTACAGAGCAAGGGATAATGGCAGAAACAGAGGAAATCTTTGAATATGAAGGGAAACCCATCATGTTGGGTTACAACAGTTTACTGGGCATCACTTCTGGCAGATCTTTCAAGCTGTTAGGAAGGGTAATGGGGAAAGGAGTGATGGTACTCATAGACTGTGGGGCATCACACAGTTTTATTGCTTAAAGGGTGGTGGAGCAATGGAAGTTGGAAATGACACCTACTCCCTCTTTCTTGGTAGAAGTTGGAGATGGTCACAAGGTGTCAAGTACGGGCTGCTGTAAAAACTTGCAAATTCAGCTGCAAGGATTCGTGTGTCAGCATGATTTTTCCATATTTGAGTTAAAAGGGCCTGACATAGTACTGGGGCTGGATTGGCTGGCAGGATTGGGGAATATCACAGCAAATTTTAGGGAATTGTCCCTCAAGGTCAGGAAGGAAGGTCAGACCTACATCATCAAAGGGGTCCCGTCCCTTTGCAAGGCAGCAGCTTCACTGAAATCCTGGTGAAATCACTGCAAGGGAAGGGTGAAGGATATGTGGTGGATGTGAGGGAAGTAGGGAATCAAGAATCCCACAACGAGGGCAGCATTGACACACACATTGCAGAGAGTTTGCAAGTGGTTCTGAAGGAGTATGAGGAAGTATTCAAGCCACACGAAGGGCTGCCCTCTAGTCGGAGTTGTGATCATGCAATCAATTTAAAAGAAGGAGCAAACATCCCCAATATCAGGCCTTACAGGTACCCTTTTTATCAGAAAACTGAGATTGAAAAATTGGTGAAGGAGATGTTAGAAGCAGGACTTATTAGACCCAGTAATAGTCCTTATGCTAGTCCATTAATTTTAGTTAAAAAAAGATGGAAGTTGGCAATTTTGTACAGATTATAGAGCCTTGAATAAGGTCATTGTACCGGATAAATTCCCAGTTCCCATAATAGATGAATTGCTGGATTAGTTGGCAGGGGCAGCTATCTTTTCCAAGCTGGATTTGAAGGCAGGGTACCACCAAATTCGAATGAGAGAGAGGGATATCGAGAAAACTGCCTTTAGGACGCATGAGGGACATTATGAGTATGTGGTGATGCCATTTGGGCTCATAAATGCTCCCTCCACCTTCTAGGCTCTCATGAATGAGGTTTTACAGCCATGTCTAAGGAAATTTGCTCTAGTTTTCTTTGACGATATATTGATTTACAGTGAGAACGAGGCAGCCCACATGGTTCACTTGAGAGAGGTTTTTAAGTTGCTGTTGGCTAACAAATTGGTGGTGAATAGGAAGCAATGCACGTTTGGGGGGAGACAAGTGGAGTATTTAGGCCACATTGTATCACAAAAGGGAGTAGCTGCTGACCCTAGGAAGATAGATGCCATGGTGAACTGGCCAGCACCCAAAAGATGTCAAGGGACTGCGGGGATTTTTGGGATTAACTGGGTACTACTGCACATTTGTGCAGGGGTATGGAAAAATTGCCAGACCCTTAACAGATTTGTTGAAAAAGACAGTTTTCGTTAGAATGAGGAAGCACAGGCTGCATTTGATACATTGAAGAGAAACATGACTTAAATTCCGGTGTTGGCAATCCCAGATTTTACACAGGAATTTGTCATAGAGACTGATGCCTCTAGCAAGGGGATTGGAGCTGTTCTATTACAAGGGGAGAAACCAGTTGCATTTCTCAGCCAAGCACTGTCGGAGAGAGGGCAACAAAAGTCAGTCTATGAAAGGGAGCTTATGGCCATTGTGTTTGCAGTTCAAAAGTGGCGTCATTATTTGCTTGGGAGGCACTTTACCATGAGAACTGATCAGAAATCTCTGAAGTTCTTGACAGAATAGAGGTTATTAGGAGAGGATCAAATCAAATGGGCTACCAAATTGATGGGATTTGATTTTGAAATCCAGTACAGGCCTGGACGTGAGAACACAGCAGCTGATGCTTTATCAAGGAGGATGATGTATAATTCCATTTCCATGGCCATACCAGAGGGTTGGGAAAATCTGGATGAAGAAGTTCACACAGATACTAGGCTCAAAAGCATTGTGCAAGGGCTGGTGATCAATCCTCAGGATTTCCCTGGGTAATGCTCTAGTTAATGGGCACCTTTTTAAGAATAGGCTGGTTCTACCTCGCACATCTCCTTGGATCCCCACTGTTTTACAGGAATTCCATTCCTCAGCCATGGAAGGACATTCAGGTTTTTGGAGGACCTATAAAAAGGTGTCAGGGGTGTTTTACTGGGAGGGTATGAAGAAGGACATCATAGACCTAATTGCGGCTTGTGAGGTTTGCCAACACAATAAGTCTTTATCCCTTTCACCAACTGGGTTGTTGCAACCCTACCCATCCCCTCTCAAGTGTGGAGTGACCTCTTCGTGGATTTTATTACTGGTTTACCCAAATCCAAGGGGAAAGATACAGTGCTGGTAGTAGTTGACAGATTTACCAAGTATGCTCACTTCATGGCCCTATCCCATCTGTTTACAGCTAAAGAGGTGGCTGACCTCTTTATATCTGAGGTAGTCAGATTGCATGGGTTCCCTACCTCTATTGTATCTGACCATGATCAGTTATTTCTCAGTAGATTTTGGACTGAGATGTTCAAGTTGGCTGGCACTCAGTTGAAGTTCAGCACAGCATATCATCCACAAACAGATGGACAAACAGAGGTGGTAAACAAATGCTTGGAGACATATGCTGTTTTGCTGGGGAGAAACCGAGGACCTGGTTGGAGTGGCTAGGGTGGGCTGAGTATTGGTATAAATACCAATTATAATCTGTCCACCTAAATGACTCCATTTAGAGCACTTTATGGCAGAGATCCCCCTGTTCTGTTTAGGGGTTCTGCATTTCCCTCTAAAGTGGAGGAAGTCACTAAGGCTGCAGTGGAGAGAGATAGTATCTTAGAGGAGCTTCTCGATAATTTGACCATGGCCCAACAACAAATGAAAAAGCATGCAGATAAGAAGCGAAGGGAGGTGCAGTACGAAGTGGGGGATTGGGTGTATCTTAAGGCACGCCCTTATAGACTTCATTCCATTGCCAAGAGGTGGAATGAAAAGCTCAGCCCAAGATTTTATGGGCCCTTTCAAGTGGTGGCCAAGGTAGGAGCAGTGGCGTATAAACTGCAGCATCCATAGGGCAGCAAGATCCACCCTGTATTTCATGTGAGTCAGTTGAAGCAGGCCCTTCCAGCAGTTGTGGTATCCCAGCAGCTACCTAAGGAGCTCACCCAGAAGTGGGAACTGGCATCTCAGCCTACAGCAGTGTTGGAGTTGCGGTACAATGAGGCAGGGGAGGCTGAGCTGTTGATCCAGTGGTCCGAGGCACATTCTTGTGACAATTCTTGGGAATCCTTATCTACCTTGCAGCAACTTTTCCCTTCTTTTCACCTTGAGGACAAGGTGAAAGCTTTGGGGGGGAGTATTGATGACGCACAGCCCATTATTAGGAAAGTCTATGTAAGGAGGGATAGGCCCAATTGTAAAGGGGCCCATAACCCTTGTAACCTGACTAACTAACTTGATAGTTAGTTAGGTGATTAGTAACAGAAAGGAGGGAAATATAGGGAGGGGGAAGGATCAGGAAAGGTATTCGGTATTTTGGTTAGAAAAGGGAGCCACATTGGCTAGGGAGGGATCTCTGATCTCTAGGTTCTGTTCTATAGGAGATTGATACTGTTGTACGATTCTTGGGGCATTTATCCCCAATTACTGAATAAGAAATCCAGTGTTTCATCACAAACCATACAAGATGAAGTTATTATCTGCAATTCAATTTACTTTTAGCGATATTTATGTTGTCTCATTTTGTTGATAAAACCTTCTCTAAGTAATTGATTTATCCATGCATCACTTATCCTTGATGTTTTTGGGCCTTCATTGCTTATTAAAAGAGGGGAAATTCTGCTTCTGCATTTGCATTTTGGTCTTCTTAGGCTCATATCTTTCCAATTTTGATAAATCTTTTTAGGCTAAAATTCATAAAACCTCTCCATTTATGGGTCATGTGCATAAAACCCCCCTGTGCTTTGAAACTCACTAACATGACTCCTTGAACTTACCAAAACTTGCATACTACTAAAATTGAGCCCCTTGTGCATGTGTAGAAAACCTCCTACAGGGAGTTAATATGCACAACTTGGTAGGTAGTTGTGTTGGTGAGTTTCAAAACACATGGGGTTTTCTACACACGACCCATAATTGGAGGGGGTTTCTTGAATTTTTACTTTTATTAGGTACATTGGAGGTGCATGCCCCTGGTAGGGGAGGAGGATGGGTGGCTTGGTGGAGGATTGAACCTCTGGGCATCATCATTGCACCCAAGTCTTTACCCAAGTCTTAGAAACTTGGACTAGTGCCAACCATCGTAATGATTGGTGATACTAGCAAAAATTTTGTATGGTGATAATGGTGGTGATGATGGCCATTGGCCAATGCCATGATGACACCTGAGATTTCCTCTATTTGACTGCATATTTGTTAATTCAATTTATATGTTCATTTAAAAAAAAATTATTTTGCAGCTTTATGTATTGAATAGTACTTTGCTTGTGTATCTGATGCATGCAACTGTTTGGATTTCAGCTAGATGGCCCAATTTTCTGTGTGTCTGTTCTGTGTTCTCATCAGGCTCAGTTCAACTTCATTGGTCCCAGTGGCCTCCTAGTCAGAATGGCACAACACCCAAATGGTTTTGCACTAGTAAAGGGCTCTTGGGTTGTGGGCCCAGTGGCATTATGGCTGGTGATGCTATCATAACAGACAGTGGTGCCATGCATGTGGCTGGTGTACCAATTGTTAATCCATCCACCATCGTTGTTTGGGAGGTTACACCTGGGACTGGAAATGGTTTCCAAGTAACTCCAAAGACAAGTACCACTTGTGGTGTCCCACCTCTTAGCCCACCCAACTGGACTGGTTTTGCACCTTTAGCTGCATATTTATTTAGTTGGCAAGATTATCTATTATCTGAAGCAAAGCAAGGGAAAAAACAGACAGACCAAAATCTTGGTGATGCTGTACCTCTATACTGCTCGCCAGTTTCAAATTTTTCAGCATATGTGAGTCCTGAAGCTGCAGCTCAATCTGCAGCAACCACTACGTGGGGTTCTGGTGTAACAGCAGTGGCCTTTGATCCAACTCGTGGCGGTTCTGTGATAACTGTTGTGATAGTTGAGGGTATGAAGCTGATTCTGACTATTTTTTTTCCCTCAAACAAGGTTGCAAATTGTTCTGTGCTAAGGTGCACCATCATTGATAATGAATTTATTTATTCCTCCATCTTCAGTTTGTTTCCTCTTTTTTTTTACCTCCGTCTCTGTTTCTGGTATTTCAACTCCTCCTTTTAACATTGTAATTTACCTCCATCTTGATTGTACCCATTTTTATTACCGAATCCTGTTGAATGGCATATATAAGATCTGTGAAGCTCTATTGTGTTTATCTGTTCATGTTATTAGAAGTTAAAACCATATGTAAGGAACATGGGACCCAAATTTTTTTCCACGGGAAACATACTATATTCCTTCGTTTCTTTTACCATCTACAGTTCTGCTCCTTTACTTTCTTCAATTTATTCTTTTTTCATTATTCAAAATAAATGAATATATATGGAGATAATGTTTTCAATCCTTTACTCTATCCTATATTTTTTGGTATACAGTGGCCCTTGATCAATATTGCTGTCTTTCTAGAAGTAATTTTTGTAATCTGTCTGGCTTGCTCTCTTTGTTCCACCCCTCCCCCCACCACCACATGCACAAGTCTTTACTCTTTTTGTGCTTAAGGGTTACAGCTGATTTGGCAAATCTGCTTGGAATCTGGGATTTGTAGGTGAAACCCATTATAATAACCTTATATTGTGGTCAAAGCCATCTGTTGTCATTTGAAAAGTAACTAATCTATTATGAATCGAAACAATTTTAAGTATCCCCAGTTGACAAGAAATTTTTGAATATCAAATGATTGTTAATGGAACAGATACAAGCTATATCAAGTTCCTTCCTGCTTGCAATCTTGTACTATTCATCCTAGGGCAATCTAAAATATTAACTAAGATCTACTTAATTAGAAGCACCCATATACATACCTACCTTCTTTTCACCTCTAGGTTGTGACAGTGTAATGCATGTATATCAGAATTTTATGCCAGAGGTTTTGATGTGCACAGATAATTGAACTAAGAAATTGATGTATAACTGATTTTACCTGTACAGGACAATACATGTCCCCTTATGATCCGGATGAGGGCCCATCAATTACAGGGTGGAGAGTGCAACGCTGGGAATCATCTTTACAGCATGTTGTTCTCCATCCTATATTTGGAAACCCTACTTCTAGTATGGGTGGACAACCGCCTATGCAAACTGTTTGGCAGTCCAAAGTGGACCTGAGCATACCACCAACAAATGATTTCAAGAACCATCAAGCACCTGCAATTGGAATAACTACTGATGTGCAAAAGGTATCTGAGTCTGGTTCTGATAAGTCAAAAAGGGTCAATTTTGATCCATTTGATCTTCCAAGTGACGTTAGGACACTTGCTCGAGTTGTTTACTCTGCTCATGGTGGTGAAATTGCCATTGCTTTTCTACGGGGTGGTGTCCACATCTTTTCTGGTCCAAATTTTGCACCTGTAGACAACTATCAGATTAATGTTGGATCTGCAATTGCTGCTCCTGCGTTTTCTTCGACAAGCTGCTGTTCAGCTTCTGTTTGGCACGACTCTAGCAAGGACCGTACGATATTGAAAATAATTCGGGTTCTTCCTCCTGCTATTCCCATTAGTCAAGTAAAGGCCAATTCATCAACTTGGGAGCGTGCAATTGCTGAAAGGTGATTTCATAAACCCCTTTTAGTGTACACATGTTAACTGTTTCTTAATATTCCTATAACTTTACAGCTTCTGCTGATTTTTGTCAACTGTGTCAGATAGTGGAAGTTGTGATTTGTTTCTTATGTCAATGGTTTGCATGGCTTTGCTAACATCTCTTAGGTAAACAGGTTTTGGTGGAGCCTTTTGGTTGGAGTTGATTGGTGGGATGCTGTGGGCTGCACACAGAGTGCTGCTGAGGATGGTATTGGTAAGGAGGTGCTTGTTATTAAGTCCTTTTACTATTTTTGTTTTCTTCAAGTTTGTGCCAGACTACCAGAGAAAGAGATAAGGGAGAATATGATTTCCTGTTTCATATATGCACTCTTCTTCAAAGCATCTGCATAATATGTTGTTGGTGCTGTATATTGACAAGTGTTCCTTTTTTTCTTCCGGTTTCAGTTTCGCTTAACAGCGTTATTGCAGTTTTGGATGCGGATTTCCATTCTCTTCCTACTGCTCAGCACAGGCAACAGTATGGTTCTGTATGTTACTGTTGAACTATCACCATTTCAACATCCTGTTATTGGCTTTCATAGTTTACTGTAATTTGTTCTTCAACTTCTTCATAGCTAACTGCAGAGGGGTCTCGTTCTTTCTGTTAACTGTGATGAGAGAGTATGTTGTTTCATATTAAGCTGTTGGTGGAATGTTTCATGGATATGACATAACTTGGAATTTTGGACCCAGCAGCAAATGCTTGCTGTTAACAATTTTGTATTTCATCTTGAAACTTCTACTTATATCATTAGGCATAACCACTATGTTTATTGATTGTCCTCACTGAATAACTTGTGGATGATAAAGAGCTTAATTTGGTGTTGTAACTGTTCATAGTTGACATAAGATTTGAGGTCAGTTCAATGCTATAAATTTTCATATGGTTTTGAGTTGCTTAAATATCCATATGGATTTCAGTCTGATCTGATTTTTAAACTCCCAGAAAATCTGCTAAGGTCCATTTTTCAACCAACTTTGCACCATCTCTTTAATGTATCTTTCACCTGGGAGAATTTTTATCACAATATTGACTTTCTTCTTTAATTTCTTCTGTTTATTGTAATGTTTTTAGACAGGCACTCTGTGTTACTGCTTTTTAGGCTAAATGAACTTTGGTTTTGTATGATTGCAGAGTCTAGACAGGATAAAGTGTAGGCTACTGGAAGGATCAAATGCTCAAGAGGTCAGGGCGATGGTTCTGGATATGCAAGCTAGGTTGTTGTTGGATATGCTTGGGAAAGGAATTGAGTCTGCTTTGATAAATTCTTCAGCTTTAGTGCCTGAGCCATGGCAAGCGTCTGGTGAAACATTATCCAGCATTGACCCTGAATCAATGGCCATTGAACCTGCTCTAATTCCTAGTATTCAGGTCTGCTTGCGATACAGTTTGAAAACTTGTATTCCTTATTTTGTTTAATCAAAAATCTAAAATGCATTTTTGTTGTGTTACAATCCATGCAGGCTTATGTTGATTCAGTTCTTGATCTGGCTTCACATTTTATTACACGTTTGCGGCGTTATGCAAGTTTCTGCCGCACATTGGCAACTCATGCTGTGAATTCTGGCACGGGAAGCAACCGCAATATGGTTGCCAGTCCTACCCAAAGTTCTGCAACTCCTGCAACAAGTCAGGGTCAGTGTGCACTGATCAGATATGCTATTTTTTGAAAGTTAAATTAATCTGCAGGTCCCTGTATTTTTTAGGAATTTTTAAATAGGTCCTTGTAGTTTCAAAAACTTTTTCATTGGGATCCTTGAATTCAGTCTATTGTTAGGTCCCTGCAGGGACCCAATTGAAAAAGTTTTTGAAACTATAGGGACCCATTTATAGTTTTTAAACTATAGGGACCTATTAAAAACTCTCAAAGTACAGGGACTTGCATATTAATTTAACTGTTTTTTGGAATAAATGTTTGTTATATACTGTTTGTTTTATAAATAACATCATGCTTCCCTAAGGTGATCCCCTGGCACCTAACGGCTAGTTGAGTAGCCTCCTTTAATGGAGAAAAAAAAAATTTGGAGGTAATCCTCTGGGTTCCTGGCATGCTACCAGCGCGAGTGACATATCCTTAGTACCATTTTATTCACCCAAAAAATAATTATAATAACAATTTGTATAGATCCATACTTCTAAATTGTAATTTAGTTCGGTTTGGTATCATTGTGGATCTACTTTAGAAGCATGGGTTTGGTGCTTTTCTTGTAATGGTCATAGAAAATGATCAACTGTTCTACCCTGAATTGCCTTAATCGCCTTCACCATTAGCATTATCTTTTTTGTTTATTTTACATATCAAACTAAAACGAAGAATATGTTTTCCAGGAGGCCAAAATGGTACCACCAGCTCTATGGGAAGCACACAGATAGCTTGGGTTCAAGGCGCTATTGCCAAGATTAGTAACACAACTGAAGGAGTGTCCAATCCAACTCCTAACCCCATCAGCGGTCCTTCGACATATATGCCTATTAGCATTAATACAGGAACGTTTCCTGGAACACCTGCAGTTAGACTTATCGGGGACTGTCATTTCCTTCACAGATTATGCCAACTTTTGCTCTTCTGCTTTTTCTTTCGACGGACGCAACTTCCCCGCTATATGGGGGTTGCAAATAGAACTGCTGATACAAATATACAAAAGCCTCAACCTAATGCTCCTGCTCCTGGCAAGGTGGAGGAGATTGCAAAACCAGTTTCAGCTGTGGTTAAGTCAGATGATGGTCAGACAGGTCGAGCTGGACAGCATGTGCCTGGGGCAAAAGGAGGTGAAGAAGCATCTTCTGGGCGTTCAAGATTGGGTGCTGGGAATGCTGGCCAAGGATATACGTTTGAAGAGGTATAAAGTGATAAAATGTTGTGACTTATCCAAAGGCTCCTATTTTTTGTGGTTTGTGTCTTACATAAATGTGTTTTCAAAGTTGTGGTAATCATAGTTGTCAAATCGTGAATCGTATCGAGAATCATTTGTTCAATCTTTGAATTGTGAATCGTGAATCGTAACATACCATATGATTCGGAAACACATCGATAAAAATTTAAATATACATGATTCCACAACTAAAACATGATTCCACATCTTTCTTCCCATTCTTCTTAGCCTTAGGAGCCATACAGAGTGACTGCATGAACACTCTACACCAAAAGAACAAAAACAGAGTGACTGTTGCACCAGAAGAACTAAAACAGAGTGACTGCCTTTGCGTGAAAACTGGTTTGCATGAATGCCCAGCCCCCCGTTTAGTTCTTTTTATCAAGCCTCTAAGCCCCTTTGAATCCTCTGATGAGAATATTGGCCAAAAAAAAAGCAAAAAAAGAAAATATCACCGAATCGTAGAATCGTGCGGATCGTATAGGTGATATGGGATTGCATCGATTTGTGCAATACATGCACGATTCAAAGCCATCTGCAGTTCACCACATGATACAAATCGTTGGCTTGCCGAATCGTGCGATTCTAACTCTTTATTTTACTTTCAGAGATTATAAAGTAGGCTGTAATTTTACTTGAGTTCTTATTGCACTTATAACGCAGGTCAAGGTGCTTTTTCTGGTACTTATGGATCTCTGTCGCCGGACAGCTGGGCTGCAACACCCATTACCAGTTTCTCAGGTGGGGAGCAGCAACATTCAGGTTCGGCTTCATTATATCGATGGAAACTACACTGTACTGCCAGAGGTTGTGGAAGCATCCCTTGGCCCACATATGCAGGTAACCTTATGTTTTTCCACTTCTTTGAAATTTGGTGTTTATGGGAGACAAATTAAACTATTTATAATTAGTATTTAATGATATTGCCTCAAGTTTTTTATGCTATTTAATTGATGATTTGTAAATGTACTTTAGTGATATAAAAGTTAATCAAGTAGGGATGGAAAGTGGCTCAATTATCTTGCTTTACATGAGGATTCCATTTTACAGCAAAAATTTATTTCTGATTCAGTGATACAGCACAATTTATTAGATTATGTAGGTGCTGTTGATGATTGAAAAGTTAAGATTTGGATACCTAGTTAGTTGTGTTTTTTTGGCCCTCTCTTTATTTTTCTTTCAGGTGCCTTAAGATTTGTTTCATTGGATTAACTTTTCTGTGAATGCCCCCTGCCCAAAACAATAACAAATATGTAATATGCAGAATATGCCCCGTCCTAGAGGTGCAGATGCTGCTGGTCTTCTACTATGCGAGCTAGAACTCCACCCTCCAGCAGAAGAGTGGCATAGACGGAATATGTTTAGTGGACCTTGGTCTGATTCAGAGGATGTGGATTTTGCAAATGATGCACCAAAACTAGTTACTTCTGACCCACATGATTTCAGCTCGTTGGAGCATTGTGATGTCTACTATGGAGCCCATCGCTTATGGCCAAGGAAGCGCAGGATGTCTGAAAGAGATGCTGCTTTTGGGTTGAACACTTCTGTGGGCTTGGGAGCTTATCTTGGTATAATGGGATCTCGAAGAGATGTTGTTTCTGCAATGTGGAAGACTGGCCTTGAAGGGATCTGGTACAAGGTTTGCAAAGAAATCTTGTTCATTTGTTTATATTGTTTTCTGTCCATATGTATATGTAAAGATTGCATAACATGGAATTTTTTTTTTGTTTTTGGTAGAAAACTTGAAAATGCTTCTTGTTTGGGTGATTTGTGTCAATTACTGTAGGCTCTTGAAAGAATAAAGCTACTCACTCACACTTACATACACCTCCCTTCACATCAGCACACTTTCCACCGTCTGATTACAGTTGGTCCCAATTTGTTTTCTACACACTTATACTCTGATTCTGCCACATGCCCCTAAATGTGAGAGATGTGAGCCATAGAGATGTGCAATCAGCATTTTTCCTCTTCAAAACTATTTCTAATTCAGGAGTATTTTCCTATTGTGAACTCCAAAGCTATTTTGAAGTCAGTGATACACTAGGTTTTATTAAGTTTTCTGATAAGTGAATCATATAGTACTATTATGAACGTTTTCAATCTGATCCCTCGAACTATATCCTTGAATGATAGATATTGCAATAGGTTGATTTTTGCTGTTCTTTAAACTTTAGATATTGTGTTTGGTCCAAGAATATGTTTAACATCTCTTTACACAATTTTTATTTCCACCCCCCCCTCCCAAAAAAAAAAAAGAGAATAAAAAATAAAAAAATTCTCTTAATGTGATCAATACCAGGTCTTTTTAACTTTTTGACATTGTCTATATGTGGTTCCTGCGTATCCCTACCAATAGACAGTAGAAAAATTGCCAAGTGCCAACTGATGTAAATGTTGATAGTGATTGAGAAATTTAGAATAGTGTCAAACTTGTTGCGGTCAATCATAATTTTGTAAACAAAGTCATTCCTTTGTGGATGCTTGTAAATTAGTAAACGACACTTGTTTATTCTTCTACCTGACCTTTTACTTCTAATTTTATTATCTGCCTGCATCTTCTATTTTGTGATTTTGTTTACTTCCTTGTGCAGTGCATAAGATGTCTGCGGCAGACTTCTGCTTTTACTTCACCAGTTGCTACCATCTCTCCTAGTCAGAATGACCGGGAGATTTGGTGGATCAGCCGCTGGACTTATGGCTGCCCAATGTGTGGTGGAACATGGGTTCGAGTTGTATAGATGACTTCATTTGGGTATTATTGTAACATGAGTTTCACTTTGGGGGAAAGGAGGGATGCATATATTTGTGGCTAACTGTATAAACTGAATGCAGATGGAATGCTGACTGGAATTGTACAGGAGAGAAGAGGTGTAGATTTGCCTGATAAGTTGGTTACCTTGTTGTTGGTGGTGGCCAAACTATCTTGGATTTGAGTAGTTGTCCTAATGATCACTCTGCTGGGATTCAATTATTCAAAATCAATTCAGCCAGATCTTACTTTGTTTTTGGGAATTATGGTCAAATCACACCACCAAAAGTAGGTGTTAGTTTATCCATGGAGTATTTGTAGTAACTCCTTGCAGGTATGTAGTATCTCAATAGCCAACGGAATATTGGATATAAATTAGCTAATTCAGGCTGATAAGGTCAAGCATGATCTGATATTAGCCGTTCGTATTTAAATATACATCATCAGCAAACCTTAAACAGATTTTGAACTGTTAAAGGTGGAAAGGCCTAAACTATTTTTGTTACGGCCCTTTGGTTGTTTCTGGTAGGGAGGGTTTCTTTCTTCTGTTTCAGGGTAGATTCTTATTCCCATTGGTCCATCATAAACCATTTTGAAAAATACGCTGATACTACTTGAATTTCTGCAGTTTTATGAATATGGTAAAAACAAAAACAACCAAATTCTTTTCCCACTAAGTGGGGTTTGTTACATGAATCAAACGATGCTATTATATTCGGTTATAAACCATTTTTTCATAAAGACTATTTAGCAAAGAATGGTAAAAATTATTATTATTTTTTATTAAAGTTCTGAGATTCGTCTACAGTGGAACATGCCCATCCAAGTTTTTTATTTATTTATTTTGTGTCCATGGAAAACTTGTTCTAACAGCTTGCTTGAAATTAAGCGCACAGTTGCTGAGTTGTGACTCTAAACTCACCATGTCTGTTCTGTAAAATGCATGAGAAATCAGTTGGGTGATTCTTAGGGCATTTATTTTTGTCTTGCAACCTGCTCCTTATTAAATATCAGTGGCTTTTATAAACTATTCATTCCATAATGCAGATTGTAAATCCTCTGTAAAACACTAGTGTATCTCCTTTTTCACGCATGCAGATGTGGGTGCCTTTGCAGATAGGATTATGAAAGAGGTTGCTGTTGGTGAATCTGAGATGAGGAGCCTATGTTAGCTTTCACTCACTAGTCCCAGAGAAAGCTCTTGCATAAGTTTCTAACTGTCTTGATTTGTATTATGTAGATGATACTCACCATCACATTAACACATCCTTGATGTGCGTACTGAGCAGATGACAATTGGACTCAGTACTAGAGTAATTTGTCCATTTGCCTAACAGAAACCATGTAATTATTAGATTAGCTTAGCCTTTTGTTGTCTTGGTGAGAACCATGTAAATTGATGGAACAATTAGTTTATTTTTTGGTGGGCGATAGTGGTACATTAAAATAAGTTATACTTCAATTTACTTGACTGACCTATATGAAGGCTGTCTTTTGGGCCATTGGGTGTCTTACACATTAACGGGAATTGGTTGTTTGTTTGACGTCTTCATATAGGGGTCAAGACAAATGGCTTCAACCATTATCTTGTGCAAAATTAAAAATGGTAAAATAAACTAGAAGTCACATGATGTTCCTCTGTGAAACAATGTTGAGCTTAACGAAGAAACTATAGATCGCTGCTAAAGCTGATATTCGATTTTACGAAGTCAACATCCAAGGGCTACCATAGACGTGGAGCTTCAAGTGAGATGCCTTTTTTCGGCTGCACTCTTTCATTGGGTTGTTATTCCAACTTGCCCTTATTGTAGTCATCATTACGCTTGAGGCCATCCAACCCTGAATACTCCCCTCCCTCCTTTCTTTTACTTTTAAACGTGCTTCATCTTTCTAGGTAGTTCGAAATTGAGCGTGAAAATTTTGTAAGGATAATCTTTTCATACAATTCTTTGTTTGACTTATAATCGAAATTTATCTTTTTTTTTAGGAGGATACCAAATTAGTACAAACAGTATTTGCACAGTTATTCTTTAAAATATTACTCTAGTGATTAATTTCTCTTTATTTTTATCATTCTATCAAAACAACCGTGTCATTTATTTTTATTTTATCTGCCGAATCATTTAATTATTGATTGTATAAATACTATAACTATTATGATTTTTTTTTAACAATTTCCACTTAGTTGCTATATTTGAGACTTGAGGTTTAATGATATCACTTATATTTATCTTTTTCTTGTCAAATTTAAGTTGCTTATGACAAAAAAAATGTAAATAACATTCCATAAAGAAATTGTAGTAATTTATGTATAATAAATATCCTTTACTCTAACAAGTAATTTATGTATATTTGGAATTAGATGCCTTATAATTGCGAAGAAATGAGTTTGTGCGCGAACAAAAAATGATTCACTTAGTCATCTTATGTACAAACACATGGTTTAAGTTTATGATTTAATTTGAATGCACCGTATAAATTTTTTTTTTTTACATTATTATTCAATCATGCAATGTTACATCATAAAAAAATATTTGACTCTCATAATAATTATCTTAAAAGTTGCATATTCAATAACATATGATTAATTGATAGTGTAAAAGAATTTTATACAAACAGTGTATCAAAATTAAACTCTTAATTTATTTTTTTTGGTTACAAAAACTCTTAAATTTAAATAGCTTGAAATGGGCCTATTTTAAATATTTATTCATTAAAGAGGGATCCATTTGTACCAGCCCAAATCCTCAAAACCAAACAATACGCCTTAGAAGAAACGGGTCTTACCAAACAAAAGAAGAAACGGGGTTTAGATCAAAAAAGGAAAAGAAAAAAACGGGTCATACCCGGAGTGAACTCAGATAACGTGGAGGCATAACAGAGTGGAAAAAGAGCAAGAGCTCCTGAAAGCTTCGATTCCAATTCCGATGAATCACTGAATGAATGCTCCCCAAGACACCAACCCTTCTTTGAACCCTGGAATCCTTGATTGAACCATCACCACTCACCAGATTCAGCATTACCATTTCATTTGCAAGAGAAGAAGGAACCATGAGTCAAGGAGGAGGATCTCATTCGCTGGCGTTTCGGGTCATGAGGCTCTGCCGCCCTTCCTTCAACGTCGACCCTCCCCTCCGCCTCGACCCCTCCGACCTCTTCGTCGGCGAGGACCTCTTTGACGACCCCATCGCTGCCTCCACCCTCCCCCCTCTCATCGCCGCCGCCACCTCCGACTCCGATCCCAACTACCGCAACCGCTTCCTCCTCCATCATTTTTCCGATGCCATGGGTCTCTCTGGCCTCCTCGTTCTCCCTCAGTCTTTTGGGTACGGTATCCCCATCTCTCTCTCTCTCTCTCTCTTGCTCTCTTCAATTTCAATTTATTATTATTATAATTATTATTCACTTCGAATTTGGGTGCTGCAGAGCCATTTATTTGGGAGAGACTTTCTGCAGCTATATAAGCATAAACAATAGCTCCAATTTTGAAGTCAGAGAAGTAATTATCAAGGTGATTCTAAATTTTATATATATGAAGCAGTGCTAATTTACAATTTTCTTTACTTTAAGGGAAATAAAGTTAAGTAATGCTTTCTGTTGTTTCAATGTGATATGTTATGACTTTGTCGATGTGGTTGGTGGAACCTCTAGATATAAGTTTAATGGTTTCTTATGATACATATACAAGGAAATGAATGAATTAAAAGGAAGGAAATGATTATCTTGTTTTACAATTGTTGATGCATGAGAATCACTCGTTATATGGGGCAATGGTTTTAGCTTGTTGTATATGAGAGATTGCCTTATAGCAGAGAAAGTTTTGTGCTAATCTGTGCATGGCACATCCATACTTTTTGTTTTAAGTCATTTGTGTTGGACAAATAGATAAGTAGTGGATTCTTTTACAACTGTCTTAAGTCGATTTAAGCTCAAGAAAGCACAAATGCAGTTCTTATTCATAATAGTCAGAGGGTTGAATTTGTTTTTAATCCTTTGAAAATTTAATTTTAGTCAATAATTCAAAACTTTTTAACTGGCAGGCTGAAATTCAAACAGAGAGACAGAGAATACTTCTTTTAGATACGTCAAAATCACCAGTTGAGTCGATACGTGCTGGTGGGCGTTATGATTTTATCGTGGAACATGATGTGAAAGAGCTTGGACCTCACACGTAAGTTGTAACTCTCCAATAATTTCCTTGTGGTATGTGCATGCTTGCATGCGATTTTGGTGGGTTATGCTTTGTTTCTTCTTTCTTCTTTTCTTTTCTTTTCTTTTTCTTTTTCTTTTTTTTATTAATTTGACCATGCACTTGTCCTTAGGCTGGTCTGCACTGCGTTGTACAATGATGGTGATGGTGAGCGTAAATATCTTCCCCAATTTTTCAAGTTCATCGTTGCTAATCCACTTTCCGTTAGGACAAAGGTATTAATCTCTTTCCTTGTTAATGATATTGATTGAATTTTAATGACATCATGTTCTCAAATAAAATAGTTATTCAGTACCTGGGTAAGTGAATATTCACTAATTGTTCTTTCAGTATTCACATGACTTATGTGCTTGTTGAAAACTTTTTTGCAGGTCCGTGTTATCAAGGTATGTTGATGATTTGAATATACTATTCACTAGTAAGTGAAGATTTTTTTCCTAGATAAACATGCTGGTCTTATTTCGATTAACATACTCAAATGCTATTCAATGTTGTAGTATCTTTTTGTCAGTGTTCAAAATTTTCATATTACACCATTTGAATAATTTGGGTTTAGTATTATTTATATGTCCATGTTCTTAAAATGGAAAAGCATAATGAGATTTCTGTTTTTAAAACCCATTAAATGCCAACAAGAAAATCCTTCGTAGCATTATGGTTTCACCAAGTTTCCTTTTTTTTTTTATTGGTCAAACAAATTGTCATCTAAAGCTCTCAAGAACAGTGAAAGCAGTTCAAAGAAATAGAAGATTTTCTTGTTAGACTAAGGTAGGATAATGAATGTGTGCAAATGTGTATTTTTTGTCATTTCAATCTAATCCTCTTTTAAGCTATAAATTTTTGTAGTTTATTGTTTCTTCTAATTAATTTCTTGTCAGCACCCCATGGGGTATGGGCATAAACTTGGATTTAATTATATGCTATCAGCAATGAAACTGGTATAGCCAATCTTAAAACAGCATGAGCTTACTATTCCTACTTTCACATCCATTTAAAATATTTCTTTTTGTGAGAAAAAGCATTGCTTAATTATTACTAAGATACTATTGGTTAATGCATAATGGCAATACTATTGTGCTCTCTTATGAATACAGAAAAGCCACAAATTATACAAGCCTCTAATGATTTTCACTTTTGTGATTCATTAGGAGACTCAGACATTTTAAACACTAAAGAGGAAGGTCAAAATAAAACCTTTTATCGTAGAATTCGGGAGTTTGAGGTAAAAGAAGCATTGAAGATGATGAATAATGGAAAAGCGGTCGGACCGGATAATATACTTATTGAGATATTAAAGTGCCTAAGAGAGAAAAGTATAAGTTGGATCACAAAGTTGTTTAACGAGATAATGAGGTCTAAGAAAATGTCAAATGAATGGAGGAGAAGTACTTTAATCCCTATTTATAAGAAGAAGGGAGATATACAAAAACTGTGCAAATTACAGAGAGATTAAACTCATAAGTCATATCATGTAGTTATGAGAAAGAGTAATTGAATAGAGATTAAGACAAGAGATTCATATTTCAGAGAAAGGTATAAGTTAGATCACAAAGCTGTTTAACGAGATAATGAAGTCTAAGAAAATGTCAAATGAATAGAGGAGAAGCACTTTAATCCCTATTTATAAGAAGAAGGGAGATATACAAAAACTGTGTAAATTACAGAGAGATTAAGCTCATAAGTCATATCATGTAGTTATGGGAAAGAGTAATTGAATGGAGATTAAGACAAGAGACTCATATTTCAGAAAATCAATTTGGTTTTATGCCTGGGAGGTCAACTATTGAAGTAATCTATCTTCTACGAAGATTAATGGAGAGGTATCGGAGGAAGCAAAAAGACCTATACATGGTTTTCATTGATTTGGAAAAAGCCTACAATAGGGTACCGAGAGAGGTCCTGTGGAAGGTTTTGGAGAAGAAAGGAGTTCGTATCGTCTATATTCGAGTAATCTAAGATATGTATGATAGGGCTAAAACTAGTGTGAGAACATAGGGTGGGGTCACAAAAGATTTCCCTATAATTATACGACTGCACCAAGGGTTAACTTTGAATTCATATCTTTTTGCCTTGGTCTTGGATGTGCTTACTGTGCATATTCAAGAGCCGGTACCACAATGCATACTTTTTGAAGATTGATATAGTCTTAGCTGGAGAGTCGAGAGAGGAAATAAATGGGAAGTTAGAGCTATGGAGACAAGTTTTGGAAGAATATAATTTTTGTCTAAGTAAGAATAAGACGAAGTATATGGAATGTAAGTTCAGTAAGAAGCATGTTAATGCTAGCTTAGCAGTAAAAATTGGATATCATACTATACCACACGTCACACAGTTTAGGTATCTTGGATCTATCATACAAAATGATGGAGAGATAGAGGGAGATGTTAACCATAGGATTCAAGCTGGATGGATGAAATAGAATGGTGCTTTAGGAGTTATTTGTGATAGAAAAATGTCTCTCAAGTTTACAGGTAAATTTTACCATACAGTTATAAGACTCGCAATGTTGTATGGTACTGAATGTTGGGCGGTAAAAAGCCAACAAGAGCATAAGATCAGCGTCGCGGAGATGAGGATGTTGCGTTGGATGTATGACCATACAAGACAAGATAGGATTAAGAATGAATGCATTAAAGATAAAGTAGGGGTAGCACCTATTGTGGAAAAGATGGGAGAATCTCACCTTAGGTGGTTTGGACATGTAAGGAGAAGACCCTTAGAAGCCCCTGTAAGAAGAGTAGATCAGGTAGATAATAGCCCAATAGCTAGAAGTAGAGGAAGACCAAGAAAGACTATAGGTGAAATGATTAAAAAATATTTAGATTTGAATGACATCTCTGAAAACTTAGTTTATGATAGGACACAATGACGTCGTCTGATCCATGTAACCGACTCCACCTAGTGGGAAAAGACTTGGTTGTTGTTATATAAAATATTTTCACATATTATTTGATTATTAGATATGCCTGTGTGAACAATTTGAAATATTTTCAACTCCTGAAATTGCATGAACATATTTTGTGTTCATTTGTTGGGGCTTTGTTTCAGCTCCAGTCCTCAATATTGGATTGATGTCTAATCATCAGTTGTCTTTTTGAACCAATCAAAATACTGTCTAAGTTCTTTAACCTTTATGCTGCAAAATATTAATTAGACCCCGCCCCCGCTCCCCCGCCCCCAGAAAAAAACCATCCCATTATTTTTCGAGAAGAAGCTTTCAGTCTTTCAGTTAAGCTACCCCTAACTAGACATACATATTCATGTTTTCATCTCCAATTTAAGGCTTTATGGAAATTATATCAGCTCTGTAAATTGAAATGCTCACCCCTACCTAAATTTGTGCATCAATTTATCTTCTTGTTATGTCTCAGGAGACTACCTATTTGGAAGCTTGTATTGAAAACCACACGAAATCAAACCTTTTCATGGATCAAGTGGATTTTGAACCTGCTCAGCATTATAGTGCAACAATACTTAAAGGTGATGGGCACCATTCTGAGAAAGATAGTCCTACAAGGTCAGTTCTATGTATACCTTTTGGGGTGAAGCATTCTAAAATTCAACAAATACCAAGTTTTGGCTATTCTTTTAACTAATATTTTTGGCTCATCTAGTGTAAATATGTTTTCTTTTGTTATTATTATTATTGATTATGAAGTAAATTCAACTTTCAGAGAGACATTTAAGCCACCAATACTAATTAGATCTGGTGGAGGAATTTACAACTTTCTTTATCAATTAAAATCAACATCAGATGGTTCTGCTCAAACAAAAGTTGAGGGAAGTAATGTTCTTGGCAAACTCCAGATAACATGGCGAACAAATCTGGGTGAACCTGGTCGCCTGCAGACCCAGCAGATATTGGGGACTGTAAGTGCTTTTTCTTCTGTAATTATAATCAGTAGATAAATTAGTTATCTGATGTATTCATGTAACCTTGTTAAATATCAGTAAACAATGAGAAAGTTGATGGTTAGACTTCTTTGTTTCTCCATAACGTTCATCTGAATCCAGTATGAAGTTTTTCCTTTTTCCCTTTCAATTTCAAAACAAGAATCAATGATGACATGTTCAATCTTAAAACCTGCTGGGTGCATGTTAACACCCCCCCTCCCTTGGGTTTCTCCTGTCTGGGGTACTTTTTCTTGCGTGTCTGTGGGGTATGCATGGGTCATCCACAAGCATGCCTTCAGTTTTCTCATACACAAGTATTTTTCCTCAAACATGTTGCATGCAACTTTTAGACAGATGTCTAATTGTCTGGAAATGTTTCTTTGCAGCCGACAACAAAGAAGGACATTGAGTTGCAAGTTGTAGACGTTCCATCTATCATTAACCTTCAAAGACCATTTATGGTAATTTATAGTCCACTTGTCTGCTCATTATTAACTAGAAAACTGCAGCTTAAATAATATAGGAGCATGTTTGGCCCAGCTTAAATCACTGTGTCAACAGCTTCTTTTTTTTCGAAAAAAAGCTTTTTTACTATTCATCGCATGTTTGGCAATTTATGCTTCAGCTTTTGTGCAAAATTCAATGCATTATAACAGGTTTTTTTTCATAAGTCTAAAAGTTTTGAGATGTACATACTATTTTATCTTCAATCAAATAATTTTTTTAATCATTTTATACATCTTTTGATAATTTAATGGATAAAAACGATTCTTTTTATACCATCCAACAAAATAAATTATTTTAAAATTATTTTTTAGCTAATATATCCAAATATAAAATTGATTTTATTATAATTGATTATACAATAATCGATTATTGAAATAATCAAAGTTTTCATAGCTAATACAAACACACATTAGGTTTTTAGGCTATGGGTCATTTTTCATCCTATCTAGCAGCTGTTGGTTGAATCTATTCACCATCTTAGGGAATAGGGATAGTTGTTTCTGATCATGTTCTTCTTTTAATCCTTAAGTTTATTGTACTAACAGAAATAAATAAAAATTTGGAAGTTGAAGTTGATTGCTTGTTATTTGCAGCTAAAACTGAGTCTTACAAACCAGACAGATAGAGAGCTGGGCCCATTTGAAATTAGCTTATCCCAAAATGTTTCATATGGGGAGAGAGTTGTTATGATTAATGGCCTTCAATCAATGGTAATGCATTTTGTCTGGATTTATCTCTGCCTTAGATTGTTCAACATTATACCTTTATTTTTCCGTGGTACATGGTGTGCTTGTATCATAATTTCTGTTTGGAGTTTAGATATTGCCATTATGCACAATCTAGTATAATGATTGCATTGAATCATAGAGTTGCTTGCTTGAATTTAGCTTTCAGTTCACTTTGACTTATGACTTTCGAATCCATGTACAGGTTTTATCACAGGTTGAGGCTTCCGGATCCACAAATTTCCACCTGGTATGAATTTAAATAATTCTGATCTTATATTTGTCAGATACCTGTGGTAGTGGTATTAAAGTTACATTACTTAACTACATTTAGTCAGTTCCTAGCCTACTTTAAAACTTTCATTGAGAAAGAAAAAAGCCATTACAACTTACAATTCATTGCATTGCATGGGTTACATCTTACTACTCATTAGAATGAGATACTTTGTTGTTTGATACGGTTAGCAATGTCATGACTTTTGCAGAATCTTATAGCTACTAAACCTGGAATTCAGAGAATTACGGGCATTACAGTGTTTGACACTAGGGAGATGAAATCTTATGAACCACTTCCTGATTTAGAGGTTAGTTGTACGAATTGATTGTGTTTCATGAGCAGTTACATTTTCTATGTTCAATTTTTCTTAAACATATGTGATGTATTGCCTATGCCCTCCAGCCTCCATGCCCCAAAAGTTGGATAACATTCTGACTTATCTTGAGTTGTTGCAGATTTTTGTGGACATGGAGTAAAGTTTTTGTCAGAAGTGGTTGACAGAGCCATCTTTCCAGAACCAACATCTGCTGCTTTCCGCAAGTCATGTTTTGTATCATCAATGTGCCTAAACAGATCAACCAAGTCCCGAATTGGTGACTCTCTGATGCATCTACGCTTGGATTCTCTTCCAGTTACGCCCAACGAATCCTGCATGATCATCAAAGCACTCATTGGACTCAATGCAAAGTCCTGTAACAATTGGAGTAATGGGTGGTTGGTTACATGTTGTAAGAGGCAAAGTGCTTGCTTTTATTGGTTCAAGGAGCTCGGTTGTTTTGATTGTCACTGAAGACTTCAATCCACTGTTAAAATATACTTCTGTAACTGTTTAATCATTATCCCACTGTAGATGGTGGTGTACGTCAAAAATTTTCATATCGTAGTTACTGGTCAACTATACTAATGATATCTCTTAAGAGAATTACAGTGAATTTCATTAAGTATGTGAAAACTTTATCAATTTATCAAGGGGTTTCTAAGGAAATGATTTTTTTTTTTGGGTCAGCAAGGAAATGATGAAGTGCAATGCTGTTTTCAAATTATAATTAGCACATGCATAGGGAGAACTTAAAACAATTTAAATACAAATATAACACAACTTCATTGAAGAAATTTGATAAGAAGTACTGCGGTAAAATGTAGTACATATATACATACAGGCACAACGAGTTACTTGGTATTATAATTGAAAAGTTTGTCATTTAAAATACCGGTTTGTGCAACATTATTTTTCAACATATTAAGATGTATATAGAAAACGACACTAGAATATTACTTGTAAGATATTTTAATAAATAACTCAATATAAGATTATTCTAAAAAATCACAGGATTTTTAATATCTAGTGAATCACTTAAAGTTAAACAGGTATTTTATTTTTTAAGAACTGTATCAAAAATATTACTCACAAATTTCAATATTTGTGATACAATTTTGGCTTACAAGTTACAATCGGCGCCACTCATTCAATCGGACAAATCTATAATCCACATTATGTGTAAGAGTGAGTGATGTTCTCCTTGCTTGCTTTATTTTGGCTTGTGAAGTAAAATTCAATAATAACACTATATAGCATACTACTGAAAGAAAATTACACATCAGAATTTAAAACATAAACTTGCTGTTATTTATGTAACAAATGGCCAAAGTCATATACAACCTTCAATCATGAACATGTACACAACAATGGAACCAAAGGAGGAAAAAAAAATCCCAAAAGAGCTAAAAACAGAGGAGTCACCCCATAATATTATAGGAAAAAGATACATGACCCCAAAGTTAGTGCCCGGATTGTGCCCGGACAACTTCCGCTAGTTAGGTTTATTATTATTATTAGGAATATTTTAAAGAGTATCCTAAGGGCAGTTGTTAGACAACTCCCGTGCTATGTAATCCAGGACCATAGTATAGCTCTTAGATGTTTGCTTTGATGATGGTTAAATGAATCATGCTTGTGAACCCCAAGTAGCCCAATTGGCTTCACTTCCAACACGTGGCATCATTGACTTCCTTGATTGGGAATCCACATCGAAGTTGGCCCCACACATAGCCCCCTCGCTATCAATCCTAGGCATTGCCTTCATCGTCCTTGTAGGATGCTCATAGCTCATCAGACCTTGCCCACTATGAAACATGCACCCTGCAATTACATTCAACACCTTTCATGCATTAAATTCCAAACAAAATATGAGCCTTTATATAGTTCCTATGCTTCTAGAATTCCATTAGTCCCCAATCAATCTTACAATTATCTTATAATTGAACTAATTTGATTTGATAAAAAAATATTAATTTAAATGATGGTTTAGAATCAAAGCTGCAACATTTGACTAGAGCATTCTAAGACTATAGAAGTGAATTCAAATATTTAAGATTTGAGTAGAGATCTCTCAATCTTAAGTATTATTAATGAATGATATCCTAATATAGCACAAAAGAAAATTAGAAAACCAACATTATCGAATCCTTTTAGGATCTTTTAATAGAACTAAATTATAAAATGTTGATTTTTCAATGGAAAGAGAAACCAAAATTACATACCAGTGGGGAATGGTGCAAATGATTTAGCACAGCCTGCTTTAATAAGCTCCAAGTTGTCAGCAATAACTACAGAACCATCAGCTGCAATACCCCAGAAGAGTCCAACCTGTCCATTAGAATCCTGCTCAAACATAAGCAACATGTGGATACTCATTAGCACTAGAAGGATTAATAACATCATATACATTATAATATCTCAAATTTCCTTTTCTCAAAAATGTACATGTAGAGATTTAGAAAGGGCCTTACTGATGCAACAAAAACTGTTCCGTTCTTGTTGTCATAGATCACAAATCCAAAACTGCCTTCAAGCTCTTTGAGGACCTGATCAGCTGGGTATGGACCCCTATCACGAAGTGTCCTGTAGGCTTCAATGATAAACATGGCCTCATTGGTTCCCTTTGATAGGCCATACTGCTTGATCAGCTTGCTTAGGTTGTTTAGGTGACCCAGGAAAGCACAGTATATGTTATCCAAACCACAAAACAACCTGTGTGGCACATCTTTTGTATGAGAAACATAACTCAATGAACAAATATATATTCACATACACACACAAATTTCATAAATCTAGATCTGAAATTTTGGATCCAATCCATTAACTCATTGTTATGTTGAAAAGACAAGGTACTTATTTTCAAATAATCAATTGAGAACATCTAGGTGAAACTTCAGTGGCTCAAATCATGTAATTAACCAAATGGGTTGTCTTTCTTTTTTATTATTATAAAGTTTCTAACCCATTTTCAAAGATAACCAAAGGCACATACCCGTGATGAGTGGAGGGCTTGTTTGAAGGGGAATAAGCTAGCAATGCATCATTTCCAAAGCTCATGGAGAAAGCTTTGGAGGGATTGCAGGATATGAAATGCTGAAGGATTTCATCAGGGAGCTTAGACTTTGTGGATGAATTCAAGGAAGCTGGACTGTTGAGCTCCTTGGGTGGATTAACCAAATTCTCCTTGAAAATCCCCAACATTTTTGCCTCTAGGTCCAAGTTAGCTTCCAAAGTCACCACTCTTCTTCTTTTCTCTTCTCCAAGGAGTGAATACACTTTCTCAAAGAAATGCACCAATATCAATAAAGCAATTAGCTGCAGATAGAACATGAAATCTTTGAGCTTTTAAACAACGAGCAATTATGCAAATGAACAAATGTGTACCCTCTAAAATGTGGGGAAGGAAGAATAGAAGGGATGAAAGAAAGAGATAGAGAACAAAAGTTACCAAAATCAGTAATCCAAATAGCAGCAGATAGAGAATGAGATTTTGTGATAGCCTTTGAAAACGGAGAGTGATTGGTAATGATTCATGGCATATGGTTAAATATATAGAGGGACTGGAAGGTGGGGGAAGAGAGAGAGAGAGAGATTGTGTCAACTTGGCAATTTTATCCAAATTAACAAGTAGAAGATAAAAAAAAAAAAGGTAATAGATTTTATCCATATATTTTGCCATGCTATTTATATACACGCTATATACTTGCATTATTTATTTATTCTTATCCAATTCAGAGCATAATTATAACCAAAATTAGTTTTGAAGAAAACAGAATAAATGGTCTAAATTAGAAGAAGCTCTTACTTCTTTGATCTAAAAGCTGAGTCGTTCACTCTAGTCATGGACACATGGTGCTTAAAAATTTGAGATCATCTATACCACCAACGTCACACAGTTTAGGTATGTTGATCTATCATACAAAATTGGAGAGATGATGACGTGGAGATGATTCAATGGTAGTTGGAAACGTGACCAAAATCTTATCCATATTGATATTGCCAATAACATATGACAGTGATCCGAGTCAGCACACTGCGATGTTTCCGTTTCCTTAAAGTCGAAAACCGCGTTTGCCGAAATTCGAGTACGGTGCCTGTGGTTGTGGGTCAGCCGTCCGCATATTTTGTACGGAAATTTTTTTTAGAGTATAACAAATGCATGTTTTATAAAATATTATTATTATTATTTTAAATGAATTTATGTTAATTATATATTATTAATCTAAAATTAATAATACATTTTTTAAAAAATATATATTTATTATACTTTAAAAACATATAATCAGTCGTAGTATTTTTTTCAAATTTGTCTAAGGTGGAATTTGAATTTCCTAACGTGAGCAAGAATAATTGATTATTAAATATTTGCTTTGAAATTTATATTATTACACAAGTAAATTAATTTTGTATTATTTTAAAACTGGTATATGCCTCCATGAATTTTTTATATTTTTATTTTTGTAATATTTTTATTAGGTTAAAATGCACATAATTTCTTTGAATTATTGGCCAATTATAAATTCGTATAGGTCTAAATTTAATAATTCAACTCCTTAAATTTATTTGACTCCTTGCACATATATAAAAAACTCATGTAAAGAATTAATATACACGATTTGATAAAGTAAAGGGTTGAGTTACTAATTTTTTTCATACAATCACTATTCTAAATTCCTCCCTTACAACTCAATCCTCACATTATATACACTTTGCACCTCACTACATTTTTATGTTCTTCTGTGAATGTCACAGATTATCTTTGGATTATACTAGGAATAATAATTGATATACATCTTGTTAGTGCATATCATCTTATATTAGGTATAGGTAGAAGAATTCCAGTGTAGGTATGTAATAAAATAATGTGAGATAATTATAATTAGATTATAGAAACTGTATAAATAGAGTAGTGATAGACTCACAGAAAAAGTAAATGCAAAAACTTCACAATTTATAAATTAATGAACAAAATTTTTTCATCCATCAATCCATCCATAGTTTATAAAATTTTGAGCCTCCTGTGAGATATCTGTAAGGATCTGTTCTGCATAGTAAGCATTTTTAGTGTAAATATAAAGTGAAGGTGTATGAATAACATTATTAATAAATTGTAAACATATCTTTAGGTTGCAGCTTTCACAACAACAACAACTATTGTTGCTCACCAAGAAGACGTAATCCGCTTACCTCATCAACTCAATTCAGCTACTTTCTTTCCCATATCCCTATCAAAACCCAAAACCTCATGGCTAGGTGCTTTTGTTGTGGACTCTGCAGTCAATGGACCTTTGACTTTACTGATTATAATAAGTTTTCAATTTCGTAGCAAAGTTTTTCATTGAGTCGTTCAGCCACAGTTATAAATTGTGACTGAATGACTTAACAATTGCGGCTAAATTCTTATTTCAATGTTATGGACATTGAAGGGGTATGGTGGAGTCGCCGCTGGCCATGGCGTGATTAAGTCCCTCCACCGCTGTTTTTCATGGATGTTTTAAGATGTACGGCGACAATTTGGATAAAGTTGCTCACTCTTGTTGATAATGGCGGCTTCCCGGCGTTCTTCAATTAAACAGGAGTAAAAAGGACAATGAAAATGATGAGGGAGTACAAGGTTTTGTTGACGAAAGCAAATCAAAGATGATGAGGAAGAGGATAATTAGTAATGGAGGGCTTAAGTATGGGGATGATGACCATGAGCCATAGGGAGGCTAGGTGGTTATGGGTTGGGTGGTGGCATGGCTAGTTGCAGAGGTGTGTGGTGGTTGTCCTCTGTTCTGTGTATGTGAGTATGTGACACAGGACAAACCAGAAGTAGAAATGATTCTGCAACTACATATCAGTTGTTTTACTCCAAGATTTGGTGATCCTCAGTGACGATCCACCTTCAGAAGATGTGATTTTCGGTACAGCAGTGATGATTTGGACAGACGAGGAGGATGGTGGGATTTCTAATTTCACCATCCACATAATTTTATTTTCATTCAGTGGCCATTTTGTAATTTTGACATCTTAAAGCCACTTACCTATTTAATAGATAACTAGTGATGATTTTGTGCCATTAATCTCTTTCAAGTTTCAACTCATATTCAACCATTTAAACTACAAGGAGCATCCATGGTCCCTATTTCACAAGGAACATGGACCGGCCATATTGACCCATGATCTTACTTATTTTTAATTTTGTGTTTAGTTTTTGTCATAGGTCCAGTCTACCATTTTGACACCTCTAGTTAAAATCAGTATTGAAAAAAGGAGACCGGACCAACCTGTTTGATCAAAAAATTAGTAAACCGGTCATAGGTCCAGTCTAATTAACCTAAAGAACCGGCTTGGTTAAGAATTGATCAAAACTAGTCAAAAACTGGCCAAATTGGTAAAACCAATAATAAACCAGCTTGAACATTTAAAAAAATAATAAACACATTTTATCAACAAATTTTTAACTTATTTAAAAATATTTTTGAATCAAATAAATGTCCAAAGTCAAGTTTTAAAAAGTTCATATATAACGTTCAAGAAAGACATAAGAATGTTTGCTATCTCTTGACTTTTATATAAATTGTATGTTTGAATGTTTTACTCAATATTCTATGTGGGACTTATAAGTGTGGCCTCATCTTAATTTTTATATATGTTGTATATTTGAATGTTTCACTTATTATACTGATGTAAAACTTTAAAACATTAAGCAACATAATATAAAATATTAATATGTTAGTATATTACTTAATATGTATATAATATTAAAAATATATATTTAATTTTCACCGATTCAACTACGATCGAATCAATGAACTGTGAACTAGTATCTTTATTAATTTAATGGCTGATCCGATTTTAAAAACATTGGTTAAAACGACCTCTTTTGCCTAGTTGTATACTACGATGGGCCTACCTCATCTGCTTTGGAGCTCCTTATTGGGTCTCAAGTCCCAAATTTTCCTCTCTTTTTTTTGGGTCAACAAGTTTTCATTCATGAGAATCAAAGGCAATAGTCTGTGTACATTAGAGAAACTGATAAAATAGAACATGATCAAAAAACAAGGTAATACCTAAGATTATCAATCAACGAAAAAACTACAAAGCAAAAAGACCACCAGAACAACGATGAATATGCAACACATAATAGGTAAACAGTAGCACACAAGTGAGCTGGCCAAATCTCTAATCTTGATTTTGACGATAACAAAACAACCAATTGTGCAACAATACGGAGGATGGACAACTGACACAAGCGAACCACTAACTAGAACAGAACTGCAACAAAGCACCACAAATATAATGTGCCTCACACAAGGGCACGAAGCTTGCGATACACAATAGTTCACCAAGAAATTTAGTGAACAGCTGAGCCTGAGCTGCCCTAGATTAGAAGCCCCACCGCGCCTTCACCCGCACCTTTCCAAATCATACGTAAATGACCTCTGGGCCTGACGTTGTTTATGTATAGCCGAACATATATATGTACACAGGATAGTTTTGTGGTCTAAGACCTTAAAAAAAAAGGATAGTTTTGTGGTTCAAAACCAAAATCGAAATTAATCGCACATCCCATACAGTTAGTTAATCTGACGTGGGTTATCCGCCCCCATTGAACCAAACTGGGCTCTGGCTACATTCTAACAAGTGCTCTGTTAAATGACCATCCATAGCACCAAAGCCCACGCATCTTTGTGCGCTTTCTTTATGGATTTGATTTTGGTTTTAGTTGCCTTTAATGTAACTTCTACTGACTAGAGAATACGAAGATCAAGTGGTTTTTTAAGGATAAAAACGAATTCAAAGAAAACTTTAATTGTACCAAGAAAAACAAGTTACTGAAGATAAGTTAATAATAAAAAGTTTAAATGATTTGAAGGACGCCCTAAATTTGAATATCAGTACCTTTGTTGTATCAAAATTAACTTTAATGATGTAACGAGAGGATGTAAATATTTGAAGAAAAAAAAGAGATGTTTATTTTATGTCATTTCATTTCGTTTTACCCTAAAAGAGTGTTATTATTAGATATTCTATAATTATCAAAATTATAGAATTATTTTTTAATCAAATATTTTAATTAGATCTTCTATAAATTCAAAGAAGTAACAAAATAAAAGTATAAACAATAAACAATACTCAAATTGTGCTACTAACAAAACTACTCAAATGGAAGAACGTTTCTTAAAATCATGGCCCAATAAAATGATTTTACAATTGATTTAAGAAAAGGGTAATGTTAATATATATTTAGATTTATGATAAATTGTATATCTAATAACATATTTTTCATTCGAAACATAATTTTAAATTATAAGTATATACATATAATTAAAATTTAATAGTAAATATATTATAAGTATAAAATTCATGATGAATCGAATCTATAATAAGATAATAACGTAAGTCACAATGAAAAAGAGATGAAGTACAATATTAGGAAGTCTTCAACTCTTCATTTGCTTTCCCTTAATTGCTGAGACAATAAATGAGACAAAAAAAAGCATACATCATGGACTACGGGGGAAGAAAGCATACGGAAAGAAAAAAGAAAAAGAAAAAGACATCACAATCCCATGTATTCTTATCCAAAAGTACCTCCATGTCCATGTGTATTAATTAAAAGCTTTTGTTTTTTGGAAAATGATAAGGTGCATATATCAGCATATATATGATGGCACTTTGCGATTATGTGGCGATATGGAACCACCTAATCATTTTCAATGAACCTAATCTTTCCCCTCTTTCTCTGTCAACCCAGCCAAGATAATTTTTCCTTTCTCTACTTCATTCCCCCCATCCCACTTCGCAGTCGGCACTCACAATCATTTTTTTTTATAACACAACAATTCTTGTGGATATAATACCTACCATGCAATAAATACTATTATAATTGATGCTTAACATTTTTTTGACTTTGAGCGACTTCGTTTAACAATCTTTCTTTCAATGATTCATCTATGCTAGTTGTATGTAATTATAATTATAATTTAATATAAAATTGATTAAGCAACATTATTGTATCTGCCATCTTAGTATTTTATTTTTAAGAACCAGCTAAGGATAAAGTTATATTGTATGAAGCAACCAATAGTCTTTCTTTTTATCTACCTACTAGACTAGAAAGTTTTCCTTATATTATGTTAGTTTTTGGATGGATTTTGATAATATTTCAAATAGAATATTGTGCTAATTTTTCTATAGGTTCCAAAGCATTATGACGTTTTCTTCTTACAACATTTGGTATGTAGGAAAAGAAACAGGGTATCCACAAAAATTACTTTTAGTAGTCAAATACAAAGAAATTTAAGGCATTCTATAATTTGAGATTGAACCCATTTCATATGATGGGTTGCCTTCTAATTCATGTTGTTACCTTGAAAAATACTTTATTTAAATATTTTTACGGCGCGGACTTTATTGGAAGATAATGATAGAATTAAGATATATAATGCCATTTGATTCCATTGAAGCTCGTTGAACTTTAATTAATGGTCATCGTCATTAATAATTTGTTTTTATCTCAAATTAGCTAGTATTAAACGAGATATTCTTGGGTGAGCACAAATATAACAAATCACATTTAGACACACTCACAAAAAGTTGAATAGAAATGATTGTTTAGTCCCATTAAATCTACTCATCATTCATCACATCATCTCTCTCCAACTTTTTGTGAGTGTGCCTAAATATGATGTGTTACATTTGTACTCACCCAATAATATCTCGTATTAAACTCAATCATCATAATCTCTTGCTTTTCTCTCTCATTTATCTCTTTCTTAATTAAATAATATTAGATTAACCCATTAAAAAAAGTCAAATCAGAAAATAAATAGAACCTTGGCCGATGGCTTGGTAGTTGATACCCATGCTACTGCAAAGCGCCTGAATCATTGGAGCTCCTAGGAGTTTAAATGTTGAGTGCAACGATATATTCTCATTCTCGTATAATATAACAAACAAAATAATAATGTTTTCGCCGAAATATATTGTTCTAATTTTACGAATAGAAACAAATGGAATACATATTTAGCCAAATTACCCCTATCTATCATCTCTAATTATTAAACCACTCCATCTTATAAGAAATTCTAAATATTAATTTTTTTTAATGTAATGGGTGCTAGAGTAACATTTGATTGATTCAAGTGGTTCAATATTTATTCTTTTTAAGAAAATGTTTGAATTTGAGTTTTATGAATGAAAAAAATTAACATTTAAATATATTTACATCTTTGTAACTTAATTTTATCCGATTTCGAATTAGTTAAGACTCAATGTGACTTTTGGATACTAAAAAGTTTAAAAAAAATAATTGTAATGGGTACTAGGTAAGTGGTTGATTGTTGGCTGTTGCAGCAACAAAATCGTGGGAGCAATTTTCCTTTATTTCTGGTATACAATCATTCACATATATTTTATATATAGAAGCAACAAAGAGAAAAAGAGAAGGTGCCTCTTTTCTATAATGAATGATAAATCTTAGTTACTGGCTGAGAAAGAAGGGATGGTAGATCCGAATGTAGTTGCAACTGCAGCTTCGCATTTATGAATCAAGCTATTGCATAATATTGCCCACGATCTTTGTGGTCCCTTACAAAAAGGTACAAAGATTAATCTTTTGAAGCTCTATATATACTAAAATTTTGATTGTATGCCCAGAATTTATTAATTGAAGGTCTCTTTCATTTTCGTTTAGAAATTAGATTAATTAATTTTGTGGATTTTGATTTGATATACAATCAAAGTTCTATGCATGGTAGATTTAGTTTCTTTTATTTTTCGTTCTTGTATGTTTCCATTTAGAATACTAAGCAAATCTTATATCCTTCCATATGTCTCTATATATTATGATATGAATGAGTGCATGTAAATAAAAATTTTCATATTCAATCATTAAGATGTTATTAAGAAGCTCATAAGTTGCACATGTATGGTTTTTGATATGCAAATATTTAGTGAATTGTGCACTACGTACTTGAGAGCAAAGAGTCGGAAGAGGGTGACATGCTTATAACGATTAATGTTGACATAGAGGATCAGGATATATCTTCGATTTAGTAACAACTAAACAAAAAGTTTATCATCAAGATTAGCATTTCTGAAAAACAAACTTTATGACTTCCTCTAAATTACTTAAACATTTGATCAAATTGGTTTATTCTCATATCTACTAACTTGTTAATTTGTTGATCACCTTTTAATTCCAATTTTCTTATAACATTCATATATTGTATGCGGTGTGTATGGTGAAGATGAGGAAAGTGTTACACATGCTAGTTTCGTAATTTCCTCATGCACAATGGATCTGGTTTTTAAAATAATAAGTTGTGTTAATTAAATCTAAGCCGGATCCATAAAGCTCTCTCTCTCCCCCCCCCCCCCCCGCTTTTTTTCTGCTTTGGTGGCAGAATTCAATGACTTATCTGCAATTATAATCAACCAGGTGGATTAGAGCTCCTGCATATTATGTTGTTGTTATTCTTTGGCATTTATAGTAGAACTGGACCATTTCAAAATAGCTCAAAAAGCTGCTGATTAACTACTTGAGTACTATGATACAATTCTTGCTTCTTCTTTGAATAGTTTATTATAGTTGGTTACTTTTCTAGTTGGATAGTTTTGTTGAAATCATACGTACCCACTCTTTTACTTGTCTTCAATGATATTACCTATATCTAATTTCAAGAAAATAAATTATCTTTATTAGCATGGAATAATCAATCAATATATATAACCAAAAACACTACAAGAAAAATTACGATTTACGAAAGATAAATTTATTGTAAATCACCTAAAATCCGTTGCAAATTGTCAATTTGAGACGGATTTGCAGCGGATTCGTGATCACAGCAAAAACGGTCGTTGTAATTTAGTTTGCGACGGATTTTAATTTCTGTCACAAATTTGATCCACCGCAACTCGCTTTGACAACATGTCGGAATTATTACCAGAAATGGTCTAATTTGCGGTGGAATTTTCCGCCACTAATTTGCGGTGGATTGCGATAGATTTTTTAGCCGCAAATTTGTAGGGCGAATTTCTCTGCCTTTTTACGCGGATTTACGATGGATTTTGTGGCAGATTTTTTCCTCGCAAAATTTTTGGATTTTAAAAAATATTTAAAATAAATGTTCAAAATCCACAATTATATTACTGTCAATACATACAGCACTCAGACATCAATTTCAACCTGTCAATACATTTAAAACAACACTCAAACATTAATTTCAACTTGTTAATGCATTTAACCAATCCATAAAACAAACATAATAAATTATATTACTTAAACAAAGTTTGTTTAAATACAAAGTTTAAAAGAACTATCAGAATCCATACAGCACTCAAACATCAATTTCAATCCATATCATCATTATTATTGTCATCTTCATGATCATCTTTAGTATCCTCATTGTCTTCTTCTATTAGTAGTTGTTTAGCTTGAAATTAATCTAGTGCTCTAATTTGTAAATATGATTTCAACATATTACTAAATTTGTTTTTAATGTAATTGATATTTGGTATCATTCAAATCGCATTTTCCACTTTGCCTCACGTTGTTGGCTCTGCTACTCCATTTGTTATTGAATCTACTGAACCTGATCCAACATCTCCTGCTGCAATTGTTCTTTAACCTAATTAATATATGTAAACACAAATTCATCAATTCATTCCACAAATAAATTAATTAACGAAAAATAAGAAAAATGAAAAGATTGACTACATCCATCAAAATACAAAAATCAATTAATAAAAAAATGTTACAAATATTACTTAACTTGATTAATAACGTGCTCAGGAACTTGACTCGATCCAGGCCTTGAGGAAGATGACTATTGATAACTCCATAAATTGTAATTATTTGTGTCCCATAAGTGTGCTTCATAGAATGCTAAGTTCTTGTTATTATGTATATATGGGAGATTTTATGCTTATATTAGTTAAATTTTCTTTGAATGTCTCTCTATATGATATTAAGCAAATTATGCATATTATGCAAATGATTAAGTGAATTTATAATTTGTATTTAATTTGGTGATTTTCCTAATGTAGGATGGACTTAAAATAGAGGAATTAGAGCAATTCAAGACTCAAAAGCCCAAGAGAAAGCCAATGAGGCATTCCAGGATAGAGCACTGCGGCACAAAGGTTACTGTACGTTGTGGCACAAAAGGTGCATCATCAAGTTGCCATACTAAAATCCAAGGTTAGCGCATCGCGGCACAAAGGAGTGTGAGCCGTGGCGTGAGGTGCAGAATTGAGCCTATAAATAGAATTTTATCAGATTTTCTTATGATGACTTTCTAGGTTTTGAGAAGCTATGACTGGAAATTGTATTTTGGAGGCTGAAGAGGCCAAGGGAGGCTAGGATGGAGGTCATCTTCCTTATGGATGATGATTTAAGCTACAAGGATCATATCTAATAAGATTGCTCTTTCTCCTTTCTCTTTCTCTTGTTTTCCTTATCTTTTGAGCATGATTTTTGTGTTGTAATTTGTATTCATGGATTAGCTGAGCTGTATTTAGGGATATTTTGAATCCTTTCTATGATTATTGATGTTTATGTGATATTTTGAGTATATATTGATGTTTGGTTATGTTCAATCATATGATTCTTAATACTTTTGAAGATTTGATCAGCTTTTGAATGATTTGTTGAAATCTGATGAACATAAACATAGGAATTTGGATTTGAGATTATATGTATGGTTGATGCATGTTCAATTTCATTCAATTAACTTGGATGAGTTGATTCGCTAACTGGATAGAAATATACATTTTAGTCATATATAGTGTGTGATTGAGAATAGATCGTTCATGAGTGAAGTTTGCACTAGTTCTCATGGAAACATAGTGAATTGGGTAAATGAAACCATGATTGATTGACCTAGACATAGACTTTTAACTAAATCAGATTCTCAAGCTAACTTAACAATTCATTGATATTGCTTATAACGATTGCATGTCATTAGTATGAAATAGGAGGTGAAGAAGGATTCCCTAGATCTCTAAACCATTATCTTTATTGTTTTTATAAATTAGATTTAGTTTATTTATGCTTTCCCTATTTTAAATGTTCTTGAATAGAATTAAGTAAGTTATTGGTTAATATTTAGCATTGGAAGTAAACTTATCTTCGAGAAAACGATCTCTACTTTTCACTTTATTACTTGAATGACCCGTGCACTTGCGGCCTATTTTGGGACAAACAACTCTCCATGGTCATAGATAAATGCTTGAGAACCAAGGCCATAAACACAACCCTTCTTTATCAAAGCTCTCGACTGGTCATTTGTGTACTACGGCATCAAGCATCTTACAATACATAAAAAAAATAAAAAGTGATGCATCATATAGATAGTAGTCATATGACCTACAAGCATGCTCCAAATGAGCATTGTTGGCAAATCAGAGCAAGTAATGAACAGTGGGGTACCTGGTTGGTAGGTGGCGTCATGTGGACTGGTGGAGACGTGGAGCAGTGGCGACTGGCTGGGTCAGTGGTGCGGGGTCGCGGGTCGAGGTAGCAGTGGCGCAGATCTCGGGTTCAGTGAGTCAAGCTGGTCGGGGTCGCGGTGGCGGGGATCGAGGTGCGCGGCTCAGAGTCAAGGTGCTACAAGTCGGGGTCGGGGTGGTGGTGCGCGGCTCGGGTGGCGTGCCGCGGTTGGGTTACACCCTGGTCGGGGCAAAATCGAGGTGAAACAAACACCCCTAATGGTGGTGAGTCGATGGCGGTGGGTCTTATAACCTTCATATTTGTATGAGAGAGAGGGGAGAGGATGTTGAGAATGAAGAAAAGAGACAAATGAGAATGACAGAAGGATAAAGAGGTTTTAGATCTAGTTTGTGGCAAATTTTTTCATGCAAATTTATTTTTTAAATTGCCGTGATTTTTTTGTCGCAATTTTTTTAATATTATTTTTACCAATTTTTTTATTATCTCTGTCGCAAAATTTTTTTTAAATTACGGTAGATTTTTTGCACTAAATTTTTCAGCACAATTTTTTTAAAATTTTTAAATATTTTTTCTTGAATTTTTTATTATATTTATTAATAATATCCGTCGCCAATTTATTTTTTAAATTTTGGTTTTTTGCGATAGATTTTTTTCGTCAAAAAAAATTAATATTTTTTACCAAATTTTTTATTACATTTATTAATTTTTCAACAAATTTTTTCAACGCAAATTTATTTTTTAAATTGTTGTGGATTTTGAAATGAATTTTTTGCCTAATTTTTTTATTTTTCCCCTAAAATTTTTTATTATATTTATTAATTTTATGGTAGATAGTTTTGCTGCAAACCTTTTTTAACCAAAAAAAAAAAATTAACGATAGAAATGTTGCTGGAAAAAATTTACAGGTGACAATTCGCTGCAAAAATCCACTACAAAATTAATTATAAATTGAGACTGATTTTAATCTGCCACAAATTTGTTATTTTCTTGTCGTGAAAAAATTCTAGCTAGCTCATACACTTGTTTGTAATCAGTTTTATCTTTCTTTTAAAAGAAGGAGTTATAATTCATACGAAATCTTATGGCAGCTCTGATTAGTGATACTCTTATTAGTTGTTTTTAAAAAAAAAAAGTTTAAGGGGAGAGGAGTTTGTCCTATCTCAAAGTTTGAACATTTTACAAGCTTAGTTTGTATTATTATTTGTTAAAAGAAAATTAACCAATCCTAATATGCAACATTAATTAATTGAATTAATTTTATAAGAAAAATCTAAAACTATTCATACTTATAAACGTAGATTCAATTATTCATCATATAAAGTTATAAGTTTAAATCTCATGTCACAATTATATATATAAAAAAAGTGGTACAAATTAAATATTTAAATGCATGTTGAAGGGGATATCTGATACAGTAGAAGATTGTATTTTTCACAGTATTATAACACTTCAATTTTAAAGATTGAGACTAGTGTCAATCGAGCTACAAGTTCATTGGCGGATTCAATTAATAGTTTTTATAGTCAACTTTAAGTTTAATTTATTTAAAGTGATAGTTTACACAAATTATTTATACTAAATATTTTTAATTAGAGGTATCCCATAAACTTACATAATTGATTAACAGATGATTTTTTTTATATATAATTAACTTACATAATTGATTAACAGATGATTTTTTTATATATAATTAACTTACATAATTGATTAACAGATGATTTTTTATATATAATTAACATAGTAGAAATTGAGTTAATATATTATAATCAAGTTACAACTATTCTTAATTATTACATTTAAGTGAAGAAAATTATCGTATTCCGTTTAAGTATCATGTTCGGAGAACAAATAAGAATATAAAAAGAATTATTGTAAACCATACTTTATTAGTACTATAACTTGTAAATTTGTCTTGCTTATAAGAGATGGATAATTTTAAGAGGACAATATTAGTTTCATATAGTACTATAGTCATTGTAATATGATTATATAAATAGCTCGTGTCTCGGTCCTACTTTATATATGTTTTTTTAATTTTCACCAGAGAAAATAGACAAACAAAAATAAAAGGAAAGAGAAAAGGTTAAAAATAACTTTATTGAATTTTTTTTATGGGTAAAGACTTCATTGAAAGTCTGAAACAACTAAATTAGTTGAATAGCCTAAAAGAGGAGACTTTGCTTTTGTTTACATTTCAAGGATAAACTTTCACCAAATATATATATGTCAAGAATAAACAAATTGAATATTTCAGTTTTTCAAAAAGTAACCAATTAAATTAAAATTATATATCTCAATTGTCAATGGTTAATATAGCGGTCAACAAACATATGATATATATAAAGATAAAGTTGAATCGATATAAGTTAAAGTTATTTTTATATTATTAAATAATTTTTTATTAAATAATTTTTTTATTAAATCTACTATTAGATTAAAAGTTTGAATATTATTTAAATTATATCTATAAAAATTTATATTAATTTAAAATCATTTAATACTTCATTGATATATACATCATATTTTTAAAAATTATATATTACGTTAAGAGAAAGTAATATATCAATAAATATAATAAATATTTTAAAATTAATGTAAAATTTATAGATATGATTTATATGATAAAAAATTTTCAATTTAATAATAAATTTAGTGAAAAAATTATTCAATAAAAATTATTCAATGATATAAAAATAACTTTAATTTATACCGATATAACTTGATATATCCATAATATATAAATAAGTATATAGTTATAAATTCAAAATTTAACTATATCAATTACTTAAGACTAGATATAAAAAAAAAATTGGTTTAACTCTTTTTTTTCAACCTTTTCTTTTCAATCTTTTAATTATTTTTTATGTGTTTATTAATTCAATTAAATAAAATTAAAAAGTAACAAATAAAAGATAATTAAAGAGTTAGAAAGATGGATTAAAAAAAATTTGAAGTTAAGTTTTGTTTTATAAAAATTATTCTTATGAATACCTGTCTCTGAATAATATTTTTATTAAAAAAGAAACTAGGTGAAATAATATTTAGATTCAATCACCAAACTCAGACCATTTATGTAATTAAGAGTATGTTTGAAAAAAAAATTCATTATGCAAAAATAATCACTTATATTTTAAAATTTTTCTTAAATTTTTTTATTATAAATTATTTTGAATACAAAATAAGTTAATCTAAATATATATTAAATTTTATTTCAATCTTTTTTAATTTTAGGTGTAATTATCACACACTATGCTTTTGTTGTTTAACCTTCAAGATTCTGTGTTTATATAAAAAAAAAAATAAAAAATAAAGATTCTGTACTGCTTCATTTTTTAAATAATTCTAAATTGCAAAATAATAGTTAGTAGCATGTGCATTATACAGATTATTTCTAAAGTTTTAATCTTCATTTTAGAATATAATTCAGAGACTTAATTTTTAATATGTTATACATATTATGATTTTTAAACTCTTTAAATTGTTAACATTTTATTTTAAAGAATCAATAGAGAAACAAAAAAAAAATAGATTAGTTCAAGCATGTATAAAAGTATTATACGTATTTATTTTTTTCATAAATTATCCATGAAAATTTCCTATTTGATTAATCAAATTAATCAAAAAAGTAGAGAATTCTTATATATGAATATTTATTACAGTTCAGCCCCAAATTAATTAACATAACTAATATGTGAATTTATAATCATATTTCTTTCCACACATTGGAAACTCATTCACCTTTAAAAAATCCCTTATCCTGTGTTAGAATATTTTTTAATTAATGGAACAAAATAAAATAAGTAAGAATGAATAAAATAAAATAAAAAGAATAAAACATAGTTATCATTTTTTTATTTAAAAATTTTATTAATAAAATGAAACAAAATTTCATTACTTCATGTATTTTTCTTGGATTCACCTCGGTTTTAGAGAAACAAACGTTAGATATTTAAAGAGAAAAAAGAAAATAATTCTATATATTTTGTTTCTTTTTCATATATTTTAAAATTTTTGAATAAAAAAATTACTTTTTATTCATTCTTTTCTCATTTTATTCATTACCTATCATATAAGCATACTTTGAGGTTAAAGACATCATATGTTGAGAAGATACAAATAAAACATTATAGTATATTAAAGGAAGGAGGATGAAAGGGAATAAAGGGAAAGTGAAGGCGATGCAGTTGTTTCTTCATAAAAAAAATGGTAGGTGCACATCTCATACTCTCGTATTATTTATATTTGAATATATGGAAAAATTAATATAAAAAATAAGATAAAATTAATTATAATTAGATACTAAAAATTATATAAATATAAAGTGATATATATATTAATATGTGTGAATAATATTATTTTTCTTCAATGTTAAATTTAAAATTTAAAAGAATTTCTTCGTCTTGTTTGAGATCTAAATTTTAAATAAGAATTAAATTTAAAACTTAATATAGATGCTATAATCTTATAACATAACTACATAAGCCTAATTTAAAATAAGCTTTTTGCATAGGGGATGCAATATTAGCCACTAACCAGAAAGGGTGTGTGCCTGCGTGAAGCGAAAGCTACCAAAGGCATATAATAATATAGCGGGGGGACAGAAAGTGAGAGGAATACTGGAATTCGATAAGGGCGTCATTCATCCATCATATCAATCACATACTCGCTTTTTTTTTTTTTTTTTACACATACTCACTTCTTTTTTGTTTGGTACATCATATACTTGCTTTTTTATATATTAAAATATTAATATTTTTAAAATTAAATTAATCATTAAATGAATAAAAATATTAAATTATAATTTATTAATTAAATTATGATTAAATTAGTGAAAATTAAATATATATTTTAAATATTATATAATAAATTAATATATTAATATCTTATATTATATTATTTAATATTTTAAAATTTAACATTGTACAATAATAATAATATTTATGCATATAATATATATATAAAAATTGAGGAGAATCATATTTACAAATTTTTTACCGAATAGTGAGTATGATATTTACACATATAATTTATATAAAAGTCAAGAAAAAGTAAAATTTTTTATGTTTTTCTTAAATTTTATATATGAATTTTTGTAACTTAGTATTCAGTTATTATTTGATTTAAAAATTATTTTAAATAAATTAAAAATATATTGACAAAAAAATGAGTTTAATATATTTTAATAAAATCTATTCGAATGAACTTATTATCAATTTATAATTAATTTTAGTCAATTCTCTCATAAATTAATTTTTAAGTTAATTTAAATAAAATTATGATTAGTTCATTAATTTTTTATTTAAACCGGTCGTTCCAATCTAATTTTCTTAACGCTGAAACATAATCGCTTCTTTATTCACTCATTTTTTCTCTCTCTAATTTTACAGTTTTTTGTTTACAGTTTTTTTATTTTGTAAGTATGAGATCAATTCTTTTAGGTCATCAGGTTAAGTCTCTTCCACAAATAACATATGCAGGATCCTTTATTTTTTCTTAAATAATAGTATTACACTTACACATTTACACATTAATAACATCACTTTATCGTTATATAATTTTATAGTTTGATTTGAGCTGATTTTATTTTATTTTTAATACTTATATTCTAATTTTATCACTTATTCTTCTTAAAAGGTAGTATAAATTTTGGTGATGTGCACCTAATAATTTCCTTTCCTGAAAGCACAAATTGTTTACTTTTGCCTCCAACCGATTACAATTTTACATTTTACAGGAAATAAATTAGTGTTTTTTTTTATTGAGTGTCTTAAAAATATTTGTCAAAAAAAATAAAAATTATTAAATACAAAATACGACTTTTTAAGTTCTTAATAAGTATAATGATTTTTTATTTATAAAATTCAAAATAAATTTTTTAAGTAATTTTATAATTTTAATATATTAAATATTTTATTTTTATCTACAATTTTTTATTTTATTTTATTAACAAATATCTTTAGCGCACTTGTTGACAAAACCAACTTTAGACAAAGCTTATTTAATTCTTTTCACTCCTATAATTTATTAATAAGTCGCTTTACTAGTTAAAAGTAAAAACAACCCAATAAATAAATAATAATGTTGGAGGGGGGACGCTGTTGGTGCGTACACGTGTCGTGGGCAACCTCACCGTCTTGGCTTTCAAGAGCAGCATAGAAGCAACACGAAGCACCCACTTTTTCTCTCTCTACACTCTTCACTGTCTCACAAATAGAGAAAGAAAGTTTTTCTCTTCTGGGTTTTGGGGTTCATTCACCCAACCAATTTTCTCTCTTTTATGTGATTCTTCTTCTTCTTCTTCCATTTGGAAATTTTGCTTTTTTGGGGTGTGATCCTTTTGAGTGAGAGAGATGTATGTAGCTTCCATGCGAAAGTCTTTCAAGGACTCCTTGAAAGTCCTTGAAGCTGATATCCAGCACGCCAATACCCTGTAAGTTCTCTCTCTTTTTCTGGGATTTTGTTTTTCTTTGTTTTGACTTTGATGATCCTTCCTTTCATAATTTTTATTTTCTGATAAATTTTTAATTTTGTTTTGAATGTAAGGATGCTCACTGTGTTCTTACAAGGTAGGTTAGTTAGTCACCTGTCAATGGCTGTCACCCTTCAATTTTTTGAAAAAAAAATCTCTTTTTTTTGTTTTTTTTTCATTGTGGAAATGGTTGATGATTACTGAGTGAGATTCTTCTATCTGGGTATGATAATTTTCTGGGGTTTGGCCCATTATTTTTATTTTCATGTATTTGCTTTTCCTTCCTTGAATTTTCCTTCATAAATAGGGTGAATTTTCCTTCCTTGCTTTATCTCCCTCTTTGCTTTCAGTATTCCTTGAAAGCCATGGTGGTACTGTTTCTCATATACAGAATTTGCTTAATACTAGTTAAGTAGATATACATTTCTAAATTTGGGTTTTTTTTTTTGGTGTATTGCGACAATATTTTTCCCCCTTATAGTGTGACATTGCCAATTGTTGACAGGGGTTGAATTCCCGTGACTAATTTGGCCGGGTATGGAATATTGCATACTATGATGATTTTTATATCAAATTGTTGCTTTTTAGTCTCTGAATATTATTGCATTTATCGTTTCCTGCTACAGTGACAGGCTGTTTAGTTGTGGTGTTGTCATTCAATGATTAGAAGATATTTTTTTGTGTTTGTGATGTGCCTTTAGTGAAATTTCTTTAGAGAAGCTACAGACGAAAGTTCTGAACGGTGTCCTTTGTAATCATTGCAATAATAAATATTTGGAGGGGGAGCCCTTTTTCATTCTCTCCAGCCATTCTTCTAAATTATATCAATATACAAGTTAGTGCTTAACCATGCAAATCATATGTGTAGGGCATCAGATTTTCCAAGGGAGTATGATGGTGCATGCCTTCAGATGAGGATGTCATACAGTCCAGCTGCACACCTGTTTCTTTTTTTGGTGCAATGGACTGATTGTCATCTTGCCGGAGCTCTTGGACTGTTAAGAATCCTAATTTACAAGGTACGGTGTTTTGGTTTTTGGATGTGCATATTGAAATGAGGGACTTGAACAAGATGAAGAATTTGCCTCATGCTGTAGGTTTATGTGGATGGGACAACCACCATGTCTACCCAAGAAAGAAAAGCAAGTATTAGAGAATTCTATGGTATATCTTCCTTTGTGTTTTAAACTTTTAATCTAATATAAGTTTTAGTTTGCATTTTAGTTTTTTTTATTTGCTAGCATCTTGAATTTCTGCTTTGAGCAGCTGTCATTTATCCCTCTTTGTTGCAACTTCAAAAAGGCGTTACTGATACAGAGGATAAAAAGCAAAAGGCTGTATGTATGGAGAGGTATCGTAGAAGAGATGATGAGGAGTATAGGCAATGTTCTGACATAGACATTGAAAGAGAAGATGAATGTGGAATATGTATGGAGATGAGTAGTAAGATTGTGTTGCCCATCTGTAATCATGCCATGTGCCTGAAATGTTACCGGGAGTGGTACTCTCTCTCTCTCTCTCTCTCTCTCTTATGATCATGATTTCTTTATATCTAGAAGTAAGAAGTTGTGGGGTTGTTTCTACTAGATGTTTGATTTTTTGTGTTTCTCTAACAATCGGCTCTTATATCTGTGGTTGCTTTTGATTAGTTTTTACTGATTTCATGCATTATAGTTTACTACTAAATGACTACAGTGTTTCACTAATAGTAAAATGTAATGCATTGAGCCTACTTGGGTTTTCATGAGTTTCAGGTTTGTTCAGTTTGTTTAGGTCATAATTTTTTATAACCTTGTAAAGTAAAATGGCTTTTGCCATGACAAAGGTTGTAAGTTGTGGAATGTTTATGAGTCTTACTATAAGTGAACCTGTTATAAAGTAAAATGGCTTTTGCCATGACAAAGGTTGTAAGTAGTGGAATGTTTATAAGTGCCTGATTGCAGGTGTGGTTTCATCATAGGCACCATGCATATAAAGGCATGGGTTGTCGCAGTTCTGTTATTGCTGCTTGAATGTGAATATTCAATAAAATAAAACAAACTGTGTATGTGTGAAAGAATTGATGAGAAGAAATTGATTGGAACTGATATGGAAAGCATAAGTAGTTGCTAAAGCCTAGAAGGGTGTTATCTTGCATGTCGTCTAAATGCCTATCGGGTATTGCTGATTGTAGCACTTCAGTCTTGTTTAACACGTGAGAGTTGGGATTTATTTAGGCTTAAAAAATTTGATTAACTTATCCCTTTAGCTGGCTTTGATGTGCTTTCATTCCTTGCATATCCAGATCATTGGTTTTGAACGACACATTCTAGCGATTATCATTGCCTTCTGCTCTTTTATGAAGTATGTTGTTCTTAGATGTGAGTAAGGCGCAAGCATAAAAGGTCTTCTTAACTTAAACAAATGAAATAGGTTTTAATTAGTGTACTCTACTACTTTAGTACCGTAGTGACTAGAAAGAAAATTTGTATTGCTGTTTTCTTGTTGAACAATTATGGGTTTATTTGTAGTTTAATGCTTTAATTGGGAGTGAATGAGAATGGAAGTATTAGGCTATGACTAATTGACTATGAAGCCAGACTGTTGTCTTTTGGTTATTAAATTGAATAATTGGTTGAAGGGATCAGTGGTGAACTGTCTAATTGGTATGACTGTGCATGCACTTTGACCTCTAATTGGTGGAAGAAAAATGCATGTGGTTTTGGCCCCCTTTGTGATTAGTCATTATGTCACTTGAGTCATACATTTATGCAGGATGGAAGATTTGTCATCTCCAGGTTCGTGATGAATTAAAAGTCTGTGTCCGTGTGTCTGTGAGCTAATCTGCCTATCAGCTAGTAGGTTGTTTACTGGATAGGTTGTTAAACAAGTTATACCATAACGTGCTTAACTTATTCATGACTGTAGCAAGTTAAATCTAGTATTGCACTGAAATTTGTCTGCGATGTTCCGGAACTGCTTTCTTAAAATTTTATTGGGTTAACTTTTGCTCTAAAGTATCCAACCAAAATTCCATGCTTGTGAGCTGATTGTAAGTTTGAATTAGGACAGTCATATATCTGTTGTCGTTTTTTGGTGTTCAATTAGTCCCGTCCCACAATGTTTTTGTTTTTGGCCATTATCCCACATTATGTAGGGGAGCCTTGGCGCAACTGTCGAAGTTGTTGCAATGTGACCCAGAGTTCACAGGCTCGAATTTTGGAATCAGTCTCTAGTGAGACCCACTAACCACATAGTGGGTCTGATCCTTCCCTGGACCCCCCATATAGCGGGAGCTGTATAGTACCAGGTTACCCTTTATTTTCCCACATTATCTGAGTATATCAAATCTTAGCTGCTGTCTCATACCTCCCGGCATGTGCTCCAAGCGTGTTCTTCTTTAGTTAAAAGTGAAAGTAATTTTATATGTTTTGCAGGCGAACAAGATCGCAGTCATGCCCATTTTGCCGTGACAGTCTCAAGAGAGTGAACTCAGGTGATCTATGGGTATTCACTGATAGGAGGGATGTAGTAGATATGGCAACAGTGACAAGGGATAATCTGAGAAGGCTTTTCATGTACATAGATAAGTTGCCTTTGATTGTTCCAGATTCCCTTTTCGACACATATGACTCTCACCTAAGGTAAGTGATTGCATTGCAACAGGCAGATTTTAATGTATGCTGTTGTCTCGGATGGATAGTGTTATTATTCCTTTTCAGTTCAAGTTAGTCACATAAAAGTCCAAACTTGATTCGGCGAATTTAGTTTATAATCTATAGAGTTGCAGTGCTTGCTTCCCACTTCTTCCAGAAGTATCCAGCCCTGTGTTATTGTGGGTTGGTGGTGAAGTTGAGATGGTAAATTGTATCTAGCTTAGCTCATTTGTAAATCCCTGTACAGATCGAATTACTTTATTAACAAAGAGATGTGCACATTCTGTTCATGTCATTTATATTATATTTGAATTTCTTGAGAAACACTCCTCTTTTCATCATGAATAAATGTATTTAACGGAATATCAAAGCTTGTTTTTCTATAATGCTTTTTGCTGCAACCGATATATTATATCATTTTAGATTTTGAAAAACGACATCTTAGTATCTTTAATGTATATTTGTGAATTATTATTAGAAGAAGGTGGTGTTCTGGGAAGATTAGATGTTTAGAACAAGTTTCGGCCCAATCAAAATATTGGGTTCTCTGACCCGCTAGAATTAAGGCCCTCTTACCACAATTCACTATATTTCAAAATGAGTCATGTTAGCAATATTTTTTTATTTTTTTAATATTTATTTTATTATTAGTCTAAAAATAAGTGTTAGTATTTTTTTTAATAATTTTTATAAATGTATGAAATAAATTTATATTAAAATAAGTGTTAAAAAGAAGTCTTTAAAAGAGCTATGTGAACATTTCTCTTATTTGGCCTTTATTCATGTCATAGTCCTTTATCTCCTGGTCTTCCATTGTCTTTGCAAAGTCATGTCTTGTTGACAAATCGTATATAATCTGTTATTGATATAAAATTGATTGATTATGACGGATATATAAGGTCACAGTTATTTTCGAGATCATAATACGAATTAAATTTCAAAAGATCTAAGGTCAGGCAAACGAAGTGTCATTTTTGTGAAATGAAATGTTTGTTTAAAAACAAAGTGAGATTAAATTCCTTATTTAATGGATCATTGAAAAGACTATGATCATTCACCGTTGCTCCTGTTTGTGAATGCCGTAGCTTTTTAAGCATTATTATTGTTCGACATGTGCTATGAAAAGTATTAAGGAAAAGTGATTCAAAATTTTGTTCGGTAAAATTATGATAAAATTATTGCAAATTGCTATTTGCATTTAAGTGTTGAACAATGATTAATAATAAATTTGACAAACAAGTCAGAAATAATTATCGTGTGTTCTGCGTACTGTCATGATCTGCCTATGGATCAAAACTCATTCAATAACAAATTAATTAAAAAATAAAAAATACTTAAAAAAGCTTAATTCAGATCATTTATATTTATTTTTTATTTATATACAACTGAATTTACTTAATAATCTTTATAATTTACACGTTCAACTCTATAATAATTAATAAGTTTTATTGAAATTTATTTAATAATTTACTTAATATTTATATATATATATATATATATTGAAATTTATTTATTTATATTTATATACAACTGAATTTACTTAATAATTTTTATAATTTACACATTAAACTTTTTAATAAAATCTTACTTTTATAATTAAGTTTGATTAATATATTAGAAAATAAGAAACACTTAAAATTGATAGTTGCCTGTGATATAGGTTGTAAATGCTTAATTTTCAATTTTTTTATTTATCTGAGTTAATTTTCAACTATTGATTTCAATCTTTATGATATACTTCAATATATAAAGAAATTATATCATACTCTTAAAGCATATTTCAAGATAATATTTACTATTAATTTCAAATTTATTCACATAAATACTTTTAAAAATAAATCAAATCAATAATTGAGATTTTTTTAGGACCTCTACTTTCAAAGCATGTAATAATTTCTCCCATACATAATTATACACGTACGTAAGGCAAAGCGGTAATAGCAAAGCCAAGTTGGGCATGTGTCATAGATTGAAGACGAAGTTGAAAAAATAATCCATAGAAAGTTAAAGAAAAGATGCATAGTAAATCGTGCAAAATTGTGGTAAGCAAGCTAGTCCACTAGAATTCCAGGCTGTAATCTCGGGATGAACGGAAAACACGGGCCAAACAAAGTGGGAGGAGGATCTCTCTCTCTCTCTCTCTATTCTTAGTGAGTCCTTTCCTAGATTTGATTTGAAACACAAAATCACATAAATATATTGTCGAATCCAATACAATGCAATGTCGCATCCATGATGTTATTATGATGTGAATGTGAGTCTGTGTGTGTGGCAGAGACAGAGATGGGGAGAACAAGGAAAGATGAGAAACAACAAGAACAAGAAGAAGGGGTGATGGCTACTGACTTCTACTGGTCTTATACCGACGAGCCTCACGCCTCTCGCCGCCGTCTCATCCTCTCCAAGTACCCTGAAATTAAGGACCTCTTTGGCCCTGACCATTTCGCTTTCTTCAAGGTACAATACTACTTCTTCTTTTCTTTTCATTATCAGTATATCTATCTGGATGTTCCTTTCTCATGGATCTCACTTCTCACACAATGTCATTTCCATAAGGAAAAAAATATTGCACATAACAAACTTCACACCATCATTACATCTGTGTTAATGATATGTCAAAAATTGATTATTAACCTCTATAGCTTAGTTAACATGTTTTCAAAAAGTTTGTGATATTTTAAAAACTTGTTAATCAATTGATATAGAGTAACGTTATTCACACATTAAAAATTCTTGTTTTATTATCTATAAAAGAAATGATGTAAGAATGATACAGAGTTTTTGATATGTAAATAATTAAATATCATTATTGTTACCTTGTTAACTAATTATTATCACATCGTTAACTAGTGTAACAATAGTGTACAATTTTTTAATATGCAAATAACATAACTGTTTCAATGATCTTTTATGCTTCCATTCGGATTCTGGGTCGGCATTGTTCCTCCTAAGATGTTTGTTTTGTTCATGTCTTTGAAAATGTGTTTTTGCAGGTTGCAGGAGTTGTTTTGCTTCAGCTTGCTACTGCTATTTTACTTCGTGATTCGGGCTGGCTCAAGATACTTCTAGTTGCCTATTTTTTTGGCTCATTTCTTAACCACAACCTCTTCTTGGCCATCCATGAGCTCAGCCACAATCTTGGATTCTCAACTCCTGTCTACAACCGTTGGTTGGGGATATTTGCTAACCTCCCTATAGGGGTACCCATGTCTGTGACTTTCCAAAAGTATCACTTGGAGCACCATCGCTTCCAAGGTGTAGATGGCATTGACATGGACATCCCTAGCCACACTGAAGCACATGTTGTCACTAATGTCATTGCAAAAGCCATTTGGGTCCTTTTGCAGCTCTTCTTTTATGCCCTTAGACCACTGTTCCTTAAACCAAAGCCTCCTGGCTATTGGGAATTCATAAACTTTGTTCTTCAGATAGCACTTGATGTGGCCATGGTTCATTTTTGGGGTTGGAAATCACTTGCCTATCTGATTCTTTCCACATTTGTTGGTGGAGGGATGCATCCAATGGCTGGTCATTTCATTTCTGAGCATTATGTGTTCAAACCTTACCAAGAGACATATTCTTACTATGGCCCTATGAATCTTCTCACTTGGCATGTAGGGTACCATAATGAGCACCATGATTTTCCAAGGATTCCTGGAAACAAGCTTCACAAGGTGAAGGAGATTGCTCCAGAGTTTTATGACGGCTTAGCATCTTATAAATCTTGGAGCCAGGTCATTTACATGTACATTATGGACCGAACAGTTGGACCTTTTAGCCGAATGAAGAGAAAACCCAGTAAAACTGAATAGGCTTTCTTTACTCCATGTGATGTCTCCGGTTTTGATGATTTGATATGGCTAAAAGGCAGGCATCAGCAGAATGTATTGTTGTTTTTGACCCAAATAGCAAGTCATTTGTTGATTAGTTTAACAATTCTGAGAAAGATGTTGATATTCCATGTGTTTCTTTCATGGGCATGAACATGAGCATCCACACATGCCATAGAGAATCTCAAACTTTGTGCATTTTTCTGCTCATACCTTAGGCATGATAAGGACACCGGTAGAAGTTTGTGTTACATTAATTGCGTGTTTGGATTAGTCTATTTTATGTTTAAAACAACTTATAATTAAAAGTTTTTTGAGAGAGCTTTTGTAAAATAGGCAAATATTTCCTCTAAAATAAGCTGAACAACACATCCCTTAAGATTTGAAGTATTATGACGTGTTTGATATGAGTGTTCTACGATTCCTTTGTTTAAATATTAGTGCTGCTTCATAACTTCTGACCTCTTTTAAGAAGATTTTCACTTTTTCATAACTCCTAAACTTTCAAGTTGTGATCTCGCGTATAACAATTTAGTGTATGTTTGGATTACAGTTGGTAAACTTAAGTTTAGTTAAAAGTGTGTCTACAAACTTAAGTTTGGTTAAAAGTATGTTTGTAATAATGTGATTTATGTTTAGAAATTTTTATTTCAAAAATGAATTTGACTGAGTTTATAACTCAAAAGCAAAAATTTGTTGCTTTGCTCCAAACGTAAGTTGGAGGCCAAAATTCTGTTAGACCAAATGAAAACATAAATTTTCCAAACATAAATGCACAACGTTCGAGGACTGGGAACTCACGTTTGATGCTGCAAACGGGTTCCCAAACACACCCTTAGATAAGTTCCTGGGATTGGGAATGATATGCTCTTAGACTTTATTTTTGGTACCATAATGGTTCTTCCAATTTGACAACTCCATCCTACTTCGGACACACAACCCTGATAAAATAATGTAATGTACAATGGTAAAGGATGCTTTAACCAGGAAATCCTGTAGCTGTGCTCCACAACCTGTCTGAGTCACTGAGTCTGCTTCGTTATTATAATTATAATATAATAATAGCTCTGTATCTACACTTCACACCCTGGAGAAATCTGACACTGTATTCTTCATATATTTGCCTACCAAGGGTAAAAAGAATGTTCATAATTAGACAAAGGAAGGGGACAAAGAAGTTCTCTTTTAAAGAAGTATTCTACAAACCAGAAAAATGTTAATAATGAATACCTTCATTCCAGCATGTGTTGTTATTTAGAGCCAAACCAGGTATAGCATACTGTGGTGGCTGAGCGTTATGCTTTAGGAGGGGAAGCCTAGGCGGAGTATAATCATCGTCACTATCATAATTAGATCTATGATTTGGACCATTAACTTTTAGAGCCATAGCCAGTAAGATTGATAATCCCTGCAGGTGAAGGCCAGAAGATATTTAGGACTTAAACCATGAAATGAGAAAATTCAATTTAATTAGACTTATGATACAAGCGTATACTCGTGCCTCTGAACTAGTCAGATGAGCACAATGTTATAGCCTTTTGTATGCGACTCCTTTTCTCCCCTTTCCAGTCCTAGTTTTAGCGAGAAAAGTTTGTGTGCAAAAAAAAGTTGTTCAGAAGCAGTGTACCTGTGCTGAGATGATCACCAACCCTATCCATTTACAAATATCAAAGTTTGACTTCACAAAATCCTTTAAGTCATCAAATTTCCCTGTTGGGTCATCCGGTAAGTCCTGAAAGGTGTATTAGCAGTTGAATAAAAGATCCAAAACCAAATCATAAGCTCAGTGATTGATATGAACAAGAGAAATCTATTGGCATGATAAATATAGAGAAACTCTGGAAGGTTACCACCTTCTCCCAGTTAGGATTGAGGAGAATGTCTGCTGTCATTGAACCCTCCAACAAGAGAATCAGAATGATGATCAACATATACTTGCTTGGATTTAAGGCCATTAACTTAATCTAAAAGTTTTGGCTTAGCATGAAGGACTGGCAATTACAGAAAGCAAAATCTTCATTCTTGAATATTAGGAATACAATCTGTGCTTTTTTTTTCTGGTTTTAAAACTTGAAAGGATTAACCGAATAGAAAAGTTTAACAAAAAATATAAATCATATTAGAGGCAATACCATATCAAGATAATTTTGATATTTTACAAAATTGAAGTATTAATTGATGTAAATGAGGTAAATGTTTACTTCCGATTCACTGTACTACTTAACAGTTGTATCAGAAGAAGAATCATAAAATTGAAAATTTTATCTATCAGAATCGATTTGGGATACTACTCCCTGGTACTGTACTTGATATATGCAGTGGAGAAGGATACACAAGAAAGAAAATAGCCATTCACGCTATCTGCAGCCAAATGGCCTAGACATGTTATCACACACAAAAAAACACCAGTGCCAATTGAAGTGTAAGCAAACCTGCAATAGAAAAACAGGAATATCAATCATTAATTACACAAAGTAAAGAATTATAGTTTCAAATAAAATCCTTGTTGGCCTTCCCAAACTAATGATAACAGAAGCATATTTTTGTTTTGAACAAATAAGAAGTGATTGATTACCATGTAGTAGATGAAAAATCATAATAAGATGGTGAAGTGTTATCCATTTCTGTGTGCCAAACTCTGAGCAACCAAAGACCATAAAGGATCATTGCTATCCCCACCATTGCCATGATAGAATTGAAGAATTTCAGCAATGACCTTAAGGAAGCTGTTGCAATTGACACCATCATATCCTAAAAACAAACCCCGACGCAGGGTGGCTCTTGCACAATATATTTAGCTGCAAACATGCGCATAAACCACGAATACAAGAAATTTCTCAGGAACTTTCCTTGTTTACGTACAGTAGCCGTGTGTATTAGTCCCCATTAAAAGGAAGTAAAACTGTAATAAATGTTATCTGTAATTGTACAAAAGCGGTTGCTGTGGTGTAGTGGTTATCACGTTAGTCTTACACACTAAAGGTCCCCAGTTCGATCCTGGGCAGCAACATATCGTTTCAAGCATTTTTCTTTTTATTTTGGTACCATTCTTTCTTACTGAAAGTCTGAAACTGTAAACCCGATATGGCATATATTAGAGCTGTAAATAGACTTGTGAAAGAAAGTAGATTCTTCGAAATTGTTTCATGTATTTAAATGAGTAAAAAAAATAAATTGTTCAAATTTAGTTTATTTATTTAAATGAGTCAATTTTAAAATTTAAACTCGGCTTATTTTAAAATATAAAAACTTGGGATAAATTTATGTATACTTGTTTTTTTTTCTTTTTATCAATTTTTTCCTTAAAATATTTTTTTTAAATTTTGTACCATTCTTTCTTACTGAAACTATAAAGCCCCCATATGGCAGATAGTAGGAGTTTAAATAGACTTGTGGAAAAAGTAACTTGTTTAAATTTGTTTCATTTATTTAAACGAGTGAAAAAAATTAATTATTTAAACTTGACTCATTTATTTAAATGAGTTAATTTTAAAGTTTGAACTAAACTTGTTTTAAAATATAAAAGCTTGGGTTAAGCTCGTTTATACACTGATTATTTTCTTTCATTTTATCAAATCTTTCCTTAAAATAATTTTATTTTTTTAAATTTATTAAACTAATAATCATTAAACATATTTATAGTAGAAGATGAATTAAAAATAAAAATAAAGATATTTTTTTCATAATTCATTATATAAAATGATAACAAATTCTTAACCTTCCATCATTATAAAAGTGTGCAAATAAGGCTTGACTTGTAAAAAAAGTAAAGTATACAAACTTGATTCATTTATTTAAATGAGTCAATTTTATAGCTTGAACTTGACTTGCTTAAAATTATGAAAGCTTGGGTTAAGCTCGTTTATATCTTTATTATTTTTTTTCCTTTTATCAAATCTTTCCTTAAAATATTTTTTTTTAAATTTGTTAAGCTAACAATTATTAAACATCTTTATAATAGAAGATGAATTAAAAATAGAAATAAAAATATTTTTTTCATAATTCATTACATAAAATGATAAAAAATTCATAACCTTCTATCATTATAAAAGTTTCAAAATAAGCTTTAATACTTAAAAATATTAAACATATTTCCATAATAAAATGATCTTTTTTGTATACGGAAATAGAGTCTATTGATAATTATATATACTTGTTGTTAACCTTTTATAAATATTTATTAAGATAAATAACTTTAGCAATTTTATAGTTTTATTTTTTTATTAATTATAGTAATTTCTGTCTACATTATATATATATATATAATATCTAGTGAGAGAAATTTTTATTTGAGAGGGTGAGAGAAATAAATTTTGATCATACAATTATGCACGGATGATCAAGATTAAAAGTTACTTAACGGTTATGTGATCACTTAAAAAAGTCGCATACATTGACGTTCTAATATTGATCATTTATGTAAGATCTAATGGTCAAATTTTATTTTTCTTATCTCTTACCATAAACACTTATATCACCAGATATGTTATATATATATATGGGATATTCACAAACTTTTAATGTTGAGCTAATAAAGCTTGAGTTTGACTCATTTATATAATCGAATCTAAATTAAAGCTTTAACTTATTTGATTAGTTAAACAAATTAATTTAATTGAATATTTAATGAACCAAACTTAAATAATTTATGAATAACTTAATTCATTTATACTCCTATTAACACTAGCCAGAGAGTGACGACGACGTTATTCTGAGAGGTCAAGTGCTCTCTTGCCCTACCGAACCCTTAACATTGAGTTATATCTTCGACTAGTATTTCTATCCATGTGTTGTACGACATATGCATTTTTTTTTATTTATGGTGATTAAATTCTAAATTAAATTGCTCAATGTTTGTTTGTAAAAAATTGTGGATTGGTTGTGGTGGCATTTAGTATTTATATATTAAATATATCATAGAGTCATTATAAATACATTAATGAAAAATATTGAAATTTTATAATATAAAATATATTTATCATGTCAAAAAATATATTAAATTAATTTAATGTTCTAGTAATAAATTAGATGTGAATTAATTATATTATGTATTTATATAAAGTTTTTATTATCGTGAGAAATAGATTATGCTTATATTAAAAATTACAGAATAATATAAATATCAGGATAAAAATAATTATTTTTTGAAAAACTATAATTATTTAATGAAGATTTCTAATAATAAATTATATTTTAATTGATTTTATTATATATTTATGTAAAGTTTTTATTAAATGAAATTTATATATTAAAACTTTTGAGTATTACAAAAAAATCATATATTAGAATAAATCATTTTTTAAACAAATAATTGATTTCAATTCAATTCATTACACGGTTTGATTTTTTTTATTGATTCCATTAACATTCTTTCATATAGACAAAAAATATTTATTTAATAAAAATAGCTCAAAAAATATAAATAATAATCTATCTGATACTAATTATTAAACTGTGTTATTATTATTTATATAAAGAAAGTTGCATCCATATAAGGGGAAAATAATGACATGGTGACCAAAATGATAATAACTGAAATATAAATGAAGTAATATTTTATTCGTTATATATAAGTAAAGAAAGGAATGAGATATAAAAGGTCGGAAAAGAAAACAATGTCAAATATTCACACCATATCGGGCAAAATAGCTCTCTAACATATTTCTTTCATGAATTACTTAATAATATTGTTTTCATAGCCTAATTTTCTATGAACAATTGGAAGTGAAAAATCTTGTGATACATTTATGTTTTACTTATTGGACATTTTTCCTCATTAATCCATTTAAAATGTCTATTTTCATTTTCACGTATGAGTCACGTGTCTATGACAATGCTACAGAGTCCATTAACTTTCCAACTCTGAAGGTAAATTCTGTAGCAAAATTAAGGTTTCGTTCAACAACCACGTAGAGCATAAATAAATTCACATATATTAAGACGTGAATTTAATAGGAGACCACAAACAGGATTTATCAATCAGAATGCTCTGACTCATTCAACCCAAAAAGGTTACACCTGTGACTTTAATATTGTTAGGAAAAATGGTAGTCAACAACATTGATATTGATAATCCCACTGTCATGTCAGAATAAGTTCATGTTTGGTAGGAATTTTGATTAATTTTTTTTAAAAAAAAATTATTGTAATAGTATTTAATCATATTTGATAAAATTAGTTTCTAGTTTTTTTACACAAAATTTAATATAAATTTTTTTTTAAAGTTAATTTTTATAATCTTTGAAGATCAAAACTTATGATTTTAGTTTATAGATTATTCTTTATATTTTGATATGTAAATACTATTTTATCTTCAATTAAATAATTTTTTAATCATTCTATACTTATTTTAGTAATTTAATACATAAAAATAATTTTTTTATAATCTAAGCGAATCACTTTCACAATTGTCATGTCCAAACATAAAAATGAATTATAACGATTATAACAAAAACTTTTATCAATAATTGATTATTAAGTATAATGTTCTTGATTGTTCACTTTTAAAGCAGTTCACCATTTCAAGTGTCCAGGAGAGATTTGTTGGGAAACACTCGTAGACATTCTCAAGGTAAGGAATATATGTATTAACATCACTTCTCATTTATCAATAGGTTCCCACCATAGTTTGATATACTCAAAAATAAATTTCCTAATTAAACAAAGAATAAAAAGCATGGCATCTAATTATGGAAAGGAATAATTATAAAATCATAGATATGAGTTGTAAAAGCAAGAAAAGAGATAGAGTCGGGCATCCATTATACCTTCATTATGCAGAATTCTCATTTTGAAAAATAAGTATAACCTACATTCTGTTTTCTCTAAACAAATGAGCATGCTTTCTATAGTCATAATCATTGAAACCTAAGTCATCAATGTCTGTTTCCACCTACATTTTAAGATATGGAAAAAACAGGAAATTTTTTCAACCATATTTAGTTGTTTGCCATGGAGTAATGAAAATGGATACAAAATAATGGTTAGGCCTGGAGACAGTTAAGAGGCAAGAAAACAAAAAAACAAAAAAATATATTGGCTTTTTATTCTTTCTTTTAGTTTCTATTTCTTTTCTTTTGATTATGTCAAGGCAGAAAAGAAAGCAACTTTGGCTCCTAACAATAAACCATAGCATTGACACACATGCATATAAATAATAGTCTAGTTTCCTTAATCACCCCCACTGCAACTCACTTTTACAGCTTATAAACTAAATTCCAGCAGAATTCACTTATGACTCTACAGCTTGCATAATACTGCCTTTGTTCTTTCCATAGATCACTGACCTATAACAATTCTAGTGGTAGCTTTCCACTCCTTTGAACTTCATATTCATCATAGCAAATAATAATTGAAGGAAAAAACTATAAAGTAAAAGCATAGAAGAAACTGAGAAAAATCCCATAATATGAAACATCATCACGAACAAACATCAGAAGCATTTCATTGTGACGTATAGCCCATAGAATAGGAGCACAAAATAGTATGCTCTTTCACCTTTTCTGCTTCAATACCAATATCTGCCTTAGAAAGTCAGAGAGTCAAACAGGTTCAGGCAATATATGCCGAAAAGTCATTACTGTAATGAAATTTTTGAATATTTCATGTTTGAATATAGATTAAAAGAACTCACATGTTTGAATATTCAAATATTATGTCCTATTGTAGCATTAAACTTCCAATCCCAAATGGTTCAATTCTCTGTCATGAAATATTTGAATATTGATACATTTTATTAGAATAAAAGTATGTACGTCAATTTCTTATTGTTTTAATCGTATAAATTATCAATACATAATTTAAAATTAGCTTGACAAAATGGAGTCAACTTATGTCTAGTAGAGAATTTAATTGCTTAACAAAAAACATAGTATTATGACATTTATCGATACTCAATTTTGACTGGGTCAAAATAAAAAAATACCAGATTAAGATTTTTTTTACATTAATATAAAATTAAAAGAAAAAAAGAAGAAGAAAAGACTAAAAAAATTAGAACGACAAATAAACTTTGTTCAAGACTCATGGCCCATTTAGACTTTGGACCAAATTCTTTTTACCTTTTTTTTCCCCCTTTATAATGTCTTTAATTTTATATTTACTGACTAAAATAAAAGTTTTAAAGAAAAATAAAAAAGAAAGAAAGATGAAAACTCGTGGCTCTCCTCTATTGGGTGTGGAGAGATCATGAAAAAAGGAAGTGAGAAATCTTTTAACGGATTTGGAGGTGTGCTGTCACCAAAAGGGATTATCCATATAAATACTATATGGTTACGTTTTATGTATATGATAATATAATATAAAATAAGATGATAAATAATATAAAATATAATAATATAATTAATAAAATAAAATATAATTTTATTTTTTATTTTAATAATAAAATAATAAATTAATTAATTATATAATATTTTTTAAGATTAAAATATTTTTTAGTATAAAAGTTAAAATAATTATAAAATAATAATAAAAAAAAAAACTTATGGTGGTAATAATGGTGATAGTGGTGATAGTGATGGTGGGGTGGGGTGGGGTGGTAGGGTAGTGACAGTGGCGATGGTGATGGTGATGCAGTAGTGGTGGTAGTGATGGTGGTACAGTTATATAAAAGTGATAAAAATGAAATTGAGAATAAGATTGAAATAGAAATTATTGGTGCTTATATAGGATAGAAGTTTATCGGTTTAAAATATAATAAAATAAGATTTAATTTTATTAAATTAATTAAATATACTAAATATTAAATAAAATATAATAATATTAATTTATATTATCATATCTTCTTTATATACACCTGAGTAATGTAATGATTTATGCTTAATGCGGATCCTCTTCTCTTGCTAACAAAAATATGACAGGATCCTTTAAGAGAGAGATAGAGAGAGAGTGACCAAAAAATTACTTTTTTATTTTTGTTTTTACTTTCTTATCTCTTCTTTTGTGAGAAACAGGATTTTTTTTTTTGTTTTTGACTAACAAGAGAAGAGAAGATCTAAATTCCTTACTAATATGCTATGAATAATTTGAATATAGAATAATGGTAACAACATATATTTTATCATATTTTTTAATATACTTTTTATTAAATTATGTTATATACTAAAATATATATTTAATTTTAATTAATATATAATTAATTTAATTAATATATAATTATTTAATTAATATATAATTAAATTTAAATATATATTTTAATAAATAATATAATCTAATAAAAAAGTGTAATAAAATGAGTTTAATAAAAAATATATTTCTAATACTCCTCTTAAATATATAACTTAATTTTATTTTGTTCGTGATGAGTCATCTGTTAAGCATTTAACACAAACACTACTCTCAACACAAAACTTGCGCCAAGGCAAGCACAGAGCTAAATTAAGAGAAATCCCCATAGAAGCCATTCAACCAAAATCCAAGTTACCCACAAACCCCATCTTCGGACCTCACCACCGCAGGTCACCGGCGAGCTGCTGCCAGGCCATCCGGCGTCACCCATTTGCCGTCTTGCCGAGCTCGCCACCACCGACCGCCATCTGGTCATCTCATTTTCTTGTTTCGCGTCCCTCATGGCTGTCGCGCACCACCACACTAGACGTCCCAAGTCGCCTGAACTCCGTCGCCGGCGTCACCCGTTCGTTGCCTCATCAAACCGCTGTTGTCCCCTGTGCACCACCACGCGACCCAGCCACCATCTCTCCCTCTGCTATTCAACCACAACGGTTCACCCTCACTCAGCAGCATAGGCTGCATAGCAGCTACTTTGTTTAGATTTTGATTAGTTTAGGTTTTAATTAGGTTAAGATTTTAATTTTGGGCCAATTAGTCTTATCTCATCAGACAGCGACAGCCCATTTTTAAATTGTAAAAAAACACTGGAAATAAGAAGAAGAAAAACTGTAATTAGTGGGCTCAGACGCGTGTTTTTTAGTCAGGGGCTGAGTTTCTTGTTTCTCTTTCTTTGGGCTAAGCTGGTTTGCCTGGATAGTTTAGATACTTAGCAGAAGAGTTAAAAACCTTTTTTTTTTTAAGAAACAAAAAAATAAAAAATTGATAAAAATACAAAAAGTACTCAAAAATATGAAAAATTTTAAAACGATAAAATATAAATAAATAAATAAAATTTCAACTTCTTTGAGTTGGTTTAATTTGAGTTTTATTTACTTCTTTATCAATCTTTTAATTTACTTTGTTGTTGTGTTTATTTGTTGACACATTAATTGATATTAATTGAATCTTTGTTAAACAATTTTTTAACATCTTATTTCTTTGGTAATTAAAATTAACCAACTCTCATTTATTTTTTAAAGAATTATGTTGGCTTTGATTTTTCTCACTTAATTTGGAGAATGTGTAATACTTAAGTCGAAAGTTAAGTTAAAATTAAATTTTTATAATTTAATATTTGATTTTATTTTTATGTTTCTTTGTCATGTAAATATTTTTGTATATATTTTGTTTTGTTTTGTTTTTCTTGTAAATATTGTGATTATTGATATTTTTCCATTCGTTTATTTTATGGGATAAAAATAATAAGTTTAAGTTATCATGATTTGTATAATTAGTTTTAGGATAATCATTTTAGAACGAATGTGTTAGAGGTGTTGGGAAGTTTAGTCTCCATTATTCTCTATATATAATTGACTCTCAAACTTAAATTTTTTTTTTCGCAAACTAGTTTTTTTAAACTTTTCAAAGAATTTTTAAATTTTTTTAAATCAAATAAAATTGGTGATGATTTCTCTAAAATTTGTTTTTAAGTTCAGTTGCCATGCTTGTGGCGCCCCTTTCCGAGACGCTTGTGACAACACTCAACTGATCATTACTCATCAGTAGCATCCAGCTGGTCAAAATTTTCTATTGTAATTAACAAAATTATTCAATCTTAGATTTTCAACCTTATCCATGCATAAGACTCTAGATAAATATACACATTATGATAACTAGTAGAATTGAAGGCAGGTGCATCAGTATTAATGGATATGTAGTTTAATGGGGCTGGGATGCTTAGTCAGGCTAACTTCCTTGCCTTTCAAGAAGTTTTTCTCTACTTTACGGGCACTTCACTACAAAAGAGAACAAAAAAAAGGAAAGAAAAATGAACTTGATCATTATGGAGAGAGAGCAAAAATAGAGCATCCTCTACATCACTGGCACATACTTGACTACCTGGAGATATATACATCATGCCTGGAAGTTATCAAATGCCTGGATGGGAATATTTTCATAAAATTCTTTCATCATAATGTTCAATTGTTTCACATTCGTTATTAAGCAAACATACAATCATATTATTTACATTTTCCAAATTAGTGGTAACACATAAAAGACATTTAGATAGAAAACATAACTCAATTCCCAACTCTACACACCAAGATCACACATCCAACCTGATTTCACTTCAAATTTATTTTTTAAAGAAGTATTAAAAAAAATAGCACATGACTTCAATTTCGTTCACAAATCTGGTCCTGTCATATACTACTGCGAGAGTTTGAGTGTTTCCTTTACATGCAACTGTAACAACAAAAGAGGCTAAACCAACTTATTTCAAATAATAAAAACAAAGGAAAAGTTTTAAATGCTCCTAAAACTTTGAGGAGCATGGATGCTCCTAAAATAATGGTTGATTTATACACTTTAATAATCAATGATTTAGATTAAAGGCTAGTAACTTGTATAACAAGTTAACTTTATCAAAATTTTAAAATTAACCCTAATTCATAAAAATTAACCCATAACCTTCTCTTTCTCTTCCAACCTCTCCCTCGCTGTGGCTGACAATAGGTTCTTCGGTCCCATCCCTGTGTTGTTCTCCGCTGTCTCTGGCCTTCGCTTCCTCAACCTCTCCAATAATGGCTTCAACGACACCTTCCCTTCCGACCTCTCCCTCCTCAAGAACCTTCAAGTCCTCAACCTCTACAACAATAACATGACTGGAGCGCTTCCTTTCACTGTCACTGAGATGTTGAACCTCCGCCATTTACAATTTTGCATCTTGGAAGTAACTTCTTCTCCGACTAGATCCCGCCTGAGTACGGACGTTGGGAACACCTCGAGTACCAAGCAGTTTCAGATAATGAGCTCGACGAAACTATCCCGCCGGAGATTGGAAACCTAACCAGCCACCAATGATTATGACAAGCCAAAACATTATATAGAAGACAACACCAAGCCAGGTCCATATTTTGCCTTTTTATGGTGGAGGCAACAATGGAAGATGACGTTGTTTCCTACAGTGTTCATGGTGTGGTAGCCGGTGCTCAGGAGGATGGTCAGGTGGTGGTAGCACTAGAGAGCTAAGAGGCTTGGGGAAGAACAGGAGGCTCACGCTGGTTGATCTTTCTTCTAACAAGTTATTTTTTTTTATGATGCTTAAAAAATATATTAAGTCAATGGTAAAAACCTACTACAATGGGTAAAATGAGTGGAGCATCCATACTCAAAATTTTGTTAGGTGCATTGTAAACGGCTCCAAAAACAAAAGAGGTTAAATCAACTCATCATTAATCATTTAAGAACATATAAAGTTCCATTCACTACTGCATCTATTAATACGACATGAAATAAGAAAAACAACATGCAACCAACTATTATACCATGAAGAGACCAAAAAAATTCCAATTAAAAATGCAATGAAACTATGAGTTTTTGATATCGTACTAAAAGGCGATGTAGTATGAAGTAAACAAAGAACTTCAAAAATAGAGTTAAAAGAACAACTTCTACAAATTGTACTTGTTATTCATTTTCACATACTTCTAAAATAACAATCAATTTGAGCTAATTAAAATTCAATTAAATCAAAGATAATCGTGTCACATAACGACACATATAAACTACAATGTACATAAAAAATAGAGCCAAGTTTTTTCTCCCTTCCTTTAACTCTCTTTTAACCCATATTTTAAAGGAAAATATTTTGCGTATAACTTTTATACATATACTATATTTATACTATATGTTAATGTGAGAGAGATATCAACTAAACCTGTATGTGACTGTAGCATTCCCGCGAGATACAGAATGAGTTTATGAGTGAGTTAGAAAAAGTTAGACTTATAAAAGTTAGACGAATAACGAGACTGTATTTCAAACAAACAACTATGAGAGAAAATAAATGGACACAACCAGTGTCTCTTTAAGCATCACTCTAAAAACTGTCACATAATAATTTTTAAGTAAAAGTTTCAGATTATATGACAAGTGTGAACTTACTTCTGCCTTTGATTTTAAAGCCTGATTTGGGGTTGGGTATGATGTTCTCACATTGAGTTCTAACTTTCTCTATCTTCCTCTTCCACCTTTGCCACTCCCAACTTTTCTAATTACTTAAATTTAGGGTTTTATGTACAATGGTCATGTGTATTACTCCCCATTAAAATAAAACAAAGAATTGTATTTAATGTTATTTTTTGTTGGTTTTTTACGAAACTGTTATTAGTGGCAAAATTATTTACCAAATTGCCATACTTTTGAAACTATATACCAAACTGTCACACTTTTTGCCTACGTGGATTATTTTATTATTTATAATTACGCCAACATGTATGACGTTATTACGTGGAAAACGCTAGCAGCGCTGACGCTATGATGGCACTATCCACTTAATTACGTCAGCGTTGCTAACGTTTTCCACATAATAATGCCACATGTATCGGCGTTTCCATGTAATAACGTCACGTCACCTGTGAAGCTCTCTTTTCCTTCTTTTCCAAATGACGATGATGATATTTACGTGGAGTAGTGTGCACGGACATATATACTTAGATTGATTGTGTGTTCGTTATTTCTTGATCATTCTGATAAATAAGTGCACATGATGTTCCTTCCCTTTTTGGAAGACTTTACCATTGCTGGAACATACAGTCAGTGATCTGCGGTCTTAGCGTACTTGTATATGGAACTTTGCAAAATCACAAACTACAACTAGGGGTAGAAATAGGTCGTCGTTGTCGCCGTCGGTCTATGGCTCTGCTCGCCTTGTTTCGACTTGGCCTAACCTGTTTACTAAACAAGCTAGGCCAAGACATTTTTAAAAGCCTGTTTAACTAAAAAGGTCAGGTCTCAGGTCATCTAATAGGTCTTTTAAACTTAGCAAGTTGGCCTAGCCTATTTAATTATATATAATATAATATATATTATTATAATAATTATAATTATTAATTTATTATAATATATTAATATATTTTTTAATTAAATATTAATAAAAGTCAAGAACTAAAATTTAAGTTAGTAAGTTAGAACATAAATAACATATTTATTAATATATTTAATTTAATATATTTATTAGAATGAAAATAATAAGTTAACATTCACCCTCTACTTTTATAGATGTTCACTACTTTCTTGTTCTGATCTTTAGTCGATGTGGGACTTGAAAGATTAGAATAAGAAAGTGAGCTACTTGGTATATCTCCAAGTCTCACATCGACCAAAAACTAGAGTAAGAAAGTGGTGAGCATCTATAAAATTAGAAGATGAGTGTTAAATTATAACAAAAGCTTATTGGCTTTAAGTAGGTCTGTTGACTTATTTCAAAGCTTAGGCTTGTTAGCCTATGTAAAGACATATTGACTTATTTAAAGGTAAGTCTGTTAGTTTATGTAAAGCATGTTAACCTATTTAAAGGTAGGTCTGTTAGTCTATGTAAAGGTCTGTTGACCTATTTTAAAGTAGGCCTGTTAGCCTATTTAAAAACTTCATTGCAAAGTAGACCGTTAAATAGGCTTTCAAGTTAGGCCAGACTTTTAAAAAGGTTAGGCCAGACCTTAAAAATTGGCCTATTACAGGCTCACAGGTTAAGCTCAAGCTTTATAATTGGAATACAGGTCAGGCCTATTTAAGCCAAAGTCTGGCCTGACCTAACTTATTTCCACCCCTAACTACAACATGCATGAGATTAACGTGACTACTTCATTGAGACGTGACTAGCTTGGCTTGTGGCGTGACTATGTATTCATTGAAAAGTGGAGGTGCTTGCATCTTTGTTACAATATTTTAGTAAGTTTCCTATACAATATTGCAGTGGCTACGTAATAGCACTAATGCGTTAGACATTATTGCCTAGATAACGCCAACACGTATGACGTAATTACGTAGAAAACGCCAACAATGCTTATGCTATTACGTGGATAACGTCATTTCTATATATATGCCCGTACACACTACTGTACGTAAATATCATTATCATCCTTTAGAAGAGAATGAAAGGAGAGCTTTCACAAGTGATGTGACGTTATTATGTGGAAATGTCAACATGTGTGACATTATTACGTGAAAACGCCAACATGTATGACGTAATTACATGAAAAACGTTAGCATCGTTGACGCTATTGGGTGGATAGCGTCATCTATGCTGATGTTTTTCATGTAATTACACTATACGTGTTGGCGTAATTATAAATAATAAAACAATCTACATAGACAAAAAGTTTGATAATTTGATATATAATTTTAAAAGTATAATAATTATTTTAATAAAGAAAGTGTACTAAAAAAACCCTTTCTAGTTTCACAAAAGCAGTTGCTGTAGTGTATTGGTTATCACGTTAGTCTTACACACTAAAGGTCCCCAGTTCGATCCTGGGCAGCGACATTGTTTAACATTTTATAAATTTTGTACCATTCTTTCTTACTGAAACTGTGAAGCCCCCATATGGCAGTAACCAAGAGAGTGACGACGGCGTCGTTATGAGAGGTAAAGTGCTCAGCCCAACCTCTCTTGCCCTAACGAACCCTCAACATTGAGAGTTATATGAAAATCCCCGATTCCTTCCGCCTTTCTGTCTCCGATTTTATTAAAGACTGATTTGGTGTTGGGTATGATATTCTCTCATTGGGTTCTAACTCTCTCTATCTTCCTCTTCCACCTTAGCCACTCCCAAATTTTCTAATTACATAAAATTAGGGTTTTAGGCAAGTTGAGATTTATTTACTCCAAATTGAGTTCTGGAGAATTTAGTTCAAGTAAGGAATTTCAATTATTTAGGATTCCACTATTCTTACCCGTGACCATATTCCCATCCTCTCAGTCCCAGAATACATGTATTTGAGTTCCTGGGCATGCTTACAATCAAAACAACTATGTACTTTGGGTGTGCCCAGAATATTTCGGTTTTTATAAAGTTACACTCTTTTTCATTCAACTTGGTTGTTTAAGCTCTGTGGAAAGACCCCATTAATCAGAAAAAGAGAATCATAAGGTGCTTGGTATCAGAATCAGAATGCCAGAGGTTAGGATCATTGCCAAGAATTTCATGGACATGGTGGCTTCCATGCCAGCCATGAAGCTCGATAAGCTCTATGAAAATGGATTCATCTGTGAAGCTATTCTCAGGTCAATATTTTATCTTATTTCTCAGTGGCATGAAAACTGCTCCCTTGTTCCAGTAATTATTTTGGATTTAAGTTTCCATTTTTTTATTATTATATTTTTTGGTTGAGAAAACAATTGTGGATATTTTGCAAGCTTATAGAAAATATTATGCCCCTTTATTTGCCTTAGTACCAGATTGTTACCTCTATTTCACCTTCCCTTCATATTGTTTAGTTTTCCTAACTTTTGGGTTTTCTGAAATGCGCAAAAGGTTCATCAACTTCATGGTACCATTATTGTGGAATCATTTTGGATATTTTTTTACATGTTCAAAGTTAAGTGGGCTAAGTAAATAATATTTGTTCATGACTTAATTTTGAGTACAACTTTGTGGCTTTAACATAGATATATCTTAAAATATCAGGTCTCTACCGCCTCTAGCAAAAAAATATGTCTTACAGCTACTGCATATAGATGTGCCGGTGGCAGCCAAATTATTGGAGGAGTGGGTGCTTCCAGATGGATCTTCAAAGCACAGAGTAGCCATTGATAGATTGGTCCAATTGAGAGTTTTCATTGAAGCTGTTGACAGGTACACGTTTATTCACTGTTGAAAATTTTTGTTTTTTAGTATGTTTTATGAGCATGAAACGTAGACATTTATGCTTCTGAATGGTTCAAACTGATTCATTTCATTTCGAAATGACAATTGGACAAATGCTAGCCCTTAGTATGGAGTATGGACATCTTTTTTGCATCTTGTAAAGTGTTTAAAGATCTTTGTGATAAAACCTTATTTTATATGTGACATGTCGTAGTTCAATGGAAAATATAAGGTTATCTGATCTTTGTCAAATGTCTTGCATAGACCGCATGCCATGGATGGCATGCGTGATATTTGTTTGCTTTTCCCCTTGTTTCTTTTGGAACACTTAGGGCCTGTTTGGCATGCCGTATTAGGTTTGATAGGATAAACTAATACAATATATTATAACCTTATCAGTTGTTTGGTGCAAACATTGTATTGTATAAGCTTATCCATCAAACCTCTCTTATACATTAAAATGATGGATAACTTAATCAAGCCTTGGGGGGTGAGATTAGGCCTGATTGAGTTTTGATGTATAATGTTCTATAAAGACTTCCCTTATAATTTTAAACATCTTGATATCCCCAACCCTTACGTATTAGGCCTTATACTATCGGGTTTAATACTATTAGGTCTTATTCTATTTTTCATACCAAACAGGCCCTTAATTGTGTAAAGTTGTCACTTATCAATCACTTCATAGCATAAGGCACTTAAGTTAATACTTATCACTTAGTTCTGTTCTTTTTATTTTTTTCAATTTATGAGGAAGGGGAACTGATATCAATATATAGTTCATTTCTCTTGATTGAATATATTATTCTCCATCTCTTTATGTTTCTTTGCATCAAGCTTTAAAAGTTACCATAGTTCTGGAACATTTTTATTATTAGTTTGGAGTCTAGCCTTATCTTATTTACTTTACTAATTTTTTCTCCTACTGGCAGGAAGAATGAAAAGACTTACAAAGTTAATCCAACATTTCAGAGAAGCCTCCAGAAACTTTTAGTACATGGGTGAGTTGTACATCATTTTATGTTCTTTTTTCTGTTCATGGTAATAGTTAGCTCATTTTGTTCTCTTGTTGCTATGAGGATGTACTAAATTATTTATTGGAGTCATTCACTCTAGGCGATGTGATAAAACTATTCCACTTTATGTATTATTAGTTAACTAACCAATGTAGATGGTGGGTGGTCTCTCCATGAAATTAAATGACCAGAATGACATTTAATAGTCTCTCCTCCATTCTGAATATATTAAGAAAAGCAATTACTCTAATGTAATTTTTAGAATTTAGACTGTAGTCATACTACAAATCCAAGATTTGCTTTAGCTGGTAATATTTACTTGTGATTAAATATGGCAGTGGGACTTTGCCAAGGGAACCAATGCCTTCTAATATTACTGTGAGGCTCCCAACCTTAGAGGATCTTGAGGCTTATGCTCTTGAACAATGGGAGGTACAGTGTTTGATCTTTGGATTCCATTTTCTGTTTTATCTGTGCATCTATTTAAGAATTTTATTCTTGGTATTATTTGTTACATAAGTTGCTTTAATAATTTGATATAATTAATCTGCAGCACCTGGTTGTTTAAATTTTGACTAAAATGAAGCCTAAACTCTTCAGTGACTTTGTTTTGTGATGAACTAGTGTTTCTTGTTGCAACTTATAAGCTCAAGTCATGTTGAAAGGCCGTCAAATATTAGCTCTTCTTTGATGAAAGTTTTCCAGCGGCGTCTCCTGAGTCAAAGGTATTGTTTAATTAGAAGTAATAAAAATTTGCTTGGACATATATGTGGGTGTTCCAAACTGTATCTCATATTTGATGTCTTTTTTTATGTACCAATTCAGAGACAAAGAAGCTCCAAAATTAACTGAAAGTGGTTTCCAGTTCTTGGTATGCATCAAATGATTTATAAGCCACATGCACTTAATTTGATGCATTCTGCTAAATATAGAAATTTTTCCTTCTTCCTTGTGAGTTACAGCTGATGGATACAAATGCACAGCTTTGGTACATCATCAGAGAATATATCTCTAATTCTGAGGTAACTCTAACTACTTTTATTTTTGCTTTTGATATTTGTTTTCTACATGTTCTTCATCATCCACTTTTGGTGCAGGAGAGAGGCGTTGATGCAGCTGACTTGATCTCATTCATGCTGGAGCTTAGTTTTCATGTCATCGGGGAGGTAAGACATTCTTGTTCCTTGATGAGAATCTTATTGCATAAAAAAACATATATTTTGGTATTCTATATTACCTGCATAAGTGTTGGTCTGATCAGACTTTTGTTGTCTTCTTCCTTTTTCTATATAGCTATGTTTTACTAAAATTGTAAGTATACTTCCTTTACATGTTACAGCAATGCAATGTGACTTTGACACTCTTGATTTTTTCAATGCACTAGGCATACAATATAAATACGTTGACCGATTTCCAGAGGAGCATAATTAAGGACCTAGCAGACCTTGGACTGGTCAAACTCCAACAGGTAATAATATTTCTGTGCTTATTTTTGTAGATAATGTGATGAGGTTCAAGATGATTTTAACACTATATTTATTCATCATTATTTGTCTCCCTTTTTTTTCTTCTTTTTGTGACAACTTTATAGGGCAGGAAAGAAAGTTGGTTTATACCTACGAAATTGGCAACCAATCTTTCAGTGAGCTTGGCTGATTCATCATCTAGAAAAGAGGTTTCTTGACTTTCTTCTTTGTTTCTGGCTGGATTTATTTTGATAGAAAATTTGAAAAATGGTCATGTTTCAACATGTGGTTTCTTTTAGGGAGTCTTGTTATATTCTGAGGGGTGCAGGCTCTATTGTGTCAATGAGTTTGTTTGTTTCAGCTGCATTTTTTCCTTTGTGCCTTGTTCGCATAGGATGTTTTATTCTTCCCCGTATATTCCTTCTTTCATTCTAATAAAATTTATTCTTCTATAAAAAAAAAGAAGAAAGTCTGAAAACAGATTTAGATGTTCCTTTCAAATGTATGAGTGCATGCGTGTATGTATGTATATACGGTTTAGATGATCTGGGGCGTGCTTTATATGCTGTTAGTATTAATGTAATTTTATTTCAATCATTATGGCCAGGTTGTTTTGCTTGTTTGTATGTATGGATATTTCTGTTGGACAGGTTTGAGAGTCTTGGTTGCTTCATCTCCAACATTCCAAACTCAAAACTCTTATGTGTTTTTTAGAGTTTTCAAGTTTTACTGGATTACATTTAGGAGATCTGTTGATTCTTGTTCATGAATCTTCTGTTGAATGTATCATCTCTTACAACCTCAGACTGATGACCTCCTAACATGTCAATTGATCTTTGGTTGGCTTTAATGAATGGATTCTTTTCTAACTGTTACAGATTGTAACAATAGATATGTCCTTTTTTTTAAACTATTTTTTCCAGTAAAGAGTTGTGAATATTAATTAATGTGAAGTGCCATTCTATTGAATATTTTTCAGGGATTTGTGGTTGTGGAAACAAATTTTAGAATTTATGCTTACTCGTCTTCAAAATTACATTGTGAGATATTGCGGCTATTCTCAAGGTATATCACCAAATACTTTGTAGAGTACTTTATTCTTCAATTTTCGTCAATTATAGCCTTTAGTTTTCCTCCCTTTGCCCTGCCCTTCGTGTTTTGGAACTTCTTATGGATATCAAAAGTTCTTCTTCCTGGAAGATTTTTGGGAATATCCTTAATTTTTCTGATACTATTTTTAAATGTATATGAAACCAATAATTCTACTATATAACTTTTGAGCTGCCCGTTTCACCAATGTTATTGCGTACTGCTTAGTCTCAGTACCAAGTGTTTTTGTTTATTCATATCTAATAGTGAGTAATTGTGATGTATCTAGGGTAGAGTATCAACTTCCAAATCTTATTGTTGGAGCTATTACAAAAGAAAGCTTGTATAATGCTTTTGAAAATGACATTACAGCAAATCAGGTAAATATTAGAAAATAGAAATTTTATTATGTGGTATCTCTTTTTAAATTATGATACTTGCTTACTTATCATATATAGATGGTATATTTCTTGCTATGCTTTGCCCATTTGGCCGCTGAACATTGTTTCCACCATTTCAGTTTTGTAAAGTAAGCCTCTACATAAGTAGTTCTGCCGAAGGTAGATAGTAAGCTAGTCAATTTTAGACATGATATGTGGTGACCAACCTCAACCCTTTCTGCTCACTGACCTTTCATTTGAATGAGCTTTCATTGATGAATATATGCATTTTTAATTGTTATTGTTCTATACTACTGTACACTTCCAGATCCATGATGTGCTTGTACTGACTAAAGCTTTTGGCATTCTTTAATATCTCTCTACCTTAGATTTTCATTTTGGGAGCATCTATGTGATACTAGTGATCTATATTCATGTGTATGTGTTGTTGTTAAAGAGAAGGAGCATTAGTAGAAAAACGCAGAAACGAAAATGGGCAGCAGAACACCACTACTGATTTCATTCAGCTGCTAAATATAAATACAAAAGAGCATGATTACATAGTTGATGTGGTCTGAATCAAGTATTCAAGTTAAACAACTATTACAAGTTAACTTGTCAAAAAACTCACTTAAAGACATGGACCATTTCTGCTGTGTACCTAACCAGCAGTACTTAAACCGACATTTGCACAAAAGTAGAAGCTATGCTATAGGTTTCCAGGAAAAATATCATAGTCCTAACACTCCTCCTTGAGATTTTTCTTGGAAACTCTAAGCTTTAGTCTTATCACTTCATGCTTGTCTTGGAAAGGGCCTTGGTGAACTGCAATGCACCAGATTAACTTCCCTTAATTTTTCAGCCTTTCCAATTTCATGGTACTTCACATTTGATAAAATCTCTGCGGGTAACTCAATAGCTTGTTAAATGATTTTCTCCACCATAAGAAACATCAACCACATTTAATATTTTTGCCTGCAAATGAGGATCAAACATGTCTGACTGACTCAGCTCAGTCTTGAAGTAAACTGAACCAGCAAGTATGAGTCCAATAACATTAGGCTGGCTAGTAGCAGGATTGATGAAAAACTGTGTAGCAAGTGCTGCAATCTTTCTAACATAATTCTGCCGCAAAGCTGAATGCCCACCTCTACGATATTTTGGTAGATCAATAGGAAATTTATGAAGAACCTCACGAGTATTTCCACTTAAAGTCCCAAAAATGGTGACCTTTGCATCCATAACAATAAAACCAAACTTCTCATCGGATTCTAAAAGTTCATTGAAATTTTTAAACTCCCCTGCTGCTGCTGTGTGCTCAGTTTCATTTTCTGAACTGAATTTTTTAATTCAACAACCAGCCTCATTTCAACCAAAGTCTTGAATTTCTGATAAGTTCCTTTTAAAGATGATGTGCACATTGCACCACAAACATCAGAATTATTTTGAATGACAGTCATATTTTGGACAGTATCATTTGAAGGCATATGCTTCAATTTCAAGTATCTGGAATGGCCAAGCCTTTTGTCCCACACAGAGAAATCATCTACTGCACTTGGAAAAGCATGCTTAGCTGATTGTTTCCATTCTATTGGAAAACTTTTATCTTTCATCTTAACAGAAATCAATTCACAGCCAGAGGGATCAAATATGCTGCATGTCATATCTTTGAAATACAAAGCATAGTGCTTTTCAAGCATTTGTCCTACACTCAAAAGACTTTGATTTATCTCAGGTACAAGTAAAACATCTGAAATAAACTTAGTACATGAGGTAGTTTCAACAGCAACAACTCCTTTTCCTTTGACATCAACACATTCTCCATTGCCAATCCTAACTTTAGGGATGTAGGACTGATCAAGCTCCTTGAAAATACCAGCATGTGTCATATGATTTGTGCACCCACTGTCAATTAGCCATGTTTTTTTGCTACTGCTTGCTACATAGCAAGTTGGAACAAACAGCTCCTCCTCAATTTGTTACTGATCTTCTGCAACCTGGGCTTGTCCCTGCTGATTCGGTTTATTTTTACAAACCTTGTCCACATGGCCAAGCTGATTGAGCCCCTGCATTTGACTCCTGGCCTGAACCAGCAAAAGTTTTCTGAGTGGTTTTTCTTCTTACAATGAGGGCAAGGTGGGTATTTTCCTTTCCACCCTCCATATTTGCTGTGTTCTCCTCTTTCATCTTGTTCATCCCTTTCTCCAGATTGCTTCCTCCATCCACTGTCGTTTGCTTGTTGTTTTCCTTTGGCCCTTGCCACAAATGCTTCTTCTGATGTATCTTCAAGCCTTAAGACTCTTCTTTGTTCAGTAGCTTGCAGGGCATTTGTAAGCTCTGAAAGTGAAATTGTGGATAAATCTTTGGAGTCTTCAAGAGAGGATATTTTTGCTTCAAACCTCTCAGGTAGATTCACTAAGACCTTTTCCACTATTCTTTGGTTAGTTAACTCCTCTCCAAGCATTCTGATTTGGTTCACAATACACAGAAGTCTATCTGAAAAATCCTTGATAGATTCTGTGTCCTTCATCTTCAGAGATTCAAATTCTCTCCTCAGATTCAAGACTTGCGTCCGCCTGGTTCTGTCACTACCATGAGACTCCTCTTTGAGCAAGTCCCAGGCTTGCTTTGCAGCTTCACAGTTCATGATTCTGATTCCAATACGATCAGATACAGCATTTTGTATACAGAACAGAGCTTTGAACCTTTTTGCACACTCTTCACTATGATGCTTGATCTGATTAATTGTTGGGTTTGCAGGCAAGATCGGAGGTTCCCTGTCATTTTCCATCACATCCCATAGATCAAAGGCCCTCAAATAGTTTCTCAACTTAGATACCCAGATTGGGTAGTTTTCTCTATTAAATTTGGGAGGAGGTGGAATGAAAAACTGCTTGAAGCCATAACCAAGCTTTTCAAGTTTTCTGGGTTTTGTGAGGATGGAAGCCTTTGGGTTTTGTGAGGATGGAAGCCTTACTGGTTTTCTCTCACACTCACAGCCCTTCAAGATCTATTAAGCTCTAGATACCATGTTGTTGTTAAAGAGAAGGAGCATTAGTTGAAAAATGCAGAAATGAAAATGGGCAGCAGAACACCACTACTGATTTCATTCAGCTGCTAACTATAAATACAAAAGAGCATGATTACATAATAGTTGTGGTCTGAATCAAGGTAAACAACTACTACAAGTTACCTTGTCAAAAACCCCATTTAAAGACATGGACCATTTCTGCTGTGTACCTAACCAGCAGTACCTAAACTGACATTACTTTAAGTGCACAAAAGTAGAAGCTATGCTATGGGTTTCCAGGAAAAAAATCGTTGTCCTAACAGTATGCAAGCCTTTAGTCACATGCTCCAGTGTCCAAGAAAGAAACCTAGAATTTCCATATGAACATGCTTTATTCTTAGTTTTTAAACATTAAGGAAATACCGTTTGTTTGAGTTGACTTTTAGGAAGTTTAGTTTAGACAATCTCTTATGCAGACAACCTTGCGCAATGTTTTGCAGATAATCAGTTTTCTTCAGCAGAATGCTCATGCTCGTGTTGCAGAGAGGATACCATCTGTGCCTGAAAATGTCACAGATCAGGTTTTGTATCTTTTATATATAACTATGTGTGTGTGCGCGCGCGCGCAGTCTTATAGCGATGCCTATGGGGATACTCTGGTCAAAGACTATAAATAACAACTAAATTGTTAAGTTTTCATTTTCTAATGTGTTGCCTTGTAATGGTGACAGATTAGGCTGTGGGAATCAGATCTAAATAGAGTTGAGATGACAGAATCATATTATTATGACGAGTTCCCTTCCAGGGTAAACAACCTAGCATCTTTGAGTTCATGACAAAAGAATCTGCCGTTATGTCTGTCTGATACTTTGTATATTTTGTGGACAGGATGTATTTGAAGCTGCATGTGACTGTGCCAGAGAATGGAATGGTTTATTGTGGGAAGATTCAAAGAAGATGCATATGGTGGCCAAAACTGAGGTACATACGTATGTACGAGATTATTTACGCCGCCAAAAGTAGCAGGGAAGGCAAGACCATTTGATGCTTCCTGGTCCTGCCAATATGCTATGGAAAACCTGGAAAAAAAATTGCATTATTTTGAGCTCCTTTGAAAGGAAACAACGGTGGAGGAAGCAATGTGGTCGCACAACTGGCGGCGACATCTCCTATTCTGTTTTTGTCTCATAGTTTCCCTTTCACGAAAAAAAAAGTCCAAAAAAGAAAAAACAAAACAGAATGAGTTAATTAGTTTTAACTTTCTTCTTCATCTCTTGTAACCATATATATATTTTTCCTGTCGTTTTTTCTCCTTTTACTAATTTAATTGTGTATTTTTTTATTATAGAATTAAAATAAAATTAAAATTTCAAATGGTCAATGTTTTATAAAGTGTAATTTTTTAAATGGTTTAATTAAATATTTGTATAAATATATAAATCTCATAAAAGAAAATGAAAAAGAATATTATATTGAAAATGAACAGATATTAGATTTTATTTTTTAAATAGAACAGGATATATTTCTTTATTATTTATGTGGGATATATTTCTTTATTATTTAAGTGGAAGGAACATTATAAACATTTCTTTCCATTGTAGTAGTAGGCTATGGTGGATTATCAATTATATTCAAGTGCAAGTCTCGCTTAATATGATTATAGTTGGAACACTAAAATGAATAAGGGATACAGAAGCCTGCTACTCTTTTTGGGGCTGAATAGTAGCTTGGAACAATGAGTTATATACTATTGAGTTTTTCTTCTTTTTTGTCCCCTTTTTGGAGCTGTATATACTGTTGAGTGTTGACGATTAAAATTGATGATGGAGAACATTAATGTATCTTTAAGAAAACATATTAGTGGTTGAGAAACCGCAATAAACTTAAGCAAATGTATAAATAAAAAATTAACAGAAAAAGCATGAAAGTAGAACGTATCATTTTCGATAATAATCTTGTTCTAAGTTCCAGCGTCCAATCAAATTATCATTGTAAGGCTAATGGTGGAACTAACTTCTATGATTCGAATTGCAATAGTCAGGAATGCATCACAAAGCAACTATGAAATATGAAGAGTATGTCATCCAACTGGGCCAAGGAATTAGGATCTAGCTTATGTCATGTAACTTTAAGTAAAGGTGCTTAATGTCAGTGTGAAGTCAAAAGACAAGACTACCATGAAGAAGAATTCTACAGTCGCCAAGCACAAAATCCATTTGGTCAGATGGAAAAAATAATAATCTAATTTTCTCAAACAAATTGGTGTCATTCAACATGATTTCATCGAGATTTATAAAGGTAGTGATCAGATAGAAAATTGCAAATCTAGCTCCACAATTTTCTTAATAAAATCATGGAAGCCACAGTTTCACTCCAATTATCCAACTACCAAAATTTCCAATATTCCCAGCTTTTAGGCAACTTGATGCTTCCAAAATCTCAGGGCAAAAAGGCATAAGCAGTCATGCTGTTGCCCACAAAATGGACCTAAATCATGCTGATAAAAAGCAGGATGTTAGATAAAAATAAACATAAATTCCTACGAAAATATAACCAATAAAGAATGCTTAAGTATCCATTTTTGGTTTTTGTAAAATTAGGTTGTCTCTCACTATGCAGAAATGTCGGGCATATCATCAAGCGGGTCAATGGGGTATATAGGTTGTGGCTTCGGCTTCTGAACAAGCTCAGGCTTTGGTGGCCTGTTAGGACAAACTTTATCAACTTCATCTGGTTTAACCTCAAACTGCAATATGTAAAGATATATCATTGAGTTATTACAAGTGAATGTTTGAATATATCCATCAGAGTTATGTAGACTTACGTAAATTCTAGACATTCAATAAAAAAAATAAGGAAAGTTGTACATTTGCAACATGATTCACTAAAATAAATTGGCCATTCAACAGCTTAATATATGGAAACCATTAGAAGCAACAGCAAAAAAAATATTGATGATATATATGATTTAAACAGATATAACACATTTATAAGGTCACCTGTATCCTAATATTCTCCATGCAAACTATTTGATTTAGCAACGAGAATTTATTTTCTGTTTGATGAATCACATTCGGTTTCCCACGATCTAAATGTGGAATTTATAAAATACTACGAACAAACTAACAAATCAAATTTTATACTAATTATTCCAACTGGACTTAAGTTGAAACCAGAAAAATGAACGAACCCACTTTGGTTCTTCACAGAAATGTTCAGTGAAATCATGAGTATGTACCCGTCACATGTGACAGGATTACCAAATCAATTATGGGGTGCATTTCTATAATATCCATTTTTTCAAATTAAAAACATGATCCATTGAAGGCCATCAGACTGATTTGTGAGACTGAAATTCCTAGCTATAGGCAAGACGCACGATATGATCATATGGATGTAACGAAGTTTCTATGAATAAAAGTAAACATTCACAATTACTACGTGGTTCTTTTCATTTCATTTTTCAGATAAATATGGTAGAAAAAATTGTTTATATGAAGCAAGCATAGGAGTCCAAAAAGCATTAAAGAAAAGCACCATTCCCTCCCATGCTTGTTGAAAAGATTCTTAAGCCTAAGAGTCCCTTTCTTACAACCTCAACCAAGAGCTTTGTTTTGGGGAGAGAGGGGGAGAAGCTGGTATGCATATGACAAGTTAACCAAAATTTACGTTCTTGACATCAAACTGACCTTGTAACCGCAGCCAGATACACAAGCATGAAAACATTCCTGCACATGAAGGGATTAGTCATCATTAATTTGTAAAGATTGCCATTCCATAATTAATCTTAAGCTATTAAAAAGTTACAAGCATGTTGCAATGGATTGGCAGCGGCCATTCCCTCCCAAAACTGTCTTGCTTTCAGAGCAGAAAACTAGAATTTTGGTGCTGGCTAAACAATTAGTTAACTAACCCTATTAAAATAACCCAAGCAACATAATCAATTGTAGCTCACTCATTGGCAAGCAGAGAACAAAGTAACAGTTCCATAGATGTGCTCTCATAGCTCTTATCAAACCTAAAGCTTTTCACTCTAAATTCAAGAATAAAACAATCATGTTTCAATCATAAAAAAGAGTACAACAAACATAATGAGACAACAATGTAGCATTGATACAAGACAGAACAGATTGCTATAGAAGTTTATCTGTTATATTTACACGGGAAAACTGCAATTGGCATAACAATATAGTGCATGGCTTTAATATTACCCAAATTGGCAATCTTCCCTCCGCCTGAATTCCCCCAAATCTTATTCACATAAATCAAACTACATCTTAAATGACTGTCATCACTAAACAATCATTGTTATTAATATACTTATTTCTTGGTTCAGTGTTTATTATTGAAAACCCAAACAAATAGCCGTGAAACCTTACTAATTATCATAAGTCATAACAGTTCTAATGGCAACTTGCTACTATTTCATATAAATTTGCATATCAAATTTTTCACTTCAAGTTGCAAGTTGCATTCACTAATATGGCAAGTAAAAGAAGCATGGCCAAGAACAGAAAATACCTCCGAATAACAGGCAGCTCCAGGAGAACGATCAATATAAGCACTCCATTGCTGGTCCTTTAGTACAGGGTCCTTGTAGCATGTGATTGCAATCCTCCAGACCTGGTTAACCAATACTCTATCATTTGTACATCAGAATCAAGTTCTGTCAACTTTTTACAATCACACCAGTAGCCCCAGCATGTCTATGTCTGTCGCCATTGTGTTCTGGCCCTGATCCTTTTTTACTCAGACAGCCACCCATGATTATGATGACACACAAACAGGAAGAAATAAGAGATTTTAATCAGATACAACACTACCACTTGAAACTGGTTCAGTCAAACTATGAAAAAGGATTGAACCCAGATGAGAATTTAATAAGAATATGCAGATTAATGAGTATACTATATAAAGCTTTGAATCAGAAATCTTAAAAATTTAAAAAAATAAAAATCAAAGAGACCCAGATGAGGTCAGAGGAGGAATATGCATAGGGTGCGAAGAGAAAGAGAGAGAGGGAGGGCAGAAAAAGAAGGCAAAGTTTGATACTTTGATGCAGAAGGGTGTGTGGGGGAAAGGGATCAAAGTATCTGGTTTTTAAAGGTAGAGACTTGAAAGAGTCTGAAACAGAAAGCATAAAAGGGTGGGAACCAGGAACCAGGAACAAGGTCAACTATTGGATGTGGATTTATATAAGAAATCTAAAAAGGTTGAAGTATTTTACGAACAAAACAAGGTACAGGAATAATAATCTAATGGTGGAACTAACTTCTATGATTCGAATTGCAATAGTCAGGAATGCATCACAAAGCAACTATGAAATATGAAGAGTATGTCATCCAACTGGGCCAAGGAATTAGGATCTAGCTTATGTCATGTAACTTTAAGTAAAGGTGCTTAAGAGATTGAAATGTCAGTGTGAAGTCAAAAGACAAGACTACCATGAAGAAGAATTCTATAGTCGCCAAGCACAAAATCCATTTGGTCAGATGGAAAAAATAATAATCTAATTTTCTCAAACAAATTGGTGTCATTCAACATGATTTCATCGAGATTTATAAAGGTAGTGATCAGATAGAAAATTGCAAATCTAGCTCAACAATTTTCTTAATAAAATCATGGAAGCCACAGTTTCACTCCAATTATCCAACTACCAAAATTTCCAATATTCCCAGCTTTTAGGCAACTTGATGCTTCCAAAATCTCAAGGCAAAAAGGCATAAGCAGTCATTCTGTTGCCCACAAAATGGACCTAAATCATGCTGATAAAAAGCAGGATGTTAGATAAAAATAAACATACATTCCTACGAAAATATAACCAATAAAGAATGCTTAAGTATCCATTTTTGGTTTTTGTAAAATTAGGTTGTCTCTCACTATGCAGAAATGTCGGGCATATCATCAGGCGGGTCAATGGGGTATATAGTTTGTGGCTTCGTCTTCTGAACAAGCTCAGGCTTTGGTGGCCTGTTAGGACAAACTTTATCAACTTCATCTGGTTTAACCTCAAACTGCAATATGTAAAGGTATATAATTGGGTTATTACAAGTGAATGTTTGAATATATCCATCAGAGTTATGTAGACTTATGTAAATTCTTGACATTCAACAAAAAAAATAAGGAAAATTGTCCATTTGCAACATAATTCACTAAAATATATTGGCCATTCAACAGCTTAATATATGGAAACCACTTAGAAGCAACAGCAAAAAAAGTATTGATGATATATATGATTTTAACAGATATAACACATTTATAAGGTCACCTGTATCCTAATATTCTCCATGCAAACTATTCGATTTAGCAAAGAGAATTTATTTTCTGTTTCATGAATCACATTCAGTTTCCCACGATCTAAATGTGGAATTTATAAAATACTACGAACAAACGAACAAATCAAATTTTATACTAATTATTCCAACTAGACTTTAGTTGAAACCACAGAAATGAACGAACCCACTTTGGCTCTTCTCAGAAATGTTCAGTGAATCATGAGTATGTACCCTTCAGATGTGACAGGTTTACCAAATCAATTATGGGGTGCATTTCTATAATATCCATTTTTTCAAATTAAAAACATGATCCATTGAAGGCCATCAGACTGATTTGTGAGACTGAAATTCCTAGCTATAGGCAAGACACACGATATGATCATATGGATGTAACGAAGTTTCTATGAATAAAAGTAAACATTCACAATTACTACGTGGTTCTTTTCATTTCATTTTTCAGATAAATATGGTAGAAAAAATTGTTTATATGAAGCAAGCATAGCAGTCCAAAAAGCATTAAAGAAAAGCATCATTCCCTTTCTTTCAACCTCAACCAAGAGCTTTGTTTTGGGGAGAGAGGGGGAGAAGCTGGTATGCATATGACAAGTGATAAGGATCAGTCGAACACAGTAGGAATAATAACAGAACACAAGAAATGATACTGAATTTACTGGTTGATATCAAGGTGTTACCAGAACCAGATCTGTATTTTCTGGAAATTCAAATAAAATAGAAAAACAATGAAGAAGAAGATAGTTCTAGGCAAGTATAGAGTGCCTAGTCCCTTCCAAAACCCACAACTAATTCTTGCCTAACCTTCACGTAAGCTAGCACCCTTACAAATATACCCATTCAGCATAATCACACTCTCTACTCTCACACTGCCAGCTCAACAGTTAGTTACATCTAATACAGCATTTGTTTTCTCAATCTAAGTCTCATATCACTTGCATGCTGGCGCCTCTTCTTTCTAGAATATAGCTTAGTAATTCTTGGGTTCCTATCAACAAGTTAACCAAAATTTACGTTCTTGACATCAAACTGACCTTGTAACCGCAGCCAGATACACAAGCATGAAAACATTCCTGCACATGAAGGGAATAGTCATCATTAATTTGTAAAGATTGCCATTCCATAATTAATCTTAATCTATTAAAAAGTTACAAGCATGTTGCAATTGATTGGCAGCGGCCATTCCCTCCCAAAACTGTTTTGCTTTCAGAGCAGAAAACTAGAATTTTGGTGCTGGCTAAATAATTAGTTAACTAACCCTATTAAAACAACTCAAGCAGCATAATCAATTGTAGCTCACTCACTCATTGGCAAGCAGAGAACAAAGTAACAGTTCCATATAAGTGCTCTCATAGCTCTTATCAAACCTAAAGCTTTTCACTCTAAATTCAAGAATAAAACAACCATGTTTCAATCATAAAAAAGCGTACAACAAACATAGTGAGACAACAATGTAGCATTGGTACAAGACAGAACAGATTGCTATAGAAGTTCATCTGTTATATTTAACACGGGAAAACTGCAATTGGCATAACAATATAGTGCATGGCTTTAATATTACCCAAATTGGCAATCTTCCCTCCGCCTGAATTCCCCCAAATCTTATTCACATAAATCAAACTACATCTTAAATGACTGTCATCACTAAACAATCATTGTTCTTAATATACTTATTTGTTGGTTCAGTGTTTATTATTGAAAACCCAAACAAATAGCCGTGAAACCTTATTAATTATCATAACAGTTCTAATGGCAACTTGCAACTATTTCATAAAAATTTGCATATCAAATTTTTCACTTCAAATTAAAGGTAAACTAACAAAATACCATTACATCAATGACAACCACCAACTAGAAAACCATTATGAACAATTTTTTATTTGAAATCTAGCAAAGTCATAAGACAAAAGTATCAACAACAATATTTTCTCTAAAATCAACCAATTTTATCCAATTCAATGTAAGCATTGCAACAACAAAATCTAATAAATTACTTTTTCTCCGATAACAACCCAACATATAGAAACCTTTCCTTTAAGTTAGCAGAATCAAACATTAAAACAATGAAGAGAGAGAAATCATTAGAGAATAACTTTGTTAGAATAAACCAGACCAGCATTAAATTAAGTTGTAAGTTGCAATCACTAATATGGAAAGTAAAAGAAGCATGGGCAAGAACTGAAAATACCTCCGAATAACTGGCAGCTCCAGGAGAACGATCAATATAAGCACTCCATTGCTGGTCCTTTAGTACAGGGTCCTTGTAGCATACGTGGTTGCAATCCTCCAAACCTGGTTAACCATTACTCTATCATTTGTACAATAGAATCAAGTTCTGTCAACTTTTTACAATCACATTTTCTTTTCCTTTCTTTTTCTCAGAATGTGCCCAGAAGGAAAACTGAGATAAACCAAGTGGGCCTTAGAGATACTGATTCTCAAAACATGAGTTAAGTCAGTGTGTAATTAACCAAACTAGTTCTGCCATCTACAGAGGCAAAGCCATAGTTTGGCCTGGTCTATTCATTCTATGTTGCTTCAATAGCAAGAACTAATATATCATTCAATTTCTTTATTGCTAAAGTGGTTTACCAGTTAAGAAAGTGGAGCCAAATTCTAAAACTTACCCAAATTGTCAAAGATAAACCCTTTCACTCAAGCAATTATTGTGTTCACCTAGAATTATTAAATCAAAACAAATTGTATACAATTTTAAAATAATTTATTAAGGATAGGAAAGAACAAAATCAGTGACTATTATGTTAGTATTGATGCAGAAACACAAGAAATTGAAATTTATGAAGCCTAGATTTTGAGTGAACATACATTTGTATCTGCATATAGCATAGCATATCCATAGAAAAAAGGCTAATAAAGCTGCAAAATGATCTCACATTCCTCCCATGTCTCTCCATCTGAGTTGCAACATTTTTTGCAGAATACTCGCCCTACAATAACACAAGTAGGATTTGTGAGTGCAAGAAGAAACACAAACAACGAATTTGGAGAGTGCAGATCCAAAGTCAAATAACACCAGAATAAGCTCACAACAAGATCATCAACCATAATTTCTATAAGAACCTTAAATGAGCTGGGAATGTTGCTTTCTGAGTTACCTTAATGCAAAGCTCCCTTCCCAAAGAAACGTTACTGCATATAATATATTCAAAACGATTTCTATAAAAAAAAAATGATTTCAATGATTCCTCATATGATCTACCCAAATATTCAATGACTACAGTCACTAAACAATTCCAAAATTCTGGAACATGATGCTTATATGCATGCATTTGGCAGATTGCATTGTACATCCCTGAAAATAACAAAAATAAAGAATGGTAAAAATTAAAAAATATTGGAGATATGAGAGAGTGAGAAAAGGAGTTACATGGGATTTGGGTAAGGGCTGCGTATTTATTGGCACATTGGTTTCCACATGGAGACGCCCATTGCTGCGGTATCATCCTCGTTTCTTTTGTTTTCACATGTCAGAACCTCAGGGAAACAAAGAGGGGTTCTAACTTGACAAGGGTAGTTTGGTCATTCACGTGCATGTCTTCTTGTCTACCGTGGTTTCCTACTTAATTCCCAGTACATTTCCGAGTTTCGTGGATGATTTCAAAGAAAAATAATATTTATACTTCAAAAAATATATATTATATTACCTCTTTTTTAAATAATAATAATAAAATAAAAAAATACACATTTTAACCCATACTCTTTTTATTTTTATGTTGTAAACAACTAAAGTATAAAAATAATGTAAAAGATTTTATGTACAAATATCATTTTTGTTATTTAGACTGTAATTTATGGATTTGGAAAGAACTGACAATTAACAAAAAAAATACTTATTACACATCTTCTTATTGAAATTATATAATTAGAGTGTGATTATATAAAAAATATAATGAAACTAGTTGTAATAATAAAGACATTCTTAGATGATCTTAAAATAAGAAAAATTTCTTACTCAATCTCTTTGAATGCATAACACATTAATTTTGTGAATTATTATGATTTTTATTTTAATTACATTTTTAATATTATAATTGATGTGATATATATTTAATGATATAATATAATATATTTATATTACTTTGAGAATAATGAAAAATTTCTTGTAATCTAATAATAAAATCATATAAATGTAAAATAATGTGTGTATAGCATTATTCACTAACAAATAATAGAATAAAATGTAGTGAACAAAACTACGTGTAGTAATTTTGAAAATGACTTGGTTCCTACAGCCATTTATTTAAAGGAAATTACAACTAAATAATTTCAATCAATCTATTGCAAGATCATTATATAATACTAGTAAGTAAGTCTGGGATTTTGCACGGGCATGCTTGATTTTTCCTTTTTTTTAAAAAAATTTAAAGCATATTTAATTTTAATTTTAAAGAGTGATAATAATTCAACTTGTATAGTTTATTATAATTAAAACAAATAATACATGATTTAAATTTTTTAATTTGAGAGAGAAGAAAATTTGAAACTTTAAGAGAGAAACTCACAAAAATAGAATGTAAGTTAATTGAGGAGATAATTATTAAAGAGATAATTAAGAAGAAGATAAAGAGAAGGAATGTGAGAAGAAATGTTAGATAAAAAAATAATGATATATGGTTTAGGAGAAATTTTTAGTAAATATGATTCATTACATTATTTTTTAAATACTTAAATTATTATTTAATATTAATAAAAATTTATTTAAATATTAATAAATTTTTATCAAAATCTTTACAATATTACACATATTAAATAATAACTTGATTATTTAAGACAAAACATATCTAATTAAAAATTACTCCATGACTCAGATGTATTATTCGATACGGAACTCAAAACAAAAGACTTTGATTAAGTTGTTGTATTTTATTTTATTTTTTATATTTTTTATTTTATTTTAAATATAACACCATGTTTATAAAAATGAGTCGAGAGTTTCTTGGTTTTATAAGTTGGACTCCTTAATATAACTCTAGATAAAAAGACATATGATACTTATTGGGAATATACAAGTTCATATAAATGAGAGAATATGATTGAAATTTCATCATTTTAAATAATGAGTACTATTATTTATAATATAAAAATAAATAATTAAGTAGTTACTAAGAGATTCGTAAGCTCATAATTAATTATAAATGCTCATTTTTTAAGTGAATATAGAGTAATATAATAAGAAAATGTTGGTTACACACAATTTTTTTACATTTTTTCCTTACATCTCCCCTGCTTGGGAAAAAAAATGATAGATGAGTGTGGTGAATTGTGTGTTTTCTTATTTTATTATTAAAAGAGAAAATGATAAGAAAATAACGTAATAAAAAATTTAAAATGGTGTGCCAAATACATGGATGAATGTAATATCATATAATTTAAGTTAAGCCTATTAAAATGCAGCTCATATAAGATTTTATTTTTTCTTTTGGGGGAGGAGGTAACAGCTCATAAAGATACTGTTCTGAAGTCTGCGTTACAAAAGGAAACGACACCGTTAAGCTCTCCACGTTTAGGATGGGATGGCTAAGATAAGAAGAAAGAAACCAAAGTCCAAAACCCAATCCATAATCATAACTAACGGTGCTACAGAGCGAGGTAGACTCTGACTCAGAAACTCGGCAGTGACTCACCGATGCAACTCAGCTTCTGTAGCAGCAGAAGCAACCTCTCCTTCATTTCCGTGAAGAAACCCCCAAACCCAAAACTCCTCTTGTTCAAACCCTGCTTGTGCTTCTGCTTCTCCAACTCGGCCGAGTCGAACCCACTCTCACTCGAAGCGGAGACCCTCAAGACCCTGGAATGGAGCTCCATCTGCAAGCAGCTCTCCGCCTTTACCTCCACCTCCATGGCCTCCTCCGCCGCCCTCAACGCCCGGTTGCCCTTCGGCCGCACCCCCGACGAGAGCCAGAAGCTTCTCGACCAGACCTCCGCCGCCAGGCTGATCCCTCAGCCGATGGATTTCTCCGGAATCGACGACTTGTCGGAGATTCTCGGCGTTGCCGCTTCCGGTCAGTTGCTAACTATCCGGGAACTCTGCACCGTTCGCCGCACTCTCAGAGCCGCAAGGGAATTATTCGAGAAGCTTATAGATTTGGCTTCGACTGCTAATCATCCAGAAAGGTATAAAACTAATAAACTTTTTCTTTTTCGATGAAATTGTTTGGTTTGAGTAAGAATGAAGCATTGAATGAGATTCAAAATTCTATGAGTTTAAATTTGATGTACACAAGGTATAAAGTTTTTTACACTATTATCATCATCCAATGATGTGTTAACACATCATTAAAAACGTTAGACTTCCTAGGTAATGGTTGTATTGTATTAGTTAAACTTCTTTAATGATTTATCAATTCGGGATTGAATGAAAGTGTAAAAAAGTTTTGCGTTAAAATTAAATCCAAATTTTTTATATAAAAGAGACAATGATTAATGCAAAGATGAAGACACACCCTTTAACTTGAGGTGAACATTGTATAATTTTTTTTATTAATAAAAATCGAGAATTATGGAGGTATTTAGAATTTCCACATTTTTAGCATTCTGGTTTTGGCATTGCTGTCTATGCAGCCTTTTTATGTCAACCTTGATAGGGAGATGTGTTAGCCAATGAGTATCAGATTGATCATTTTTCAGTGTCTAATACTTGTTCTACTAAATATCAACAACTACAATAAGAGGTAGAATTCAATTGCTTGAGAAGGTTTAGAGATGCTGCAGTATGTCAATCATTACATGGACTGGCGTTCTAGAATGTTTTTTATGACTTCAATGTTCTCAAATCTATTTTGATTCAGTGCTAGGGGTTGGCATGAAGTTATAAAAAAATAGCTTTTCTCATTGATAGAAACTGGATATGTATTAATACTGAATTGAAAGTAAAAATGGAGCACAGCTCCTTACAGATGGTGGAAATTGAAGAATAGGAAGAAAAGAGTGAACACCAGACTGTGCAGAGAACAATCTCTGTTTCCAGTCACCCAAACCAACCCCAAATTAACAGAATAATCCCCTCAAGATCCTTCACCCCCTAATATAACAGTTACACGATCCTCCTCCCCTCAATATTCAAGGATCTTCACCACCACCCTCCCTCTGCCACCTGTCCCGTTAGTTACTGTCTTCTCTCTCCTCTAACAACTTCAATTCGTTTCCCTCTATTGCCTTTCCTCTATCATTAGGCTGACTAACAGGCCCATTATTCCCTTGCCGTTTCACCCTCTTTCCTTTTCTACTGTAAAATTTTACTATGGGCCTATCAATACCCCCCCAGTTAGTCCCACCTTGTCCCCAAGGTGAAATTCGGGGAATAGAGTGTTGATATCATCATAATCCTCCCAAGTGTCCTCACGGTCAGGTAGATCAGCCATCGGATGAGAACTTGAATGACCCCATTGAGCAACCGGCGAACATTCAACACTTCTTGAGGGACAACTTACAATTCCCATTCAGCAGTCAGAGATGCAGGCAGTTGTTGACTAGCAAAAGCAGCAGCCGGTGCTCGTTTCAGCTGTGACACGTGAAAAACTAGATGCACCTTAGCATAGGAGGGAAGATCTAGCCGATAAGCCACTGGCCCGACGCGTTCCAGCACCGCATAAGGTCCATAAAATCTAGGACTGAGTTTTTCATTTAGACGTTTGGCCAATGATTTCAGCCTGTAAGGCTGAGCTTTCAAGTACACCATCTCCCCAACCTGTAGTTGCAATTCAGTTCTCTTCAGATCGGCTTGTGCCTTCATCCGCTGCTGTGCCTTTTGCAAATTCACCTTAAGGTCCTCTAGAACTGCATCTCTAGAGATCAACAGCGTATCCAAAGCATCAACAACCGTTCCTTCGTGCTGATATTTGACAACTGAGGGAGGTTCTCGGCCATACAACGCCTTGAACGGGCTCATACGAATGGAAGCATTGTATGAGGAGTTAAACCAGAATTCGGCCCAAGACAGCCACTCCACCCAAAGCTTCGGGTGGCCACCAACAAAACACCGGAGATACGTCTCCACCACACGATTTGTAACCTCTGTCTGCCCATCAGATTCCGGGTGGTAAGCTGAACTAAATCGCAGCTTAGTTCCTGACATCCTAAATAGCTCCTTCCAAAACAAACTCATGAACACTCGGTCCCTATCCGAGACAATGGAGTGAGGAAACCCATGGAGGCGTACCACCTCCTTAATAAAAATAGCAGCAACTTCCTTGGCCGAATAGCTGTGGCATAGAGGAAGGAAGTGGGCTGATTTCGAAAGGCGGTCAACCACCACTAGGATAGTATCCTTCCCTTTGGACTTGGGCAGGCCTCCGATGAAATCCATAGAAATATCCTCCCAAACCAGATTAGGAATTGGGAGGGGTTGCAATAGGCCGGTCGGTTTAAGAGCTTGGTATTTGCTCCTTTGGCACACCTCACATCGCTGCACAAACTCCTCTATTTCATGTCTCATCCCACTCCAATAGAAGACGGTTGCAATCCGTTTGTATGTGCGCACCACACCTGAATGGCCCCCCCATGGAGAAGAGTGAAATTCAGCTAGCCAGAGGGGAATTTTAGGAGACCCTGCAGGCAACACCAACCTGCCTTTGTGCCATAGACAGCCCTTAGAGAGTGAATAGGGGGGATGTGCATGGGGGTCCTGTGACAATGCATGAACCAATTGCTTAAGCTTTGCATCTTGTAATGTCTACTCTGAAATATCACCTAAGTTTGCATTGGAAACTACAGATACAGCCTGAAATTCCATGACTCGAGAGAGAGCATCTGCCACCCGATTGTCCTTGCCCGGTTTATACTGGATCTCAAAGTCGTATCCTAGGAGCTTAGAAACCCATTTCTGCTGTTCACCATCCAATACCCTCTGTTCCAACAATTGTTTTAAGCTCTTCTGGTCTGTTTTTATTATGAAATGATTGCCCAATAAGTACTGCCTCCATTTCTGAACAGGAAACACAATCGCCATCAATTCTCGTTCATATACTGATTTTACCTTTGATCTTTCTGACAAGGCTTGACTAACAAAAGCCAAGGGCCTTCCCTGCTGCATGAGGACAGACCCTATGCCTCTGTCCGAAGCGTCAATTTCCACTTCGAATGGCATCTGGAAATTCGGCATACCCAGGGTAGGCAAATTCACCATAGCTGTCTTAAGTTCCTGGAAAGCATTGAGTGCTTCCTCGCCCCACTGGAAACTGTTTTTCTTTAAGAGTTGGGTGAGGGGCTTAGCAATCTGCCCATAGCTCTTCATAAAGCGCCTATAGTATCCGGTTAACCCCAAGAATCCTCTCAAACTTCGAATGTCCTTCGGAACTGGCCAGTTCTTCATCACCTCCACCTTGTTTGGATCAATTGTGATACCCTTAGCTGAGATAATATAGCCCAAATACTCTAATTGTGACACCCCAAAGCTGCACTTCTTGTAATTGACCCATAAGGAGTGGCTTTTTAGGGCTTCAAAGACTATTCTCAAATGTCGCAAATGCTCCTGCTAGTTGGGGTTGTAAACCAGAATATCGTCGAAGAATACTAAAACAAACTTCCTCAAATATGGTTGGAAAATGTTGTTCATCAAGGCCTAGAAAGTGGCAGGGGCGTTGGTCAACCCGAAGGGCATTACCAAATACTCATAATGCCCCTCGTGCGTCCTAAACGCAGTCTTGTGTATGTCTCCCTCCTTCATCCGTATCTGGTGATAGCCGGATTTCAAGTCCAGCTTGGAAAAGATGAAAGCACCCCATAGTTCATCCAACAATTCATCGATAACTGGAATAGGAAATTTGTTGGGTACCGTGAGGTTGTTAAGAGCACGGTAGTCCACACAAAAGCGCCAACTGCCATCCTTTTTCTTTACTAAAATCAGCAGGCTGGAATACGAACTTACACTCATACCCCAGCCGCTAACATGTCCTTCACAAATTTCTCAATCTCTGTCTTCTGACAATGGGGGTAACGGTATGGCCTAATGTGGGGAATTTGGGCCCCTTCCTTCAAAACAATAGCGTGATCATAGCTTCTAGGTGGTGGTAGGCTCGTGGATTCTTGAAACAGCGAGGAAAATTCAGCTAGTAGTTCCTCCAAGTCGCCCCCCCTTAGGTTCACAGTTCTGCCTAACTAGTGTCAACATGCCCAATTCCACATAATATGCCTCTTTCTCATGGCGAAGCTCCTTCATTATGGCCTTAAGAGAGGCCATTGTTCTGGACAGAGCCGGATCTCCTCTAATCTCCACATCCTTTCCCTCCATTTTAACCTTAATTACATGCTCCTTGAAGTTTGCATAGATTTCTCCAAGCCCTTCCAGCCACTCATACCCCAGTACCACATCCACCCTTCCCAATTCAAACAAGTAAAAATCCTGTACCACCTTTAAGTTGGGAAGTTGTAGCTCCACCCTTTTACACACTCCTTGGTTCTTACCTGTTGTCCATCTCCCACCTCCACCGCATACTCCTCAGTTTTCTCTGTTTGCAGGTCCAACTCTCTCACCAATTCACAAGACAAAAAGTTATGTGATGCCCCTGAATCAACTAACACAATCACTCTCTTCCCCTTTATGGACCCCCATAGTTTCAGAGATCTTCGGGAGGTCACTCCAGCCATACTACTCATATGAAGTTGCATCATCGTCTCCTCCCCCTCTTCTTCCCTTTGATCCTCCTCTATTTCGGGCTCCTCCTCATTGCCCAAGACAAGAATGTGCAGTTGTTTGTGTCGGCACACATGCCTTGGAAAGAACGGCTCATCACGCCTAAAGCAGATGCTCTTCCTCAGTTTATCCTGCATCTCCTCCTCTGTCAGCCTCTTGAAGGTTGAATTCCGCCGATTTCCTCCATTGGAACTCCCCTCTGTTCTCTGCGGTCCAAACCGAGTATTTCTGATTGGCTGTCCCCCCTCAAAGTACCTTTCAGTTCGGTATATCCACCCATACGGGTCCTCCCCTGTAAAGTACGGCACCTCCAACAGTCGTGGTCTCTCCCCGTGTTGCTCTGGCCCTCCGTTACTCCCATTTCCTTCTCCGTTCGACTCTGTTTCCAGCCTTCCCAGTCAGGCGAACCCCGTGCGCATCTCCTGCATCATTTCCTCCAAGGACCTCCAATGGGTCTCCGCCCATTCCCGGTTCATTTCCTCCATTCTCCTCTCCGAAGTTTCCAGTCTTCCCTCCATGCGCGTTGATACCATAAGCTCCCAGGATCGGGAGCTCTGATACCAGTTTGATAGAAACTGCCAAACTGGATATGTATTAATACTGAATTGAAAGTAAAAATGGAGCACAACTCCTTACAGATGGTGGAAATTGAAGAATAGGAAGAAAAGAGTGAACACCAGACTGTGCAGAGAACAATCTCTGTTTTCAGTTACCCAAACCAACCCCAAATTAACAGAATAATCCCCTCAGGATCCTTCACCCCCTAATATAACAGTTACATGATCCTCCTCCCCTCAATATTCAAGGATCTTCACCACCACCCTCCCTCTGCCACCTGTCCCATTAGTTACTGTCTTCTCTCTCCTCCAACAGCTTCAATTCGTTTCCCTCTATTGCCTTTCCTCTATCATTGGGCTGACTAGCAGGCCCATTATTCCCCTTCTGTTTCACCCTCTTTCCTTTTCTACTGTAAACTTTTACTATGGGCCTATCACTCAGCATTCAAGGACTTTTTTTAGTCTGATTCAGTTTACAAGTAGTTTCTTTTATGCAATTTTGGCTAGGTATTGTGTTTTCCTTGACAAAGTTTGGAGCATAGATCATATGGTAATGGATTCTCATGTCCCAATAAGGCCTTAAAAGAAAGTTTATCTCAAAGGTAAATGATATACAGAGTGTAATACTTTAATTGCACTTGTCCTTTTGGGCATAACTGCTTCCGTCCTGAAATTCCAAGATAATGGATCAGAATCAATAACTTTATCGATGCAATTGTTTCCAATCAGGTACTTACCCCTTCTTGAAATACTTCAAACTTGTAATTTCCAAGTTGGGTTGGAGCGTAAAATTGAATTTTGCATAGATTGCAATCTTTCAGTAATTCTCGATAGAGCAAGTGAAGAACTAGAGATCATTAGATCAGAAAGAAAGAGGAACATAGAAATTCTGGATTCTTTGTTGAAGGAAGTATCATCTCAAATTTTTCAGGCGGGGGGCATTGACAGGCCATTAATAACTAAGCGTCGATCTAGAATGTGTGTGGGTATTAGGGCTTCCCATAAATATTTGCTTCCAGATGGTGTAGTTCTGAATGTTAGCAGTTCTGGAGCAACATACTTTATGGAACCCAAAGATGCAATTGATCTGAACAACATGGAAGTAAGGCTTTCAAACTCTGAGAAAGCTGAGGAAAGAGCAATTTTGAGTTTGCTTGCATTTGAAATAGCAAATTCAGAACAGGAGATAAATTATTTATTGGATAAAATTCTTGAGCTAGATCTTGCTTTTGCAAGAGCTGCCTATGCTCAATGGATGAATGGGGTATGTCCAATTTTCCGGTTAGGTAATTTTGAAGGCTGTGATTCTGTTGAAGAGGACGATGATTTAACAGTAAATATTGATGGTATACAACATCCATTACTTCTTGAGTCCTCTCTAGGAAACTTTTCAGATAATCATGCACTGAGATCTGGAAATGCTGCTGAGTTAGGTAATGGAAATGGAGTAATGGCTTCTAAAAATATGTCACAAGGTATATCAGACTTCCCTGTGCCAGTTGACTTTAAAATTAGACATGGAACCAGAGTGGTGGTGATCTCAGGACCTAATACTGGAGGGAAAACTGCTTCCATGAAAACGTTGGGCCTAGCATCACTTATGTCAAAGGCTGGAATGCATCTGCCTGCCAAGAACTGTCCAAAACTTCCTTGGTTTGACCTTATCCTGGCAGATATTGGAGATCACCAGGTAATATCTAAACTTTTTTCTGGCCGACAAAGATTTTTTTGTTGACGTGATGTAGTTGTTTCATTTGTTGTCTGATCTCTCTCTGTCTCTCTTTTTCAAATTGAAGTCCCTTGAACAAAATCTCTCAACTTTTAGTGGGCACATCTCACGTATCCGTAAGATTTTGGAAGTGGCCTCAAAACAATCACTTGTTCTCATTGATGAAATTGGCGGTGGAACTGATCCTTCAGAAGGTATAGCTCTTTCTTCCAGTATCTTGCAATATCTGAAGGATCAGGTTAACTTGGCTGTTGTGACTACTCATTATGCTGATCTAAGTAGTATGAAGGAAAAGGATACCCGTTTTGACAATGCAGCAATGGAATTTTCACTTGAAACATTACAACCAACTTATAGGATCCTCTGGGGATGTACTGGTGATTCAAATGCATTAAGCATAGCACAATCTATTGGCTTTGATAGAAATATAATTGATCGTGCACAAAAGTGGGTAGAGAAGTTAAAGCCAGAACAGCAGCAAGAGCGGAGAGGAATGCTCTATCAATCATTACAGGAGGAAAGAAACCAATTAAAGGCTCAGGCTGAAAGGGCTGCATCCATTCATGCAGAAATTATGAACATATACTATGAGGTACAATCTAGATGTTTAGCTGGAAAGAGATTCTTTGGTTCTTGATTCTAGTTTGTTTTCCTTGGCCGACATAGCGTTGAATCAACGTTGTTCCTTGTCAAGTTTATCTGTAACTTGCATCATTAATGTTATGAGAAAAGAGAGTTGGAGAAGGAGAAAAGCATGAGAGGTAAAATAGAAAAAAAGAGTAGCTAACTTGTTATAATTAGCCACCCTGACTCTGTATATATTAAACTATTAGAGCTAGTACAAGAAAGTAATTGTTGACAGGGTGTCAAAAGATCACTAAATCTTTAATTGATACTCTGAGATTTTTATGTAAATAAGTCTGATTGTATAGTTATTTTGCTTCCTTTCTTAGCTTAGTCTATTTTAGGTAGTTCTTTATTCTCATATATTCTTTCCCTAATTTAGGATGCGGCACTCCTTATTTTTAGTCAATCACCTTGATGTAATTTCCTATATAAGAAGAGAAAACCCTGTAAAGTTTGTGTATCAATAATATTTTCAAATATTCCGACTTGTTATCAGAGCAGGATCTCTGCACCTCTAATTTGCAGCCATGGCTGATAGTTCCTTAGCCACCAGCAATGGTCAGAATACGGAGAATGCCACTCCCAAAAACTCGCAGCCTCCAAAACAGGAGCAACGAGTTTTCTTCGGCGATTCTCATTCTGTCCAAATCACGTCCTTTCGGCTCAGTGGGTCGAACTATCTCCAGTGGTCTCAATCTGTTCAGATGTATATCCGTGGCAGAGGCTACCTCACTGGTGAGCAACCCAAGCCGGACACCACTGAACCCTAGCATGCTGTGTGGGATGCTGAAAATTCCATGGTGATGACGTGGTTGGTGAACTCCATGGAGGAAGACATCAGTAGCAATTATATGTGCTATTCCACAGCAAAAGAAATGTGGGCCAGTGTCACGGAGATGTATTCAGATCTTGGGAATAAATCTCAGATTTATGAGCTCACCTTACAAGCTAGAGAAATTCGGCAGGGAGGTGACAACGTGACAAAATACTTCCATTCCTTTAAGCGGGTATGGCAAGACCTTGATCTCTTCAACACTTACAAGTGGAAGTCAGTCGAGGATGCCAAACACCATCAGCTAACAGTGGAAGAAGGAAGAATATTTCAATTTCTTGCAGGTCTCAATGAGGAGCTAGATGAAGTTCGTGGCAGAATCATTGGGAGAGCAACCTTACCTTCACTAGGTGAGGTCTTTGCAGAAGTTAGAAGAGAGGAAACTCGCAGAAATGTGATGATGGGAAAGACGAAAGCTGATCCTCCTGAGACCAATGCTCTAGCTGTAGAAGCTACTGCACTTAAGAGTTCAACAAATCAGAAGAACTCCTCAAATTTCTGGTGTGACCACTGCAACAAACCACGTCACACCCGAGAAACTTGCTGGAAAATTCATGGGAGACCAGCACATCTGAAGGGCAGCAAATCAGGTCCTAGAGCACCCAGACCTTTCCCTACCGCTCATGAGGCAGAAAAGACCTCTCAAAGCAAGGAACACGTTGAGGAACTCATAAGGTTGTTAAAATCTAGTAATTTATCTGGTACTCCTAGTGGTTCTTTGGCACAAACAAGTAATTTTAGTACCTCCAGCTCCCTTAACTACACCTCAAATATGTGTGTACCATGGATCATTGATTCAGGTGCCTCTGATCACATGACCAGTCTTTCTTCTTTATTTAAAACTTATCCTCCTTGTCCTGGAAATAAAAAAATTAGAATTACAGATGGTAGTTTTTCATCAATTGCTGGAGAAGGGAGGATTACGTTATCTAAACACATTGACCTAAAAAATGTTCTACATGTACCAAAACTTTCTTGTAACCTTCTCTCTGTTAGTAAAATCTGCAAGGATTCCAATTGCAATGTGAAGTTCTTTGACACTCATTGTATTTTTCAGGACCGGACTTCGGGGAAGATGATTGGCAGTGCTGAGATGATGGATGGACTCTACTACTTTGAGGATGCTTTCGAGAATAAAATAGCTCAGGGTCTTAGTGGTATAAGTTCTACCCCTGTGAGGGACCAAATAATGCTCTGACATAATAGACTAGGGCACCCTAATTTTCAATATCTCAGGCATTTGTTTCCAAATTTATTCAAAAATGTTGATTGTTCTTCTTTTGAATGTGAAAGCTGTGTTCTTACTAAAAGTCATAGAGCCCCTTATTCCTCTCAACTTATCATGCATCTAAACGTTTTCATTTAATCCATAGTGATGTGTTGGATCTACCTTATGCATGAAAAATCTGAAGTTCCTAATATATTTAAATGTTTTTCACAAATGGTAGAAACACAATTTGACACAAAAATCTCCATTTTGAGAAGTGACAATGGCACTGAATACTTTAATAAGACTTTCACTGAATTTCTCCAAAATAAAGGTATTCAACATCAATCAACATGCCCAAATACTCCTCAACAGAATGGCACTGCTGAAAGGAAAAACAAACATCTCCTTGAAGTAGCCCGTGCCATCATGTTTGAGAGCAATGTTCCAAAATATTTGTGGGGAGATGCTGTCCTAACTGCAGCCTATCTCATAAATAGAATGCCCATTCGTGTGTTAAACTATCACACACCTCTGGATACTTTCAAAAAAAATTTTCCAGCATGTCGATTGCATACTAATCTACCTTTAAGAGTGTTCGGTTGTGTTGTTTTTCTGCACACACCTTCTGCCTCTCGGTCTAAACTAGACCCAAGGGCAGAAAAATGCATTTTCGTTGGATATTCTCCAACCCAAAAGGGTTATAGATGTTTTGATCCTAGCACAAAGAAACTTCATGTTAGCATGGATGTTACCTTCCAGGAACATCAACCTTTTTTCCAAAAAAATTCCCTTCATGGGGAGAATGTAAGTATAGAAAGAAGGAATGTTGGAATGTATGAATATTATTCCTTGAATTTTTCTGTACAGAGAAGGTTACAATATATATAGGCTAAAGCTATTAATTGCTATCCTAAAAATAAGGGAGAAAAATCAGCCTTAATAAAAACAAGAATAAGAAATGTATCTGTACATATCTGATATTAATGCTAATATATTACAACACTCCCTCTTAAGTTGGTGAGTGAATATCAATCATTCCTAGCTTGCAAGTAAGACTTTGAAATCGCTCTGTGGGAAGCCCCTTGGTGAAGACATCTGCTAATTGGTGCTCTGAAGGGACGTACTCTGTAGTTATAAGGCCATCATCTAATTTTTCCTTGATAAAATGGCGATCAATCTCTATATGCTTTGTCCGATCATGTTGAACCGGGTTGTGAGCAATGCTGATTGTCGACTTGTTGTCACAAAGTAACCTCATAGGAGCTTCATACTTTATCCTGAGATCATTGAGTATGATTCTCATCCATAACAGTTCACAAATTCCTTGTGCCATAGCTCGAAATTCAGCCTTTGCACTTGACCTTGCAACCACATTCTGTTTCTTACTTCTCCAAGTCACCAAGTTTCCTCCTAAAAACATGCAAGTAACCGAGGTAGACCGCCTGTCGACAACCGACCAGAGCATAATCTGCATCGTATAGGTTTCAATGGTCAATGTTTGTTCTTTCCGAAATAGAAGTCCTCTTCCCGGTTTGTCTTCAAATCTTTGAAGAATTCTATTCACAAAGCCTAGCATATGTCTCTCACGAGGATCATGCATGAATCGGCTAACCACACCGACAAAGATAGGCTATGTCAGTCCGATGTGAGACAAATATATCGGTTTTCCCACAAGTCTCGATATTGTGTCTTATCCACCCTTGGGCTCTCCTCATTGTTTCCAATCCTGTGATTTTGTTCAATAGGTGCCCCGTGGTTTTGCAACCTAGCTTACCTGTTTCCTTGAAGATCCAGACATATTTCCTTTGGGAAATAAAGATGCCTTGTTTGGAATAGGCAACCTCTATCCCAAGGAAGTACTTGACTTCCCAAGTCCTTCATTTCAAACGTGTGACTAATTTTTCTTTTAAGACACTGTTTCTCAACCTCATCATCACCGCCGATGATCATGTCATCAACATAAATCGGAAGAAGTGTAAGCTTGCCTTCTTTGGAATGTTTTATAAAAGGGTATGATCTCCCTGGCTCGCCTATAACCTAAGGACACCATAGCATTGGTGAACCTCTCAAACCAAGCACGAGGAGACTGCTTGAGTCCATATAAGGCCTTCCTTAACTTGCACACCATATTCCCTCCACCAGGTAGGTCCATATCCTGGTGGAATGTCCATATATACTTCCTCTTCCAAATTCCCATGGAGAAAAGCATTTTTAACATCAAATTGGTGCAAGTCCCATCCAAAGTGTCTTTGCCAAGGAGAGAATGATCCCGATTTGTGTTCATCTTTGCTCTTGCGGGGCAAATGTTTCCTCATAATCAATCTCATATGTCCGAGTATACCCTTTTGCAATCAGCCTTGCTTTGTACTGTCTAGAGTACCATCGACCGATATTTCACTGTGTAAATCCATCCGCACCCAACTATCCTTTTGTCCTTTGGCTTCTCAACAATTTCCTGTGTCTCATTCTTGTTTAAAGCACTCATTTCTTCATGCATGGCTTGAACCCAATTCTTATCCATTAATGCTTCTTGTACTTGAAGTAGGGACTCGGTAGAATCTATTCTTTGAAATAAAACTCCGATCTTCAGACCGATAGGTTTTTAGTGGACACATATTGAGATATGGGGTATTTTGCACAAGTTCTTCTGGCTTTTCTTAAGGCTATTGGCAAGTCATCAGGGTTAGGTTCACAAATATCATGTAACGAATTATTCAAAGGCTCAGAATTAGGAATGCTTACCTCCGGTTCGGCGATCAAGGCTTTGTTGGACCAGTTGGGTTTTTTCCGATAATACACTGCTTGTATCGATCTTTAGGTGTCTCAAGTACCGAAGATGATGCCACATCCTTTATCGAGGAGGGATAGATGACTCAGTAGATTCAACCAGAAGAGAAACAAAAGATGACTCAAGAGACTCAGTTTCTTGACCACTCTCCCCCTGAAGCTGAGGACGAAGGTGAAAAGACTCGGACTCATGAAAAGTGACATCTATGGAGACATAGACACGACGACTTTGAGGATGATAACATTTGTACCCTTTTTTTTCTGGTGCATACCCTATGAAGATACATTTGACAGCCCTAGGATCCAACTTACCACGATATTGACTATGGATATGAACAAAGGCAACACAGCCAAAGACACGACACAGGAGATTCTTCATGGTAGGAATGGAAGGGAAGAAGGAAGTCATGACTTGCACAGGACTAAGACCATCCAAGACACGGGAGGGCAATCTGTTTATCAAGTATGCGGCAGTTAAGACAGCTTCCTCCCAATAAGACTTAGGAACAAACATTTGGAATAAAAGAGCTCTTGCAATTTCTAGGAGATGACGGTTTTTTCTTTCTGCAACCCCATTTTGTTGGGGAGTATCAACACAAGTTAACTCATGTAACACACCATGTTCTTTAAGGAATTTTGTGAAATGTTGATTCACATATTCCTTGCCATTATTAGATCGTAACCGTTTTATAGATTTTCCAAACTGGGTTTGAACTATGCGATAGAAATTCAAGAATATTTGAAATACTTCAGATTTATCCTTCATAAGAAATATCCATGTGACCCTAGTGCAGTCATCAATAAATAAAACAAACCATTTTGCACTAGATATATTAGAATTAGAGGAAGGTCCCCACACATCAGAATGAATAAGATCAAAAGGTTCAATACTTTTATTATTATTTGGAGAAAAAGTTGTGCGATGGTGTTTCGCAAACTGACAAACATCACAAAGAAAAGACTCAACAAACTCATTTGTAAACAATTGCGGAAATAAAGACCTAAGAAGACTGAAAGGAGGATGACCAAGGCGTTTGTGGTGAAGCCATATCTGAGATGCAGTAGAAGCGGAACTTGTCGCATGATTGGATGTGGACATCATCGGACTAGTACGACCATGAGGCCGATGTAGAACATATAACCCTCCCTGTTCCTTAGCAACCCCAATCGTCCTCCCGTGGTAAGATCCTCGAAATACACAATGAGAGGGAAAGAAGGTCACTGTACACTTTAAATCTGTGGTAAGCTTATGAATAGAAATAAGGTTATTAGACAAATGAGGGACATGAAGCATATTATGTAAAGGAAGGGAAGGGTGAAGTGAAATAGTACCACATCCTAAAACAGGGACATGGGATCCACTAGCAACCGTGATGTGATGCTTACCAGGTAATTTAGAGTAAGTGGAAAAATATGAGAGATGAGGGGTCATATGATCAGTAGCACCAGAGTCAATAATCCAGAGATTCTCAGATACAGTACTAGAAACATTAAAGGAAAAAGAGCTTAAATTCTTACCAGTCATGGTTAGAGAACAAGTGCCAGAAGGCTTACTCATAGAGTCCAAGAGAGTGCGCAAACGATCCAACTCGGCTTTACTAAGCGCCCGAATGGCCTCCCAGATGGTGGTGCGAGACCTCTTCACCCTCAATAACCAAGTCGGACACTGTCGATTAACTTGCCTTTGTTGATTGCCTTTAAAACCCCGCAGAGCGACCAAGAACCTTATCTCTCGTCATGGAGTTTAAAACAAGTGTCCTTAGTGTGACCGGACTTCTTGCAAAAGGACACCCGCTCGTCACGTTTGGCGACGACTTCCAAGAAGATGAGCCGGGCCTTTCGGATGATAACCCACCAATAGGACCTTGCCGGTGGCCAAAGCAGAACCATCACCGGAATTACCATTATTCAACATGACCGCCCGACGACTCTCTTCCCCCCTAACCTGTGTAGAACACCTCGGAGAGAGAAGGAAGCTTGTCCTTACCTAAAATCTGAACCCGAATAGGATCATACTCAGAATTCAACCCAGAGAGAAACTTAAAGACCCGTCCACGCTCAATGAACTTGGTTAAAGTAGCAGAATCCTCAGTGCATTTCATCTTGAGATCCTGGTTTTGATCCAGCTCAATCCATAAACCATTCAGAGTACCATAATAATCAGTGACAGAAAGAGATCCTTACTTGGTATTAAAAATGGTATTTTCTAAATCATAACACGCAGCAATATCTTGTTTTATAGAATAGGTTTGACTCAAACTATCCCAAATTTCACGTGCAGAAGTAAAAAACATACAATTCTTACTGATATCAGGTATCATAGAGTTCCATAGCCAAGTCATAATCAAAGAATCTTCATCATCCCAAATGCCAAACTGTGGGTCATCGGCCTTCGGAGGATCCCCGACAATGTGCGACAACTTCCGACGACCCTTGAGAGTGGTGCGAATAACCTAGGCCCATTGGAGATAATTCTTACCATTGAGGTGATAAGTAGAGTGTAACACTGGAAGATCATGGGGATTCGGTCTGCAACGGCCACCGAGGCGTTGGAACGACAGAATGAGGCGGCGTATTGATGGTGGAGGACTGGGTGTCTACTGTAGACATGCCGGTTGGACCCGAAAATGGTCAAAAAGTAACGGGGAGGAGCCGACGAGCAGAACGGCGATGGTCGCGCGGTGAACGGCGGTCTGGAGGGCGGCGCGTGGCTCCCACGCCCGTACAGTGCAGCGACGAGGTGGCGGCGCGTGGCTGATCGGTTTGGGATGGGCCTTTCAGTGGTGGCCGGAAACAAGCCGACAAGCAGTCCGGCGGTGGTGGTGAGGCAAAAAAAGGTGGCGACAGGTGGCTGGTGGTGGTTTTACAACAGCAATAAGGCTGCAAAGGAAGGAGGAGACAGCAGTAAGGTTGCTCAAAACAAAAAAAAAAAAAACAAAGGCAAGCCCTAGGAACGACCTAGGCTATTGAAAGAAGGAATGTTGGAATGTATGAATATTATTCCTTGAATTTTTCTGTACAGAGAAGGTTACAATATATATAGGCTAAAGCTATTAATTGCTATCCTAAAAATAAGGGAGAAAAATCAGCCCTAATAAAAACAAGAATAAGAAATGTATCTGTACATATCTGATATTAATGCTAATATATTACAACAGTAAGTAAAGACAATTTTTTGCATGAACCATTACCTACTCCTGTTTTGCACATTGAGGATACAAATTTACTTAATGAAAATGAAGAACATGTGGAAACAAGTCCTGAAATTGATAAGGGAAACCTTGTACCAGACTTAGGCAGAGCCCAAACAGGGAAAGAAATATCACAGTAAAAAAGGGAGCTTCATGTTTATACTTGGAAATATCCTGAAAGGACCAGAAACCAGTCCATCACCCCTGCATCCAAACCAACCTGAAATCCGGAAGGCGGCCCAAATAAACACCACAAGATCTTCCAGGTAACACTGAAATTCCCACTTCTAATACTGATCTGCCCATAGCTATCAGGAAGGGAACCAGAACCTGCACCAAGAAACCACCCAAAACCAGCACAAACCATCCCATTTCCAAATATGTTTCCTACCGAAACCTTTCCCAAACTCACCGAGCCTTTACCTCTAAAATTACAAACTTGTTTGTGCCTAGAAACATTGAGGAAGCACTAGGTGATCCCAACTGGAAATTAGCAGTCTTAGAAGAGTTGAATGCACTTAAGAAAAATGGGACTTGGGAAATTGTAGACTTGCCACATGATAAAAAACAGGTGGGGTGTAAGTGGGTCTTTACCATTAAGTGCAAGGCTGATGGAAGTGTAGAAAGGTACAAGGCTAGATTGGTAGCAAAAAGATTCACTCAAACTTATGGAGTAGATTATCAGGAGACCTTTGCTCCAGTTGCTAAACTTAACTCCGTACGAATTCTTCTATCCCTTGCTGCCAATTTCAACTGGCCTTTACATCAATTCAATGTAAAGAATGCTTTTCTGAATGGGGAACTAGAGGAAGAAGTGTTTATGAGTCTTCCCCCCGGATTTGAGGAAGAAATTGGAAGAAATAAGGTGTGTAGACTAAAGAAGTCACTATATGGGCTGAAGTAATCTCCAAGAGCATGGTTTGAACGGTTTGGATCCGTGGTAAAAGGGCTTGGCTATATCCAAAGCCAAGCTGATCACACGTTGTTCTATAAACGTTCAGCAAATAATAGGATTGCCATCTTGATTGTATATGTTGATGATATTATCTTAACAGGTGATGATAGCTTGGAGCTCAAAAATTTGAAGGAGAGACTTGCCAAAGTTTTTGAAATCAAGGAACTTGGCCCATTAAAATACTTCCTTGGAATTGAATTTGCAAGATCTAAGGAAGGAATTTTTATGAACCAGCGAAAGTACATTCTGGATCTTTTAAAAAAATAGGATTACTAGGATGCAAAGCTGCTGAAACACCCATGGAGCCCAACATAAAATTGCAACCAGCTGAAACTTAAGATATGGTGGACAAAGGAAGGTACCAGCGATTGGTGGGAAGGCTAATATAACTATCTCACACGCGTCTAGACATAGCCTTTGCTGTAAGCATGGTAAGTCAGTTTATGCATGCTCCAGGACCCGAACACTTGGAGGCAATTTTCAGGATCCTAAGATATTTGAAGGGATCACCTGGGAAGGGACTACTCTATAAAAACTGTGGACATCTTCAGGTAGAAGCCTACACCGATGCAGATGAAATTTGGAAGTATAATGCACCGAAGATCAACATCAGGTTATTGTACATTTGTTGGAGGAAATTTGGTTAGTTGGAGAAGCAAAAAACAAAGTGTTGTAGCAAGGAGTAGTGCAGAAGCTGAATTTAGAGTAGTGGCTCATGGAATTTGTGGGACGTTGTGGGTGGAAAAGCTCCTACAAGAATTGAAGGTCTACAATTCCCCACCAATAAAGCTATATTGTGACAACAAGTCTGCAATATCTATTGCACACAACCCAGTTCTACATGATAGGACCAAGCATGTGGAAGTTGACAAACACTTCATCAGGGAGAAGATAGAAAGGGGACAGATCTGTATTACATACGTCCCCACTGCAGAGCAATCAGCAGACATCTTAACCAAAGGATTGCCCAAGAAACCCTTTGACAACATAACCAGCAAGCTGTCTATGGAGGATATATTCAAGCCAGTTTGAGGGGGAGTGTTGACAGGGTGTCAAAAGATCACTAAATCTTTAATTGATACTCTGAGATTTTTATGTAAATAAGTCTGCTTGTATAGTTATTCTGCTTCCTTTCTTAGCTTAGTCTATTTTAGGTAGTTCTTTATTCTCATATATTCTTTCCCTAATTTAGGATGCGGCACTCCTTATTTTTAGTCGATCACCTTGATGTAATTTCCTATATAAGAAGAGAAAACCCTGTAAAGTTTGTGTATCAATAATATTTTCAAATATTCTGACTGTAATAATATACAAAAGCAAGGCCCAACCCAATAGATCAATCCTAATTCCTAATTATATTTCACTAACACTCCCCCTCAAGCTAGAGCATAGATATTGATCATGCTCAGGTTGTTACGAATATAGTCAACTTTACTTCGATTGAGTGCTTTGGTAAAGATATCTGCAAGTTGTTCTCCTGTCCGTACATGTCCAGTAACAAGACCCTGTTGAACCTTTTCTCGCACAAAGTGATAGTCAGCTTCAATGTACTTTGTGTGTTCATGAAAAACAGGATTAGAGGTAATATGGATAGCAACTTAATTGTCACACCACAACTTCATAGGCATTACACTCTTAACTCCAATCTCATTAAGAATATGATGAATCCACATCAATTCACAAGTAGCTTGGGCCATGGCCCTATATTCTGACTCAGCACGAGAACAAACAACAACACTCTATTTCTTACTCCTCCAAGAAATAAGGTTACCTCCAACAAAAACATAATAACGTGAATTAGATCTCCTTTCTATAGGAGAATCAGCCCAATCAGCATCGGAGACCCCTCTATCATATTATGTCCATGATCTCTATACAGGACACCACAACCTGGAGCCCTTTTTAGATACCTTAATATATGAAGAATAGCTTCCCAATGAGTGGTTCGGGGAGATGACATGAATTGACTAACCACACTGACAGAGAAGGCAATATCAGGACGAGTAATCATGTGGTAGTTAAGTTTGCCAACTAACTTTCTATATCGTTTAGGGTCAAGCATATCATCTTCGTCATCTGGTAAGAGTTTGACATTAGGGACCATAGATGCTTCAACAAGTTTGACTCCAAGCATACTTGTTTCTCTGAGTAAATCAAGCACATACTTCCTCTGAGTAAGAAAAATACCCTTTGAACTCCATATCACTTCAATGCCTAAGAAGTATTTCAAAGCACCCAAGTCCTTAGTCTGAAATTGTGTTTGAAGAAAGTCCTTAAGCTTTTTGATCCCAATCTCATTGTTCCCAGTAATGATAATATCATCCACATAAACTACCAAGAAAATGCAGCCACCCTGAGAGCATCGAAAGAATACTGAATGATCAAAAGTACTTCTGTAGCCCAAACTGAAGAACAACTTGACTAAAGTGCCCAAACCATGCCCGTGGAGCTTGTTTGAGACCATATAATGATTTCTTTAATCTGCAAACTTTACCATTCTCCACCTGAGCAATAAACCCAGTAGGTTGCTCCATATATACCTCCTCCTACAGGTCGCCATGGAGAAAGGCATTCTTGACATTAAGTTGACGCAAGGACCAATGATGACTAGCTACAAGAGAGATAAAGATATGAACAGAGGCAAATTTAGCAACAAGAGAGAATGTATCAGAATAATCAATGCCATAAACTTTAGCATAACCCTTAGCAACAAGACGAGCTTTTAAACGAGCCATTGAGCCATTAGGATTAACCTTCACAGCATCTACCCACTTACAACCAATTGCCTGTTTACCAGTAGGTAGAGAAACTAACTCCCAAGTGTCATTGTGTTCAAGAGCATGCAACTCATCCAACATAGCCTGACGCCACCCCTCATTAGACAAGGCCTCGGCAACAGTATTAGGAAGGGTAAGAGAATCAAGAGAAACAACAAAAGACTGACCAGAACTCGATAAACCAGCATAAGAAATAAAGGAAGAAATGGGATAAGTACAAGTACGTTTACCTTTTCGAAGAGCAATTGGGAGATCAAGACTCGAATTAGGAGGAGCAGGATCCGGAGAGGAAGTAGGAAGTGGAACAAGCAATGAATCCGTAGGGTCTGGAGTAGTAGGACTGACCACAGTAGGTTACTGGTTTTGCTGAACATAATGATGGAGCACAAGAGGACGAGGGAAGGGACAAGACCAAGAAGAAGGAGTAGAGGAGGTACCCAGAGTAGGAAAAGAATATACCAGAAAGTCCTTATCATTACCTGGGGGAGAGGGAAGGGTAGACTCAGAAGAGAAAGCAGTTGTTTCAAAGAATGTCACATTTGCGGAAACAAGATACCGACGTAAATCAGGAGAGCAACACCGGTACCTTTTTAGACTTCGAGAGTAACCAAGGAAGATACATTTGAGGGAGCGAGGATCCAACTTGGAGACCTGAGAGCGAACATCTTGCACAAAACAAGTGCAACCAAAAATTCTAGGAGGGAGAGCAAATAGAGATTGAGAGGGGAAGAGCAAAGAATGAGGGATTTGACCATTAAGAACAGATGAAGGAAGACTATTAATTAAATAGCATGCAGTAGACATAACATCAGCCCAAAAGTGTTTAGAAACTTTCATTTCAAATAAAAGAGCACGAGCAACTTCAAGTAAATGTCGATTCTTTCTTTCTACCACCCTATTTTGTTGAGGGGTGACAATGCATGAGGTTTCATGAATAATGTCATGTTCTTGTAAGAAAGATAGAAAAGGAGTAGACAAGTATTGTTTAGCATTATCACTACGAAGAGTGCGAATAGTAATATTAAATTGAGTTTGAACTTCAGCACAAAAGGAACGAAATATATTAAACACCTCTGAACGATTTTTCATTAAATAAAGTCAAGTAACACGAGAGTAATCATCGACAAAAGTAACAAAATAACAAAAACTAGCCTTAGACTCAACGGGACAAGGCCCCCAAATGTCAGAATGAACTAAAGTAAAAGGAGAAGCAACACACTTATTGACCCTAGGAGGAAAAGATCCTCGATGGTGTTTAGCAAACTGACAAGACTCACAATTCAAAACAAAAGAAGACTCTAAACTAGGACACAATTTCTTCAATGTCTGCAAAGGTGAATGTCCAAGCCAACAATGAAGATGAAACGGAGAAATGGAAGCAGAACAAGCAACTAATAGTGGTCCTAGATTGGCGGACTCCAAAACATATAAGCCATTGGATTCATGACCTCTACCAATCACCTTCTTCGTCCCAAGATCCTGAAATAAACAATATGTAGGAAAGAAGTGAACACTGCAATTCAGACTATTGGTAGTTTTACTAATAGACAAAAGATTAAAAGGAAAATGCGGTAAACATAAGACAGAATGTAAGGGAAGAGAGGATGAAGGATTGGCAACCCCACTGCCTATAACTGGGGCTGAGTAACCATTGGCAAGAGTGACATTTGGTAAGGAAGAAGTGGTCGCAGGAAATCCCAGTCCTTGGCCAGCGGCAACACCCTTGGTCGTTGGAAATAGCAAGCGTAGCACCCACTTGGCCGCTAATCAGGGCATCTAGCATGAAACCCTCACGCCCAAACACCCATGAAAAATGCCGATCTGGACCTTAGCAGTACTGGGAAAAATCAGCCAACCCTAGGGATGGGTAGATCGGCAGGTTCTGAGCACGAAGGTATATATATATATATTCATTTTTTTTTTGGAAAATTTGGGAGGCTAGGATTTGTTTGATCTGGCTCTAGATACCATGTTATGAGAAAAGAGAGATGAAGAAGGAGAAAAGCATGAGAGGTAAAACAGAAAAAAAGAGTAGCTAACTTGTTATAATTAGCCACTCTAACTCTATGTTTATATTAAACAATTAGAGCTAGTACAGGAAAGTACTGATATACAAAAGCAAGGTCCTGCCCTATAGATCAATCCTAATTCCTAATTATATTTCAGTAACAATTAATAAGTAAGGACTCAGTAAATTGAGCAGAAGGGTAAAGAGTGATTGGGATGTTGTATAGGTTTGTTAATTGATTAACACGTCATTTGTTGCCTTTTAACCTTTACTAGATATGACCAACCCTTGGGGATCACCAACAGCTGTTAATTTCAATATTTTTGAGGGAGTTACTTGTAGAACATGACCATCTGGTTGGCTATGTTCACAATTCTAAAATAAGTACATAGTTTCTTCCGTCCAAAATGTTCATAATGCCTTTATTGCTGGAAAAATTTTGTTCAGCAAAAGGATTCTTGAGCATTTCCCAGCAGACTTTAATTGAATATCATCATATTTGGAGTTGTTCATTTCTTTGCTTTGTCTCCTTCTCTTAATTTTTATCCTTTTTAAAAAAAATTGTGAAGATCCAACGGGAGGCAGAAGACCTTGATAGACATGAGATGGAACTTATGGCAAAGGAAACTCAACAGGTCCAACAAGAGCTAGTGGATGCAAAATCTCAGATGGAAACTGTGATACAGAAGTTTGAAAAGCAACTCAGAATTTCTAGTCGTGATAAACTCAATTCACTTATTAGAGACTCTGAATCTGCAATTGCCTCCATTGTAAAAGCTCATACACCTGCTGATAGTTTTCCCATCAATGAAGCTGATCACACTTCATATACTCCACAATTTAGAGAGCAAGTCCGTGTCAAGGGATTGGGAGGGAAATTAGCCACGGTGGTAGAATCGCCCGGGGATGATGAGACAATCCTGGTACAGTATGGTAACGTGAAAGTCCGTGTGAAGAAAAGTAGCATCAGAGCTATTCCATCTAGTGCAAAGAATGCTGGAAGTAGTTCTTCTACACATCAGGGGAGGCAGGTATGTGTAAAGAAGTTTAGATCTTTGCGATGCGATGATGTAAATGTTTGATTGATATAATTTACCTTTCAGTAAAAGCACAAAAGTTATGTACGTTTCCATTAAGAGAGTGATTGGACAAGCATTAATTGAAAGAGACCATTTTGAACATTTTGAAAAACCTAGCTGAGCATTGTATCATGACCTGCAGTAGATCTTGTTTATAACTTTAGATCATCCTCTAATCTAGGCACATTGAAGTTTACATCTATGATTTTTCTTTATCTCCTTTTTAAAACAGCCTTCTTAACTTGATTTGATTTATTTGAAAGTTCACATTTGTCTAGCGCTTGGATATTTTTCACATTCTACTGAATTAAGTAATTTCAGACCCAGACATTATTTCTGATGACCGTTTTTTCATCAGTATAGACTATATCACTGTATAACTTGTTCGTACAGTAATACTTTGATATGAATGACTTGTGCTTACATTATCCAACAACTTTACTCTGTTAAAATACCAAGATTTCTTTTGAAAGAGAAGAGGGTGGGATTGTTCAAAGAATAATAATCGTTGGTCTCATTCGAAATTCTGTGTTTTAACATCTGCATTTAATATTGTAGAATCCACAGAATGGAGAATACAGGGCCAATTTAGAAATGAACAACAAGGAGGAGCTTTCTTATGGTCCAGTGGTGCGGACATCTAAGAATACAGTGGACCTACGAGGTATGCGGGTGGAAGAAGCTTCTATCCACCTTGAGATGGCAATTAATGCAAGTCGGCCATATTCAGTTCTCTTTGTTATACATGGGATGGGCACTGGTGCTATTAAGGAGCGTGTACTTGAGATTCTAAGAAATCATTCACGTGTTACTAATTATGAACCAGAAAATCCAATGAATTATGGTTGTACCATTGCTTATGTCAAGTGAACCATTATTGTCCTGGTGGAATAAGCTATGCCAGGTTGAGCCCATTTTGTCAGGAGTTTTCCTGCTTCTTCTATTACTGATCCTTTCTTACCTGATCGACCAAATGACTAGTTTGATATGTACATAAACACATTTGATATAATCAACTCAGTTTGTAAAATGTAGCAGTTTTAATTTGTTGATTTTTTCACTGAAGCTCTAGTTTGCATTTCATGCGTCCTTTGTTTTGTTGATACATCCTATGAAGCATTCTTCTACAGCTTTTCCTCTAAATACCATGTGTGTTTTCAATTTGTTTCTTCTATATGATGGCTAAAGAAGTGGTAGCTCCCTGATTCCCCAGAAATTGAGTTTGGTGTGCAATGGTATGGTCGGCTGATAGAAAGTCCAAGAATGATGCTGCCATACTGTTATTCCAAGAAAGATTTTAGCAAGCTAAGCAGTCAAATATACCCAGGTTGTGTTGTAGTAATTTATTTATTGTTATTTTTTCTCATGTATATGTTGTAAAAATACAGGGTGTGAAATGGCTTTGTATGAGAAATGTGGGATTTTATTCCTTTTTTAGGAATGTAAATATATCATATCAATCTGTATTTATGATTGTAAATCTGTATTTATGATTGTAATTAGGGTAAATTCCTCAAAGGAATTCTAGTCTAGAATAGGCCGATTGACTTCTTAATTTAGTGCTTAGTTTCCTGTATATATATCATACTACTATCTCAATGAAAGTAAGAAAAATCAGTCAGAATATTCATTCTGTTTTTTCATATGGTATCGCGAGCTTTTGGTTTTTGATCTAGGAGAAAAGTCTCCATATTTGGCCGCTTTCATTGTAGCTGCAATTTCCTCAAGGCTGCCTTCATTGCGCCTTACTTTCGATTGCCTTCATTGCAGTCTGCCGCCCACCGACCACCGTTGCCGATCGTCGACCATCGCCTCCGTTGATTGTCGTTGACTGTCGCCAGTTTTAGAATTGCAGATTTTGTGCTTTGTTGGGAAGGGTCAGAATCATCACCAATGGCAGATAAGGAGGAAAAACAGGCTATAGATGTTCAGGGAGATGCTCAACAGCAAGGAGAATTGCAGAACATCCATTTTGCATACAGATTGAATGGAAAAAATTATTTGAAATGGTCCCAGCTTGTTAGTACAATACTGAAAGGAAATGGGAAGATAAGTCATCTGACTGGTGCTGGACCTAGCAAGGACAACCCTAAGTTTGCAGCGTGGGATGAAGAGGACTCTATGATCATGGCTTGGCTATGGAACACAATGATTCCAGATATCGGTGACACTTGTATGTTCCTTAATACTGCCAATGAGATATGAGATGCAGTGGAACAAACTTATTCCAAAGCCAAGGATGCAGCTCAAGGTTTATGAAGTAAAGGTGAAGACAGTAGCCGCGAAGCAAGGGAACAAATCAGTCACTGAATATGCAAATCACTTGAAGTCTCTATGGATGGAACTGGATCATTATAGAGTGATCAAAACCAATTGCCCCGCTGATGCAGCTATTCTGAAGAAGTTCATTGAGCAGGACATGGTCTATGATTTTTTGGTTGGTCTGAAACTTGAATATGATCAAGTCAGAATTCATATTTTAGGGAAATTAGATCTCCCATGTCTCAATGAAGTGGTGGCTATGGTTTGAGGTGAAGAAAGCAGGAGGAGTTTGATGTTGGATACCCCAGCCATTGAAAGTTCAGCATTGGTGGCTGACCATTCTAAACGCATTCCAGCATATGCAGTAGAGAAGAAGAAGGATGCATTGTGGTGCACCTGTTGCAACAAGTCACGCCACACCCGGGAAAAGTGTTAGAGACTACATTGGAAGCCTGCTGCTCGTGAATGGAGCAAAAGAGGGGAAGCTACACTGAAGGGTGGACATGCTCAGGTTGCTATTGCTGAAAAAGGTGAAGCAAGCAAGACCGAATCTACCATTCTCAATCAGGAGGAGATAGACAAGGTGAGAGCCTTCCTTATGAGTCTGGAAAAACCACCAGGTATTTGTACTTTGGCATACTCCGGTAAGCTTCCATTTTCCTTTGGATTAAATGTCTCAGAAGCCCCCTCCCAACATTTTTGGATACTAGATTCAAGTGCAACAGATCACATGACACCCTTCTCCAAACACTTTTCCACATACTCACCTTGTCCTAGCAACAAGAAAATTGCCACAGCCGATGGAACCCTTGTAACCGTAGCTGGCCTAGGAGACATCCACGTTAATCCTTCAATAACCCTGAGCAATGTGCTCCATGTCCCAAAATTATCCACTAATCTTGTCTCTATACAAAAGCTTACAAAAGACTTGTCATGTAATGTAATTTTTGACAGCAATCATTGTGTATTTCTGGACAAGGTTTTGGGGACGATGATTGGACGTGCTAAGAAATGGAATGACCTTTACTACTTGGAGGATACAGATGGAATTGCCAAGGACTGCCTGCATCAGTCATTCATGACAGACTCTCTGCTATCCAACAAGGAGAAAGTTTTTCTTTATCATTATTGTCTAGGACATCCCGCTTTTAGGGCCCTTAGGATTCTTTTTCCTTCTTTATTTACCAATTTGGATGTTGAGAGTTTTCATTGTGAGGTGTGTGAAATGGCTAAGCATAAGCGTGTACCCTTTCCTATTAGCAATGAAAAGAGCAAAATTCCCTTTTATCTTATTCATTCTAATGTATGGGGTCCCTATGTCATTCCCACTATGTCTGGTGCTCAATGGTTTGTCACCTTCATATATGATTATACACGGGTTACTTGAGTTTTCTTACTTAAACAGAAGTCTGAAGTATGCATTGTTTTTCAAAATTTTGTCTCTCTGGTAAAAAATCAGTTTTGGGTGACTATCAAGAAACTTAGGCCTGATAATGCCAAAGATTACTTTAACCAGAACCTTACTTCTTTTTGTCAAAGAAAAGGTATCATTCATGAGTCTTCTTGTGTCAAAACACCACAACAGAATAAGATTGCGGAGAGGAAAAATGGGCACCTTCTAACACAAACCCAAGCACTATTGTATCAGAAAAATGTCCTAAAAACCTTATAGGGGGAAGCCACTCTTACCGCAACATACCTAATTAACAGACTACCCTCTAGAGTCTTAGGGTTCAAAAGTCCTATGGAAGTTTTGTCCTCCTTTTATCCAAATCTTTCAACTATCAATAATCTGAAACCTAGGATATTTGGGTGTGTGTCATTTGTTCATATACATAGTCAAGATAGGGGGAAACTTGATCCTAAGGCTCTAAAATGTATCTTTGTTGGGTATTCTTCCACTCAAAAAGGGTATAAGTGCTATCATCCTCCATCAAAAAGGTTCTTTGTGTCACGGGATGTTACTTTCAATGAACAAGAAGCTTTTTTCTCTCATACTTATCTTCCGGGGGGAATTTTAGGGAAGATAAGGAAAATTTTGAAAATTTTGAGTTCCCTAGCCTTTCTAGAACCCCTAACCTTACTGAACAGGAAGATAAACCAGCTGAATCAGATTCAACTCCACTCCAATCAGTAGCTGCATCTGAATCCGAGGAGGCTAACCAACTTGATATGAGATTTGGAAAAGGTTTGGTGTATACTAGAAGATCTAAGGCCATTCCAGAACCTACACGGCTCCAAGAGTCTCCTTTAAATAAGGTAATTATTTCTGATTCTCCAACTTTACATGATGAGATTGAAAATAATGACTTGGACCTCCCAATTTCCCTTAGGAAAGAAACCAGAAAATGCACCAAACAACCATTATACCCACTCTCAAATTACCTATCATTTAAAAATTTCTCTCTAGCCCATAAAACCTTCCTTGTGAACCTAAACAGTACCTCTATACCCACTTCCCTATCTGAGGCTTTATCTAATGAAAAATGGAAGCAAGTTATGAGTGAAGAAATGGAGGCATTGGAGAAGAATAAGACCTGGGGGTTACTTACTCTACCAGCAGGAAAAAGGCCGGTAGGGTGCAAATGGGTGTATACAATAAAATACAAGGCTGATGGGTCAATTGAGAGATATAAAGCTAGGCTGGTTGCCAAAGGGTTTACATAAACCTATGGGATTGATTATTTGGAGACCTTTGCCCTAGTTGCAAAGATGAATACAATTCGAGTAATTTTGTCTCTTGCTGCCAATTATGGTTGGGAGTTACAACAATTGGATGTGAAAAATGCCTTCTTGCATGGAGACCTTGAAGAGGAAGTTTACATGGAATTACCTCCAGGATATGACAAGAATGTGGCTGCCAACACATTATGCAGGTTAAAAAAGGTCTTGTATGGGCTGAAACAATCACCTAGAGCTTGGTTTGGAAGGTTTACTAGAGTTATGACAACCTTGGGGTATAAATAGAGTCAAGGGGACCATACATTGTTCCTTAAACATTCTGTTTCAGGGGGATTAACAGTGGTATTAGTGTATGTGGATGACATTATATTGACTGGAGATGATGAGAAGGAACATCAAACTGTACGTCAGTGTTTGGCCAAGGAGTTTGAGATAAAAACCTTGGGAAAACTCAAATATTTCCTAGGGATTGAAGTGGCACGTTCCAGACAAGGAATTGTTATTTCACAGTAGAAATATATCACTGATTTGCTCAAAGAAACAGGTAAAACAGCATGTAATCCTGTTAGTACTCCTGTAGACCCAAGCATAAAACTCGGTAGTACGGAAGAAGATGCTGCAGTAAACAAGGAGATGTATCAATGTTTGGTTGGTAGGCTTATTTATTTGTCTCACACCAGACCCGATATTGCTTATGGAGTAACTCTAATTAGCCAATTTATGCACAGTCCAAAACAAGTTCACTTACAGGCTGCACATAGGATTTTACAGTACCTTAAAGGTACTCCAGGAAGGGGAATTTTGTTCAAGAGAAATGAGAATATAAATCTTAAAGTATATACTGATGCTGACTATGCAGAGTCAATTGTTGATAGAAGGTCTACTACAGGATATTGCACTTTCTTTGGTGATAATCTTGTGACATGGAGAAGTCAAGAACAGAGTATGATGACACGTTCTAGTGCTGAGGCAGAATTTCGTGCTATGGCACAAGGCATATGTGAGCTCCTTTGGCTTAAAATTATTTTAGAAGACTTGAAGATTAAGTGGGAAGAACCTATGAGGCTTTATTGTGACAATGAATCAGCAATCAACATAGCACACAATTCAGTTCAACATGATCGAACTAAGCATATTGAAATAGACAGACATTTCATCAAGGAGAAGCTGGATAGTGGCCTAATATGTACTCCGTATGTACCTACACAAGGGCAACTCTGCGGATATTCTCACTAAAGGATTAGGCAGTGTAGCATTTGAAGGATTTGTATCCAAGCGGGAATGGCAAATACCTATTCACCACGAGGGGAGTGTGGGATTTTATTCCTTTTTTAGGAATGTAAATATATCATATCAATCTGTAGTTATGATTGTAAATCTGTATTTATGACTGTAATTAGGGTAAATCCCTCAAAGGGATTCTAGCCTAGAATAGGCTGATTGACTTCCTAATTTAGTGTTTAGCATCCTGTATATATATCATACTACTGTCTCAATGAAAGTAAGAAAAATCAGTCAGAATATTCATTCTATTTTTTAACAAGAAATATGCTTCCGGTAAAAGTTTAAAGTTCTTACCTTTTGCTTGCTCATCATGTGTTTGAACATAAAAAGCATTGAAAATCATGGTATTAAGTTACTGCTCCTGTCTATGCTTATAAAATTAGAGAAGTAGATATTTGAATTCAAAACTTTGAAGTTTGTTGGTTGTTGCCCTTGCATAAATGCAGGATTCAAGTGCTTTCAAATGGTTGGTTTTCTAGTTTTATTTTGATTTATTTTAAACCATGTCCTTGCAACAATTACTCATTTTCTCCTCCGCCTTTTTTTCATTCATCTCATTTTGTGTATCCGGTCTATTGTTGTTTTGGACGATATCTTCTGCATTTTTGTGGGAACTCTAGCAAACATTTCTGACCTTAGGCATCATAAGAGACAAGCAAAGAACCCATGATTGTGGTTGATGCCTATAAGGCCCTAAAACTTCGAGCCCGCTATCCGCCTGATCAAGTTGTTAAAGATCTTGTTCTAAACCGTAGTCTGAGGTCCCGTAAGATAAGGTTAATCTGACACGTGAACCATGGGACTCCGCCAAGACCACCCCGGTTAGGCCCTTCAACCTTAAGATCCAGTCGTACCCCATAAATGCACTCCTTAGGCCTGCGCAGGTCCTAACACCTGCCACGTAAGACCCTTAGGGTGTGGGGACCATAGCTGACTGACACAGCAGGTGGCCATTAACGCGACATCCCTAAATTTTAGGGATCTGCCTGGACAATCGTGGGAGGGAGACACCCACCGCCAGGGCTCCGTCTGAACGAACGTGGAGCAGAGGCACTTCCCCATCAGGCCACGATCTCAACGTACCTGTACCTCACTCTGATCATGAAGGGACATGCGCATGCTCTATAAGTATCAGGCTAAATTGTTCTATCCATAAGCAGAACTGATGATAATATAGTGAACATTCTCTCTTGACCCTTGCCTAACTTGAATGTTGGAGTCCTTTTGCAGATACCCAGCCCCTCCTTTAAAAAATTAGGGCAGTAGCGGCAGAAGGAGGAAACCACCATACACGTCTCTCCTCAGACACCTTCCGGTTCTACACCAGAACATTGGCGCCGACTGTGGGGATCGCAAAATTCTAACCTCATTCTATCATGGTGAACACAAGACAAAATTCGAAGAGAGATATTCCACAAACCTCTACTAACCAGTGGACGAGAATCCCATTGCTCGATTTGGAAGCCTCTGCTATGAGGAATCAGCCACTCAACGCGGAGCACCTACATGAGAGGCATTTCACCTCAATCTCAGACGAAAGTCCCAACCCATCACGCAAGGTCTCTGTGAGAGACAGAATGGGAATTCTATGCGAAGGGGACAACCAGAACATCCAAAAGCGCAGAATTCTAGCAACTCAGCTCTTGGGAATACCGCTCGGCGAACTTGGCGACCGAACAGCTCGTTCCGAGCGTGAGAATCAATTTCACATGTCCCAACGGCAGTTCCAAGATATGCTACAGCAACATATGGACATGCTAAACAAGCAATACCAAAGGCTGAAAAATATGCAACGGGCTATACATGAAAATCGTCCTAAGCCAAACCGTCATGAGGGGGAACGCAGCACGAATGACAATCAGAGGAGGCCTCACGCCGACGCCACGGTGTCCAACGTTGGGAACAACAACCTGTACCATGGTATCCAAGAACAACCCTTCTCCGACCAGCTCATAGAATACTGCTTACCCAAAAATTTTAAGTTCCCGGCGAACCTAAAGATCTACGACGGAACCACAGATCCCCAGGAGCACGTGAATGCATTTGAACAATCCATGTGCTTTCATGGAGGATCCATGGAGTTGCTATGCCGTGCCTTCCCCCTATCTCTCAAAAAATGAGCTCTTAAGTGGTTTTCCTGCTTACCACGGAGATCTGTAGTAGATTGGGCAGATCTGAAGCAATGCTTCCTGCTCCAGTACACCACCAACAAGGAACAACCCAAGTCCATCGAGTTTCTCGCCCAAGTCCGGCAGGGACAGGACGAACCCCTTCGTGATTACATAAGAAGGTTCATGGCGGCGTGTACCAACGTGGAAAATTTTGATGATAAGATAGTCCTTCATTACGCCAAGAGCGGCCTCTGCGTGGGTTCTGAATTTTTTGTGTCACTGGTAAAAAAGAAGCCAAAAAACCTGAGGGAGTTCTAAAGACGATTCTAAAAGTACGTCAACCTTGAGGAGGCAACAGAGGACCAGAGAAGATGGGATAAAGACGACCTCCCTCGTCAGAAACCCAACCAAGATTCCTCACGGTCCCGGCGTCCCAAAAGCATTCCACCACGGAGGCGATATTCTGACTACATTCCTCTAAACGCCCACCGGGAAACGATCTTGAGGGAGGTAATGCAGACCGAGTTTCAGAATATTCGAAGGCCTCTACCCATCAAGAAGAACAAATAGAAAGACCACTCTAAATACTGTGCATGGCACAAAGGTTACGACCATGACACTGAAGACTGCTATCAGTTACGCGACACCATAGAATTCCTGATCAAGGCCGGGCAACTACAACAGTACATCGCCCGCGCCCGAGGTGACGATCACCATGGAAGGAGCAGAGGTGACAAGCGACGGAGCCCATCTCCTCGCCAGAGAAGGAAGTCTCGAAGCCCCAGAAGAAGATCTAGGACCCCACCCTACCAGAATGGCAACGGCAGGGAGAATAGAGAAAGAGAAACCCCGCCTGGCGGCGAGGACGACCGATGCCTTGAACCAAATAGGACAATCCACACCATAGCAGGGGGATTCGCTGGGGGAGGCCCATCAAATAGAGCAAGGAAAAAGGCTCTAAGGATGACAGTCTTCAACGTCTCTCTCCCTAAGCAAAAACCTCGAGTAGAGGAAGGAAAGACTCCGCCCATCACCTTTTCGGACGAAGACTACGCCAGAATAATCCCGGACCACGGCGACCCTCTCGTCATCTCTGGAATAATTTTCAACGCCGAAATCCGTCGAATCTTTATAGATCAAGGGAGCTCGGTAGTTATCATGTTCCTGGATCTCTACCAAAAGCTAGAACTCCTACTTTCAGACCTGACCCCGTATGACGGGGAGTTAACAGGTTTCACGGGTGAAAAGATCATCCCAGTAGGATACTATAAGACTCATATGACCTTGGGTACTACAAAACTTTTTAAGACAGTCAAAGTGAGATTTTTGGTCGTGAACTGCCTTTCGGCCTACAACATCATCCTAGGCCGCCCCTCCCTAAACACTCTCGGTGCCGTCGTGTCCACTACCCACCTCGTAATGAAATTTCCAAACAAGCACAACGAGGTCGTCACCGTGAAAGGCGACCAAGTTACTGCTAGGAAATGTTATAACGAGAGCTTAAGAGCCTGCAGAGTGCCCAGAAGGGAGAATTCCACCACTACTGGCCCGTTCCCAGATCAAGTCAACATACTGATGACCGAGTTGGATGTTAGAGAAGAACTCCGTGGAACCAGACCTCAACCAGAAGGCGAGTTACAGCCTCTACAACTTGGAACCAAACCGGAGCGGGTTACCAAGATTGGAGCGCATCTGCAAGAAGATGAAAAACAGCAGCTGATAGAGCTTTTGTCCAAAAATAAAGACCTTTTCGCTTGGACAACGTCTGACATGCCAGGGCTCAACCCAAGCTTCATCTGTCATCGCCTTTCCATCTGAAAAGACGCGAAGCCCGTCGCTCAGAAGAGAAGGAAGGTCGGCCCAAAAAGATAGCAAGTCATCGAGGAGCAGGTTAAAGATCTCCTGGGTGGCAACTTCATCAAGGAAATCTCCTATATCACCTGGCTATCCAACGTCGTCCTGGTTAAGAAATCAAATGGGAAATGGAAGATGTGTGTAGATTACACTAACCTCAATAAGACCTGTCCTAAAGATCCTTACCCACTCCCTAACGTGGATAAGCTGGTGGATAGCTCCTCAGGTTTTAAATGGTTGTCGTTCATAGACGCGTACTCCGGGTACAACCAAATCCCCATATGTCCTGCAGACGAAGATAAGACTGCCTTCATCACTGACAAGGCAAGCTACTGCTATAAAGTCATGCCTTTTGGTCTGAAGAACGCGGGAGCCACCTACCAGAGGATGATGAACAAGGTCTTCGAAGGCCAGGTGAGGAAGATGCTAGAAGTATACATAGATGACATGATAGTAAAAACCCCATAGGGCGGATCGCATGTGACAGACCTAGTGGAAGTTTTTGACCAAGTCAGAAAGTACAATATGAGGCTGAACCCCGAGAAATGTGCCTTCGGGGTCCAGGCCAAATTTTTTTGGGTTTTATGTTAACCCATCGCGGGATTGAATCCAACCTTGATAAGTGTCAGGCCGTTTTAGACATGCGCAGTCCCCAAAACGTTAAGGAGGTCCAACAGCTTACAGGCTGCGTTGCAGCTCTTACAAGATTCCTCGCCAAAGCAGCCTACAAATCTCTCCCCTTTTTAAGCTCCTAAAAAAGGGAAAAAGTTTTGAATGGACACCGGAATGTGAAGATGCCTTCTTATCCTTGAAGAAATAGCTTTCCTCCCCTCCTATCTTGATAAGACCGGACCCCAGAGAAACACTCTACTTATACCTCTCAGTTCATAAGGAAGCAGTTAGCTCTGTGCTAATCTGAGAGATAGGAAATGGACAGAGTCTGGTCTACTTTGTGAGCAAGGTCCTGTAAGGACCCGAACTCCGTTATTAGAAAATTGAAAAGCTTGCCTTCGCCCTGATTATTACAGTAAGGAGGCTACGGCAATATTTTTAATGCCACCCCGTAATAGTGAGAACGGATCAACCCATCCGCCAGGTGTTGCATAAATTGGACCTAGCTGGGAGGATGATAGTCTGGTCAATAGAACTTTCAGAGTTTGGAATTCAGTACAAACCACGGCTCGCCATAAAGGCCCAAGCTTTGTCTGATTTTATAGCAGAACTCACAACAGACCCTGGCGAAACACAAGAAACCTCTTAGACCATTTTCGTCGACGGTTCCTCAAACTCCAAAAAGAGCGAGGCTGGGATAATCCTGGAAAACTCAGAAAGATTAACCCTGGAGCATTCCTTGAAGTTCGAGTTCCCAACCTCGAACAATCAAGCAGAATACGAAGCATGCATTGCTGGCCTGGTAATGGCAAAGGATATGCGAGCAACCAAGATCACACTCTGCAGCAACTCTCAACTCGCCACCTTGCAAATCTGAGGTGACTATCAAGCCAAGGAACCCATCCTACAGAAATACCTAGTAAAAGTGCAAAAGCTGTTGAAAAATTTCGAAGAGACCAAGGTCGTGCACATTCCTAGAGAACAGAATTCCAGGGCGGACCTCCTCTCTAAACTCGCCAGCACCAAAAGCCCTGGCAATAACAGGTCGGTAATTCAAGAAACATTTTCCCAACCCTCTATCACGGAACACGTTGTTCATCAAGTTGACGAAAGGGAGGACTCTTAGATCACCCCCATCATGAAATATCTGCAAACTAGAACTACACCCTCAAATCCCAAAGAAACATCTAAACTGGTTAGGATAGCGGTAAGGTATACCATCTACGACGATCACCTATACCGGCGTGGCTTCTCCTCCCCCCCTTCTCAAGTGCCTTACCCTGAAAGAAGCAGAGTACATTCTGTCCGAGGTCCACGAAAGAAGCTGCAGACACCATCTTGGAGGCAATGCCTTAGCTCTAAAAGCGTTAAGAGCAGGATACTACTGACCAACAATGGAAGCGGACGCTCATGCACATGTCCGAATCTGTGACAAGTGCTAACGTCACTCTGATCACTATCAAACCCCTTCAGAGGAACTATCCATGGTGTCAATCCCCTGGCCGTTCTATAGGTGGGGCATGGATATCCTGGGGCCCTTCCCCTAAGCCCCTGGCCAGTTGAAGTACTTAGTGGTAGTAGTAGATTATTTCACAAAGTGGATTGAGGCAGAACCCCTAGCCACAATTACCGCGGCACGGATTCAGAAGTTCACATGGCGACATACTATCACCAGGTTTAGAATTCCGGAGTCCATAGTAACGGACAACGGAACCTAGTTCAAAGACAAGGGTTTCGAGGAGTTACTGACCGGATTGAAAATCAAACACCATTGCAGCACCGTTGAAAATCCTAGAACAAATGGACAAGCTGAGGCCGCTAACTGGGTTGTTGTCCGAGGAATCAAAAGAAGACTAGATGAAGTTAAAGGAAATTGGGCCGAGCATCTGGATCATATACTCTGGGCATACCAGACTACCCTTCATTCCGCCACCGGAGAGACCCCCTTCAGATTTACGTATGGGTGCGAAACCATGATCCCGGTGGAGATAGGAGAACCAAGCTGGCGCCATCAGCAGTTCTCACTAGACAATAACCCTGGTCTTATTCGCAGCAACTTAGAGCTAATAGAAGAAAGAAGGAGCGTGGCGCATATACGCGACACGACCCTTAAACAAAGGACCGCGGCCAGATACAACCGAAAGGTGATCCCAAGGAAGTTCCATCCAGGAGATTTAATGCTTAAGAAGGCGGACATCGGAGGGAGGAATCCTTCCTAGGGGAAGTTAGCTCCTAATTGGGAAGGCCCCTATCGTATTGTCATCAGCATCGGTAAGGGAGCCTACACCTTGGAAACGCTAACAGGCAGCCCGATCAAGAACTATTGGAACGCAGATAAACTTAGAAAATATTATAGCTAAATGCTCATAAAGGCCTAATCTTTTAGTAAACTAATGTTTAATTTGCCCCGATAGAAATTGTATGTCCTGTACGGACCCCGGTCCCTCAAAACTGATCAATGAAAACGTTAGCCAGAAATCTTTTTCCATAAGAAATATATGAAGAAACTCGGGTCAAGAGGTATTATGTTTGCTCTTTGCTTACCGCAAGTGCACGGGTCGCACTTGTAGTTTAGCTAGGAGTCAGATATAGTTCCCACGAAGAAAAAACGTTAAATTAAGTGCTAAGTATAAACTAATAATTCAAGTACCTCTATTCAAGGACTTATAAATTGGAATATTGATGTATTTGTTAATTATAAGAACTTAAAAACTATTAAATTGATGTGAGAGTTGATATTTCGAGAATAGGGATTCCTTTTTCACTTCCTATTTTAATTGATAACAAGTAATCCTTATGAGCAATATAAATGAAATGGCTAGGTTAGCTTGAGAATCACAATTAGTTAAAAGCCTATGTCTAGGTCAATTAACCCCGCTTCCATTACCTAATTCACTATGTTTCCATGAGAACTAGAGTAAATCCACTCATTAAGATCTATTCCCAACTAATTACTATGCATGGTCAATAAGTATATTTCTATCCTATTAACGAATCATCGCATCCAACCCAATTGAATGAAATAGAACATGCATCAATCATACACATGATCTTAAATCCAAATTCCTATGTCTAGGTTCATTAGATTTAAACAAATCAATTGAAAGTTGATCAGACTATCAAAGCATTAAGCACTATATAACTGAACAAAGAGCAAATCATGTATATAACTCTAAGGATTACAAGATTAATCAATATCCATAGGAAGATCCAAAGAAAACCCCTATAACAGCCTAGCCAGCCATGACAAACGAAAATATAACAAGAATAATCATAGTCATGGAGATGGAGATAAGAAAGGAGAAGAAAAGGGAAGAACAAAGCTTAGGGAGATGATCCTTCAAGCTTCAATCCTCCACCAAGGTGAAGAAAGCTTCCAATCTTGGCCATTTCTGCTTCTTTTCTACCCAAAAATTGTAACCCTAGCAGCTGTATTCTATTTCTGATTATTCTCCTTTAGAAAATTGGTACAAACGTATATATAGGTTGAATAAAATAGTGTCACGCCGCGGCGCACGTGTAATTAGGTCACAGGCGCCTGAGGCGCCTACTTTTCAACGTTGCGGCGCTCCAGCCTCGGGTTTTATGTACTGAAGCAGGGGAGCGCCGCGGCGCCACCAATACATGTCGCGACGTTGGGTGCTGATCTTCACTTTTAACCTTCTCTTAGGCTTCCTGGTCCAAAGCTACTTCAATTTCTTCATTTTTGTTAGCCAAGTGGCCTCAAACTCAAGAGGGGGGTGAATTGAGTTTATAAATTATTTTCGCAAATCTTTCGTAAAATGTTTGTTGAACAATTTTCATTGAAGCTATTAGATGATTTAAGTGAATAAATAAATGAGATTGAATACTTCAATCACAAATTAAACAATCTAATATAAATAGCATTCAAGCAAGCATATAAAATAAATGCACAAATGTAAAGAGATGAGTTTAGAAGATCAAACACAATAGTTTATCCTAGTTCGATCACCAATCCACTTGTGATCTACGTCCAGTCCTTAAGCAACTGCTAGAGATTTTCCACTATCTTCAAGCTTCAACAGGTGCTTGATAACCTTTACAATTGAGAGCACTCAACACACCTTGGGATACCTCACCCTTGTGCTTGAGTCTCAAATAGGGATACCTCACCTTTTATAACTTTTGAGGGATGCCTCACCCTCAAGGGATACTTCACCCTTTACTAACTTTGAGAGATGCCTTACTCTCTAGGGATACCTCACCCTTTACTCTAGAGGGATACCTCACCCTCTCTTTTATATATTACACAAAGTGTGGAAGATAAAAACTCTCTTGAAGAGTAGATAATACAACTTGAAGCTTATGGATATAAATGATTTACACACTTAGCTCAAAACAAAGATTTAGAGAAAAAGATGATGAATTTCGTTTTCAATGCTCAAGGGTAATTTTCAGAATGTTCTCCAACTTGTTTTTGATGCCCAAACACTTGTATTTACAGCTCAATGAGTTTTAGAGCCGTTGGAGGGTTTTAGAAATGATTTTCTATGAAAACTAGCCGTTTATAGCCGTTAGAAACGTTCTTGGGCACTTGGTAATCGATTACAAGATTCATGTAATCGATTACAAGCTTTCTGGCACTTTGTAATCGATTACATACTTTGTGTAATTACACACTGGCTGTCAACGTTGTAATCGATTACATGACTTGTGTAATCGATTACACCATTTCTGGTTTTGAAAATTGACTTTAGAAGGTCATAACTTCTTCATTTCTTATCTGATTAAAGCGAATGACCACTCATTGGAAATATCTTTGAGTCTATTTTCATATGAAAGAGGTTTGAGAAAAAAACTCAAAGTATTTTAAAAGATATGATCAAAATAGTAACTAAAGGTTAGATTTTCAAAACTCAAACTTTAATTAGTCATAAATTTTTCGTTTCCTATCCGTTTAAAGCAAATGACCACTCATTGGAAATATATTTGAGTCTATTTTCATATGAAATAAGTTTCAAAACAAAACTCAAAGTAGTTTGAAAGTTATGATTAAAAGAGTAACCAAAGGTCAGTTTTGTAAAATACAAACTTGACTATTTTTCATAGTTTTGAACTATTACCATAACTAGCTTTTCAAAACAGTTTGTTGGGCATTTAAACATTTTAGAAACACTTATAAATATGTTTAAAACTTGTTTGAGCTTAGTGTGATTCCTTTTTACCTTTACACAAGATCTAATTCCTATAAGCTAAGCTTGAAGAGTCTTGGGATTTGATCTTTGCACTTCCATTCCTTTCTTGTTTGTTATCATCAAAACCATTGCTTTAGTCAATGCCAATTACAATTTTCATTCTTCATTTGAGACTTGCCTATAACAGAGAAAGTATCAATTCATTAAATCATGCAAATGTATTCAATTTGATCATAATTTTGAAAGTATTTACACAAGATAACAATGGAAGTCATCAGAATGAAATCAAATATAAATTATGCTAAAACCTTCCATTAATGCTTACAAACAAGGACTAATCATACCATAAAGCACAGATATAGGGCACAAATAACTACACTCTGTGCAGTTATCATATAGCACACCAAGGCTTTTGGTAGTAAGTTATAGGGCCAACACCCAACCTCAATACCTTTATCGGCCGCTCCAAAGGTCAGACAATAAATGACAGTAGGGGTCAACCAACCCGTGACCACGCTTATACCTAAGCCAAAGGGACGAAAAACACCCTGGGCAAGGTTTTATGTTTGCTAAACATGCCAAAAGTTCTTTATTATGAGCTCTGGTCTTAGGATATTAAATTTGCTTAAGTTCAAAATTCCAGACACTCGTCATTATGAGCACTAGACTATGAATTAGGACACCAAAATATTGCCTGAGTTGAAAATTCCAAACGTCTATTATGATGGACATTGGATCACAAACTAAGGTGTTAGGATAGCCATGTAATGAGCGTTGGACTCAAGGCAAACCGCAAAAAGCAAATAAATCGAAGAAAGAGAAAATTAGATAGCAAAACAAAATGTATAAATTGTTACCCTGGTTAACGGAGCAGTGGTGCATACAATATTTAACCCTTTGCAAGCGGCAACAAAATAAAAATAAAAAATATAAAAATAAAAATCATGCTCTGGTATCCTCCACATCAGAAGTTTGAGCAGTCTCTAGGGCGGCTCCATCTTGAGGAAGGTCATCCACGAAGATAAGCTAGTCATCATGAAAAACCTTGTTGGAATTAAGATTTTCTAAGGCCAGCTCAACACCGGGGTTGAAGTGCTATATCTGGGCCACAGCATTCTGAAACTGCTCCCCTCCAATCCTTCCAGAAATGGCGATCAGCTCATCCTTATCCCTTTCAAGCTGGGATAAGTGACCCCGGACAGAGGCTCCCTCCTTCTCGGCTTGAACTTTCTCTGCCTCGAGCTTTTTATTGGCCAGCCTGACCTCGGCCAGCTCTTTCTCCAACTTCGCGTTCTTGGTTCGGGCATCCTCGTTCAGTTGGAGGGAGGCGTTCAGCTTCAACGTGGCCTCCTTGATTTCCACATTCTTTTTCTCAATTTCGCCCACAACCTTCTTATCGGCCTCCTCGATGGACATCTCAATATAGCGAATTTTCGCAGTGGTACAAAGTGATGAGGCTTGAAGCTCAATCAAAACTTGAGTCAAACTTCGTTGAGATATATGCTCCGTCACCTCGCAACTCATAAGCCACTCATCAAGGAAGAGCCGAGGATCAGCATGCCCCTGGATAACGGGCAAGAGGCCCAGTCTCTCCCCAGAACCGTCATCCGAGACCACTTCCACACCTCGGTCCGAGGAATCCTCAGCAGCTCTCCTCTTCTTCCTCTGGGCATGCTGACTAGACCCCGAATGGGCAGGGGTCTCCTCAATCACAACACCCCAGTCGGAGGACGCCGGAGCGGAGCCAGAAGGGGCACTTGAAGACCCCTCTTTTCGCGACCGAGCCTTTATGTTCCGCAAAGCTGCAACAGAGAGCCCGGATGCCATACCACTAACTGTAATAGAGAAAGAAAAAACATGTTAGAAACTAGAGAAATGAAAACACAAGGTATGTTGAAATTCTGAAAGCCTAAGGCGGACTGCGGTGTCTTATTTCCCACCTAGCGAGGTAAAGAGAAGATCATCACCAGGGGTATTGAGGACATCCTTAATGCTGATTTTACCATGTTCTTTGGCATGCCTGCATATGAACTTAACTGTCACAAGTTCCTCCGGAGTCAGGTGCTCCTCCTCTTTTTCAAACGAAACAGTCGGAGTGGCCCACGCATCCGGGGTCCAGTATAGGGGGAACCTTGGGTTCCCCTCGGCATTCAAATAAAAAGGGTGAAACCCTTTAGCCGTCGTCACTTTGAAGAAAGTCGTTTTAAACTCCTTGAAGCTATCCTGGAAGATCTCAAAGGATTTTCGACCCCCTTAGACCGGATAGTAAGCCAGTTTTTCTACTCCGATGAACCCTAGGGACACACCCAATGGTAAAAATAAAATAAAAAGTGTTGACTGAGTAGTGCAACCCCATTATACGGCAGAACCTTTCAAAGGTTATAATATAGCCCCAGCCATTTGGATGAACTTGGGTCGGGGCTACACAAAGAGTCCGGAGAACGTCAATCTGGAACTCCGAGAAAGGCAACCGCAGCCCCAACTTCACAAAAAAAGACTCGTACAGAAACATGAAATGAGGGCCCTCCTCCCGACTCGTGCACACTTTCTCATTCCACTGCGGGCAAATGACCTCGAACTCATTGTCACGTGCCCTCTTGTCCGTCAGATGCACGTAATCCAGCGCTTGCCGTAGGGCGTCCTCAGAAGAATACTTGGAGAGATGATCCCAAAAATCGTCTCCCACCCATGGGTATACCAACCCCGGACCACGGTGAATCCGGATTGGGTCTTCCTCCGCCAGTTCACGAACCTCAGGGACCGACGCCCTGGTCCTCCTGCCTCTCGCCATAAAAACCCTGAGAACACCCAAAAAAGGCCGGTGAGTATTTGCCAGAATCATTTAAAAAGGAGATTCGGACACGGAAATGAGGCAAACTAAGAAGTTCGTACCCATATACTGGTCTCCTTTCCCTCTGAAATTCGAAATTTCAGAAATACACCCTCACCGCAGGCGCGACAGAGATGGAGTTCTCAAGGGGCTAGGAGAAATCTAGAAACACCAACCCGAAGGGCCATTACCCAGAGTCAGTAAAAAGAAACCACAAAAGGAAGCTCAACAAAACCAAAGGGAAAGAATTACCTTGAGCAAATGCTGAAAAACGATCAGAAAAGCCTAAAAAAGGTTGGAAGCTGCTCGTAAATTGCACCTCTCTGCTGTACGAAAACCTCCAAAAGAAAATATTAGGAGCAGGTGAAAAACCACACACCCTCAAACCCTCTTTATAAAAGACAAAACGGTTAAGGGGCATTCTCGTCCCCATAACCCATTAATTCAAAAACACGCCCATCATGGCGCGCGGAGATCCAGGCACGTCTTTCCATTCAGAAAAGTCCACGTGGCCCACACAGTTGGAGAGGCAGTTAAAAAGACGATTGTGCAGCAACTTAAGCATCACGCAACCTCCAAGAGCCATGTCTAGAAGGTTCGCTAAGACTAGAGAAGCTATCTTTGAAAAACTTCATCAAGGATGACGATTATAGACCATGGATCACAGACTCATAAAGCTCGCCCCCTTTGACTTTTCAAGTCAAAGCATCAAGATGGGGGCAACATGGCGTCACTACCCCAGGGTAAGCGTTGGACTTACCCCGGCCAAAAATAAAAGACCGCGACAGAAGAAAAGAGAAAAGAGAAGAAGGCAAGGTATCAAAAGATTAAAACTTTTATTAATCCGACCTCATTCCAAACATCATCTTACATTAGAAAAAGAGGAAAAAAATATTGAGACATGGAATGTATAAAGAAAGAACAGCGGCTAAGGATCCCAGAGGAAATGTGAATGTGACGCTGCCAGAATGTCATGAGCACTCAGAGTCGCTGCCACCACCACGGCTCCACTAGGACCAACCCCAGTCTCTTGAAAATGTGGATTGGCTTTGAAGAACATTGGCAAACTGAAACCCCGAAATCAGTGCCAAATCTTCTGCATTGCCTTCTCCTCAACGGTGGTAGAGGTCGGGATGCTCTCTCTTTCGATAGAGGGGACACAAGCATTCATGAAGAAGTTCATTCCACTGGAACCTTGGCCAGCTTTCTGAACACCCCAAGCTGCTTCAGGAGCTGTTTCAATAGTCCCTCCAACCCTTCCAAGTGCTCTTGAGGGACGATACATCCCTCAAGCCTTGGAAATGAGGAGGAAAGCGTAAGCTCAGGCCCTAAACGCCTTCATCCAACACAGCAGATGGCTCAACTCTCATCCAGCAAAGTATCAAACAAGCAACCACATCGCATACGCTGGGGAAGAGAACCACCTGCCGTAATTACGCTGAGAAAGAAAACCACCCGTCAGAGAAATCACCTGTTATGGGACAGAGCAATTTCAGGCATTTAGAAAAAAAAATAAGAACATTATGACCTTTATAGAGGGCAAAACCCTCCTTGAATGAAACATACAGAGAACCATCGCACAAAAAAAAGCTCACACTTAGGCAAAAGCACAAGGAAGAAGGGAACACGAGGAAAGGAATGTCAGCTTTAGCACAGACATCCCCTATTTATAGAAGGAATGGAGTGTTCCGATCGATCCAATGAAAGCATATTGAACACGCAAAGCAAATGAGCACCTTAAATGCCCTTCTTCTCCGATTGGATGAAGAAAAAGTGTGCAATTGGGAAACGTCATGCAATTGATTTCTTCTTTAAAAAGATTGTTAATTCCTAATAAAGTCAAAGCAACTGTTTCCTAAAAGGGAATCAACACATTCTGGCAACACGTACAGCAGCGCAAAGAAAAACCCTGCGGAACCATACATAAGGCCAAGAGACATGCCTCGAATAACAGGATGGCAATAGGTGCCAACCTTGGAGGTATCCCCGAAGTGCAATAATAAGGAACCACGGACTCCGTCCAAAGATATGGTACCTTGACACTTATTTTCACTTAAGCGCCAAGCTGGGGGCAACTGTTTTGAACCGTAGTCCGAGCTCCCATAAGATAAGGCTACTCTGACACGTGAACCACAGGACTCTGCTGAGACCACCCTGGCTAGGCCTTCCAACCTCAGGATCTGGTCGTACCCCATAACCGCACTCCTTAGGCCTGCGCAGGTCCTAACACCTGCCACATAGGACCCTTAGGGTGTGGGGACCATAGCTGTCTAACACAGCAGGTGGCTATTAACGCGACATCCCTAAACTTTAGGGATCTGCTTGGACAATCGTGGGAGGGAGACACCCATCACCAGGGCTCCGTCTGAACGAACGTGGAGCAGAGGCACCTCCCCATTAGGCCACGATCTCAACGTACCTGTACCTCACTCTGATCATGAAGGGACATGCGCATGCTCTATAAATATCAGGCTAAGTTGTTCTATCCATAAGCAGAACTGATGATAATATAGTGAACAATCTCTCTTGGCCCTTGCCTAACTTGAGCGTTGGAGTCCTTTTACAGGTACCCAACCCCTCCTTCAAAACGTCAGGGCAGTAGCGGCAAAAGGAGGAAACCACCATACACAGGTCTCCTCAGACACCTTCCGGTTCTACACCAGAATAGATCTTGATGGAATTTTTGTCCTCCTCTTTTCCTTTCCTTATTTTGATGTTTGATTCTGCACTTTTTTTTTCTATGAAACCAAAGTTACTTAATTATTTCAAAATCACAGTTTGTAGTTGTATATTATTCAGCCATTAAGATACATGCTGTCAGCACATAATGGTCAATCCAGGAAGCTTTCAGTCTCTACAGTAAAGACTTAATTTGTTTTTTGTGCTTACAACTTTAACACCTTGGTCAATTTAATAATAAGATGAATATAGCCAACTGTTGATGATGCCCTTCAGTGATCAGCCTCATAATAAAGGTTTTATTTTGATGGGCACGTCTGCTTGTTTCAGGTTCCAAGTTGACGAAGAACAAAGCTATTATAGTTCTTGCATTATCCCTTAGGGCTAAGGAATTAACAGGTATAAAAACTAGAGCACCCATTCCTGGCTGAGTGCCACCCACCACCAAGCCAATTAATGTCTGATATATGACCTGATGAAAGTAAACTATTATGATCAGCTTCACTAGGGCATGGAAGATTTCTTCTTTAAAATGCTTGGGGATGGCTTTCGCTCAGGCTCAGCAATTCAGCTTGACATAGATGTGATATGAAAATTTTGTGGTATGTAACTCGTATTTGTTCCTTCTAGCAAATTTTTTATTTCAATTAGTAGTCACATATTATTATAAGAAATAATTGTTTTACAGTTGAATAGCAATTATTAAACTCATTACATAATAAGTATCAAAACTAAACATTGAATCTTAGGAAAACCATTGTTATAACCTAACCAGTGTCATGTAGGAGAGAAGGAAAGTTGCTGAGACTTGAGACCCATTTCCATGAACTTGTGCTGCTTCTAACACAACCAAAGTCGTAGCCTTAGGCTGTGTTTGGGAGTTTGGAGGGAAAGGAAGGAGAAGAGTTTAAAGGGGAAGGAAGGGAAGAAAAATGAAAGGTTTATCCTCCCTTTGTTTAGAAGTGTGAAATATACGAGGGAAAGGAAATGAAAGGTTTAAGATATATTTTTTACCATTTTACCCTTTATTCAAAAATTAACATAATTAATATTTTATAAAAAATATTAAAACAAAACTCAAGCACCAACAAGGATGCAACAGCAAAACTCACGTCTCTAGCTTCTTCATATGGGCCCCTTGAGCCCTTTGCTCATAGTTAAGATCATCGGTTGGTAACTCATAGCGGCACACAGGACAAGAATTGTGTAATTCTAACTAAGGCAGGATGCAATCGGAATGATAAATGTGTTTACACGGCATCTGCTTGGCCAATTCCCAGAGAATTGCTTTCTACTACTATCTTCATCACAAAAATCTTCCTGCTTTTCAATTTATTTATTTTTACCACAAAAAAAAAAAACAGCCACCATCCTCTTACCCTTCACCACCTTGCAACAAACCACCACCCATCATTCATCTTCAACCTCCACTCTTAACCATAACCCACCATTAACATCCACCTCCATTACCACTTTCAACTTTCCATCTCATCACCTTCCTAAAACAACCCCATCTCTTCACTATCATCAAACAGAGCAAACTCAAATTCATAAAACCCAACTCCATATTCACCTCCAACCATACAACCACCACACAACCTCCATTGATCCTCACAATCCAAAACTAAAATCCATCACCAAACAAATTCATCGTCACTTACCCAACTAAAACCAAGCCCAATCGACCAGCCACCATCATCTCCGGTTGCGCGGAAGCCCCTCAAGCCGGAGCTCCCCCACCGTGCGCGACCTGTAACCGTCCAGAACCATATCTGAGTTCGTCGTACGAACCAGCCATGCACCGTCCCTATCTGCGACTCGCCATCGACTCGCGCAAACCGGTTTCCCGTTGTCCGCAAACCACCCCGTGAACCCACCGCCACCTGACGCCCGACCAAACGCACCGCCCGAACTGTGTCGAACTCAGCCGTCGTCGTCGTGTGTACAAACTGACCCAAAACTGTCGGCTCCCTCTCTGTCGTCTTCGTTGCCAGAAAATGCCCAAATTCACAGATCCACCACCATCCAAACCAGATCGTCGCCGCCAAACTCGTAGGTGAAAGAGAAGGGGTTAGGAGTCGTTGGAATTGGGTTTTCCACTTCCTCGATGAAGCCACCGTTGCAATCGGGGCAGAGCAGATCAGATGAAGGAGTAATGGAGACCGTGCGGTTGCACTGGTAGCAGAAATATTGCTGAGGAGTAATGAATTTTTGTTGGAGACGCCAAAACAACGAGGGTGCAGGAATGAGTGGGTAATTTTGGAGCAAAACCCTCCAATTTAGGGGAATTGAAATGAGAGGTTTTAGAGGACATCCCAAATTCCCTTTATTCCTTTCCTCTTATTTTTTAAACTCCCAAACAAAAGTTCTTCAATTACAAATCTCTTATTTTCTTTTTTTTCCCTTCTAATTCTCACTCCCAAACACAGTATTAGTATAGCCAAACAAAGCCTTAGTATAGCGCCTTACATGAAGGATTATCGCGAAGAAGCCTAGTAGCGAAGAAGCGTATGTCCGATAGATAGTGACTAATAACAACTCCGAAGTTTGACTTTTCAAAGCCAATTCCATGAGTTACGCCTCGAGGGACGTTATTCATTTCTTTCAACGCGGACAAAAGGTCCTCTCCTCTACATTTCCAATATTCCATGCTTCCTTCGAGGATCAAGCTGTCCGCACTTTACTTTTCTTTTTTCTTTTTGGTAAATACGCACTTTACTTTTGTACTCCACTTCCAGTGTAGCATTCATCGATCCTAGATCTTTCTCTATATAATTTTTAGCCAATCTTAATTCTCAAGCTCTGTTTACAATATATAAACCTCATCAACCATCAGCTCAAACCTAGTTCCAAACTAAAGTTTATTATTAATGTCAAACAGAATAGGTACTCGTGTATGGAGATTCATTGGTTTTGTATCAAGTTTAGTCGGACTCATCTGTTTTGCGGCGAGCCCCCCGTTCAACAAACTGGTTGAATATGGAGAGTTGGGGTTGTTGGTGATCGTTATTTACTGTGCGCTAGGTTCCCTTGTATGTTGCACCATGCTTTGTACCACAAGCTGGGGATTAACAAGGAATACTGTGTTGACAGCACATGTAGGTTTCTTTGTTTTGATGGTTACCTCTGTGTACTCGTTTTACCAGGACAAAACTGAAGAAGAGAAAGAGAGAAAGGTGTCCGACAAAGTGCTGAACTTGATCTCTTGTGGGGCATTTGCCTTGATGTCCTTGAGCTTGTCAAGACTAAGTGGCCTTGGATTCGAAACGGGTATGTCCAATTTCTTCCTGGGTAGCGTTATGATGGCTGTGATGAAATGGAATAGCAAGTTTGCTTTTGTTGCTGCAATATTCTGCTACATTCTTATTAATATCCGCACCTACTCTGATTCCCAGCTGGAAACAAACAATCAAAGTAGTGACAGAGACGAAGCAGAAGTCGCACTTATTATAAATGGTTCCTCAGAATGCAATAAGCACCATGGCCCCCGCCCTGCCCCTGTTCCTCATGCACTGCGCCCTGAAGTAATTTATGATGTGTTCATTAGTTATAGGGGCAAAGACACCAGCGATATTCCAGAGTATCTTGCTTGTGCTCTACTTAGGAAATCACTTAGTGTCTACGCTCATGAAGAGCTAACAGGGGACGAAATACCACCCACTGTGGTTAGGGCAATTGAGGGGTCTAAGGTCTCCGTGATCATCGTTTCACAAAGCTATGTTGATGCGGCATGGTGCTTGGATGAGTTCAACAATATCATGGCATGTCGGGCAAGGTATGCACGAATTGTCATACCCATTTTCTACAATATAGATCGCAAAACCGCGGAGCAGTGTTGGCTTAAGAAGTTTTGGGAAGTTTATAGTGAACATAAACATGGTTTGAACAAGGTCAGAAATTGGTACTTCAATTTGCAAGAAGCAACCATTCTCCAGGGTTGGGAGATGTTGAAACAGAGAAGACCATATGAACTTCTAGAGGATGTTGCTATTCATGTTTTGAGCCACTGCAAACCACATATTGAGATCAGTTGATGGTTAGCTAGAGTTGGGTTGGTAGTTTGATGAGTTTTAGTTAATAGTCTCCAAGGTATGCAGGAAATGTTATACCCATTTTCTACCACCTAGATCGCACAACCGTGGGGCAGTATTGGGATAATTATGCCCGGATTAAGAAACTTTGTAATGATACGGACAAGGTGACGAAGTGGTGCAGTAATTTGGCAGAAGCAGGTAGTCATCATGGTTGGTAAATGTCTCAACAGAGAATACCATATGAACTTCTTGAGGATGTTGCTAATCATGCGTTGTTCCACTGCACACCGAATTTGTCTTATATTGCTATCCGTTAAGTTTTAATCCATGAGATGTTTATGAGTCTGAGACTCTAAATGTTGGTTGTCTTTTGTGTTCAGTAATGAAAAGTAAAGGACTTTCTTGTTTTGGTGTCATTTAACCTGTTCTTACTTTCGAAGTCTTCTTGTGACGTACTTTAGAGAACTAAGTGTTATAATATAGATGGTAGACATATAACAAAATAAATTTATATTTGAAAAAGGAACTAGACATATAACAAATTCTTAATCCAAGCCCCTCAGTTTGCTGCCAGCCCAGGTTTGAAAATTGGGTGGTGGGCCAACTTTTCTTGCTATGCTCCCTTCCTCTATCCCACCGACCCTAAGAAAGCAACTTCTGAAACTAGAGGGCAGTAAGAGGAAAAAATTGAGTGTCGAAGAGAAAATTCCAAGATGCGGGGCAGACACGAGTTGATAATTTCTGTTTAGATTCTTCCATGTAACCTGTGGTTCGACAGAGTTGCATACAAGATTGCAATTAAATTCAGATAATGAGGTGCACATTTCATGACTTTTTATTTTCTTATAATTGAGTGATTTGAGCATATTTACTGTCACCTTTTGGTATTGTTCTCGTAGAGTTTGAAGTTTGGTACTAAAAAAGTGCAGCAGGATTCAAGCGCTTTCAAATGGTTCGTTTCCTAGTTTTGTTTTGATTTATGGTAAACCATGCCCTTGCAACAATTTCTTTTTCACTCGCTTAGTTTGTCATTCCTCTCATCATTGTGTATGTACCAGGTCTATTGTTGTTTTAGATGATGTCTTCTGCATTTTTGTGGGAACTTTAGCAAACAATGCTGACCTTAGGCATCATTATGGCCTCCAAAAGCAAGCAAATAGAAGCCGTGATTGTGGTTGAAGCCTATAACACCTTAAGAGATCGAGCCCCTGTCGTGACTGGACCACGAGGTCCACGGCGAAATGGCAAAAAAGAAAAAAAGAAGAAACGTAGTTGCCACCAATCATTTAGTGTGTGTTTGGTTTCACGTTTGCCCCTCCAAACGTCCGTTCATCCTCCTCGAACGGTTCACATTTTTCGTTTGGCAATTTTCCGTTTCCTTTGCTTCAACACACTTTAGTGTTGTAACCTCCGTTTGTACAAAAGCAAGAAAATCTTGCTTTTGTGTTGAAAGATTTGTCCGTTGGGAGAATTGTTCAATTTGTTTACCTATGGCCTCTATCTGTCGTTCGTATTCGTGGAGGCACAGTGGTTACGACTGGGTAAGGATGGAGCAAGGCTGTGGTGGAGCTTGTTTTATTGGGGTGGAATTGTGGCTAGGCCGTAGGGGTGGTTGTATGGCGAGATGGAGTTGTGGTGGCTTTGAGGTGATAGAATAGAAATCTGTTTTGAAGATGGTGATTATGGCTTGTGTTGGTAAAGGTGAAGATGGAGGTCAGGGAGTTATGGCAGAGATGAAGGAAAGTGGGCTATGGTATTTTTTTTATGTTGGTTGCTCCCCTGGTTTTCTTCAATTTTTCTCACTCTCTCCCTTCTTCATCGTGGAAAACCCCTTCTCTTAGCCTTACTCTACTTTTATGGTTGCATCCTGATTTGTTCCTTTTTTGTTTGATCCACGCCCCTCACTTGCAAAAATGGTGGAAAGAGCGAAAAAGAATGGAGAAGAATCGGCCTCATTGATGAGCATCAGTCATCCACGCACGTGCGTGAACTCTTCGCGCACGTGCATAAGTTTTTCTGACCCAGGAGAGAGACTGTCACGCATGTGCGTGAATTCCTCGCGCACATGCGTAAGTTTTTCTGATTCGCAACAAAGGCTGTCACGCACGTGCGTGAATTCCGTGCGCACATGCGTAAGCTTTTCTGATCAAAATAGAGGCTGTCACGCACGTGCGTGGATTCCTTGCGCACATGCGTGGATGACACTATATATATAATTTCTTCATACACACTTAAAAATAATGAAATGAAATAAAATGTAATATTAATATTATAATATAAACTCATACCCTTTTTAGTAATTACACATTTAAAAGTAATTTTGATTATTTACATCCAAACATCATTCATTTTATCAAACTCACTTTTGAGATAAAAGTTCCCAAACATAAATCATGTTACTACAAACTTACTTTTAACCAAACTAAAGTTTACAAACACACTTTTGACCAAACTTAAGTTTACCAACTGCAAACCAAACACACCCGTGTGTTTGGTTAGCCCCGTTTCACACTACGGACATTCACAACGTCCTCGAACAGCTCGTACTTCGTTTGGCATTTTTCTGTTTCGTTTGCTTCAACCGAGTTACTCCTCTAACCCACGTTCAGGCAAAAGCAAGAAAATCTTGCTTTTGCATTGAATTTTTGTCCGTTGGGAGAATTGAATGGTTCCCAACTGCCTTTTCACTCTTTTAACCTTCCCTCTTTTCTTCAGAATGTTCGGTTTGTCACATTCGTTCGTATTTCTTCAGCCGCTGTCTCTCGTTTGACCTCTATCTCTCGTAGACTTGTTCGTATTGCGCCCAGTTGCCCCAGGTATCTTTGTTTTTTTTAGTATTTTCTCTCGATCCAGATTAAGATTTCATAGTTACATCCTATTTTGTTTCTGATTTGTCCCTTTTTCGTTTCTTTTGGCTTCTGGCTCTGTTTTTTACTCCTTTTGCACATCATTTTTATTTAGGTTGCAAATCACATCATAGAGATTTTCAGATTGTCTATTGTGGGATTGTTTGGGCAAATATGGTGCCAGGACCAATGTAGTCTGGTTTGTGAGATTTTCACTCTGTCGGATATATACACATATAAATAAAATCCATGAATGGCCAATGCAGGGACCAATGTGGTCTGGTTTGGTATATACACATAAATAAAATCCATGATTCAGAAAAAGAAGCAAACTTGTTAGCTCCATGTGTTGACCTCTGAAACTTGATCATCACTGTCTTCATAAGTCATTACTATTCTGCTTAGAATACTGGTGTGTTGCCTGTTTTTAAATATTTTACAAGTGAAAAGGTAAAAATTAGATAATGAATTAGAAAATCATTTTAATTAATACATATTTATATTTTATTTTTTTACTTTCTTATATATATATAGAACAAAAGACATCATATCACAGCATCAAGCCCAACTGAATTGTGAGCTTGCAAATACACAACAGACTAGAGCAAGTAAATGGTTTTCATTTGCAAGAACACCAAGCTGTGTAGCTGCTATTCAATCTGTTATCCAATCCTTAATACACAGTCAAAATGCCTCATAATGTATGCCTCAAAATGCTACTATAGTTAAGTTCAGTATTGCAGTAGCATTGATGACACATGATTTTACCCCTTGCAACTTTGGTCTATGCCTTATAACTTTCATACCCTCTCATAATCTGTGTAAAATATCATATTAGTGTTAGTTCCATTGATATTCAAATGATCTGTGTAAAATAATCTGTGTAAAATATCATCTGTGAAAAGAAGATTTAAATGAAATACGCCTATTCAACATACATGCTTGATTATCTATGGGGATTGACTCATTGATATTTACTTGACTATCACTGTGAGAAGCCTCCTTTTCTATATATAATTCCATACCGTTAGTTCCAGGTTGTCGTGCCACATCAAACATGATGTCTATGGACTCATCAGTGTCTATTGGCACTGATATATATTCCCTGCATGTTGGATTCCCTGCATGCTGGATTCCTTGTATACCAACTAACGTGACAAGGTCATGATCATCTAGACCTTTGGCAGCAAATTTTTGCCTCTGGACAGAAACTGGGTCAAGTGGAGAAGGCAAGTTCAAGGCTTGAGATGATAAAGAAATCCTTCCATCTCTTCTTCCTGTGGGTACTGACTAACTTGGACCATCACTTGCCATTTTCTCAAGTGTTAATTTTATCAATTCCTTCATAAAGACTGTGTCTGTGCTAGTGTGTGTTTCAAAAAGTATAGAGTTTGAGATTATTATTATTATGGTAAGAGTTAGATATTAGGAGACAATATGATTATGAGTCCTATTGTTTTCTTACGTTTGTGAGCATTTATAACTAGATTTTTCTAGTGTTTCCACTTCTGTTATAACTTATAAAGATATGTCCATGTTCTAAATCTTGAAGGTAGAGGTATGTTAGTTTAACAGAAATGTTATTTAGTACCCAAGGTGTTAGTGGTGGTAAAGAATCTTCAATGGTAGGCTAAGTGGTGTTGTTCTGTAGCCATATAGCAATTTTCAGCCACATACCCTTCATTCTCTCCATTTTAATGTAGTCACTAGTCAGCAAGCTTTTCTTATTTGCTTCCTCTTTTTAAACTATATTTCAGAAGAAGAAAAAGGTGGATATAGCACTTGAGTGTTGTTTGAGTGAATTGAATTAACTTTAAGCTTCCTTGCTTCAAATTTGATAGATAAGACCAAGTGTTATTGCTCTTGGTGATAAGACGACTATAGTTTTTCTGGAATTTGGGCTGATTCAGCTGGAAGACCATGCTGTAGCAAACTTGTTTATTATTTATCATATTTTGTAAGGATAAAATTCATAGTTTAATAATGTTCAACTTCTAGAGGTTTGGTAATATGACATTGCTACCATCTTTTTAATCCATATGATTAGGCTTACATTTATTTATAAATACATAGTTACCAGATGTGGAATTAGTAATTGGTGCAAATGTTTCTATGCAGGTGCAAATGTGTCCTGTTTTTACTGTTATAATATGTCTTAGAGGGTGGTTTTATTAATGAAATCTGGTTTGATTTGGATAAGACTGTTACTGATATCAATTTCTGCATAATTCATATGTATGTGCAGATATAGCGCAAGAACCAAATTGAATAGTTATGCATACATATACTTATGTGTTCCTATAACTGAAACGGTTTCTAGACCATGGGACTTGTTAGAATCATCTCGTTATAGTGCTGTGGTTATGAGACTTAGTTGCTACTATCATAAAATGGTAACTTAGAGTGTAAATTATTTAGATTGATAATCATGTTTTGCTAGTCAGTCATAAATTCATTGAATATTCTGTTTCGATAATCATTTAAAATGTTTTTCCTAATTTGACTTGTGGATTGATCCATTTAAGTTTCAATGCTTTTTTATGCTTCTTGTATCTTGTTCTTGAGTTATTTTTGAATTGGGAATATTTATTAGTTGAATGAGTAATATTCATTTCATAGCTAGTCTTTGTGTCAATATGTTAAAATATGGGGTGGAACTTGTTAAAGTGTTAAAATATGCATATATGTGATCTGAAATATATTGAAAGAAAAAATAACACATTTAGTCTTTATTTTGTAATAGATTAATGAGTAACAACAAGAGAAAAGATACTTAAATGACAACATTTATATAATTTGTTCATGTACACTTAAAAATAATGAAATAAAATAAAAGGTAATATTAATATTGTAATATAAACTCATACTCTTTTTAGTAATTATATATTTAAAAGTGATTTTGATTATTTACTTTCAAACAACATTTATTTTATCAAATTTATTTTTGAGACAAAAGTTTCTAAACATAAATTACGTTACTGTAAACTTACTTTCAACTAAACTTAAGTTTGCAAATATACTTTCAATTAAATTTAAGTTTACTAACTCTAATTTAAACACACACTTATTGGACAAGAAAAATAATGAGTATCATTCAAAAAGAAAATAATTTTTAAATTTGAGAGTTGATTATGTATGAAAAAGTATAAAAACTTAATTTTAGTGCATTTCATTTCTGATACATGTAATTTAAGATGATACTTTAAGTCAGTTGTGCAAATTAATATTAATCATCATAATATTTATTTCACTCTTTTTAACATTTTTTCAACATTATTCATGATGATGACAAGATAACTTAGCAAGCAACAAAAAAGTTTACAAAATAAAGTAAGCCACTATAAAAATTTAAACAAAAAAATAGCACGATAACTCAAAAGATAAGTCAACATTTTATTTTTAACAAGCAAAGCTTAAAACAAATCAAACAAAGAGAAGATTGCAATAAACCAAAAGAACTCATTATATTTTATTTTTATTTGAATTTTTTTTAGTTTTTTAATTCTTAATTAACTTAATTCTTTTGCTGTTGTTTATTTTCGTTCATTTTTTACCCCCTTTTTAATTTTATATTTACTTTATTTTATTCCATTTCTATCTTAAACAAAAAATTGTGCCAACAAAAACCCAGGTCTATACCATCAAAACAAAAGCTTTAGCCCATTAATTTCTTAAAGTCCAAAACAAGCAAAACACAGTCCCTTCACTAAGTTATCACAGTCGCAGATGCAGCCCATTGACACTTGAGAAATTCCCAGAAACAAATCTAAGCCCAAGAGTGATTATTAGATTCTAATCTCTAAAGCCAACATCTGAAAACTTGGTTAAGATATAGCCCAAAAAATAAGCACGAATCAATGGGTAAACAACATCCTAAATTAATAACCCAGATTAAAACAATAGCCCAAATTAACAAACTAACAAACAGGAATAAAAAAAGTAATAAGTCCATATATTAAAACAAAGCTAAATTAACCAAACGAAGGAAAACCCAATTTTTTAAAAAATAAAAATAATTAACGCACAAATGAACAAAAGCGAACCCGTTGCCAACACCGATGGCACGATTGAGCTGGCGGCAGACAGCGACTCGAGCAGGGGCAGATTGGGCTGGTGGTGGATTGCTGAATACTTGAGAGTCGATGGTTTTGAGGTGGCTACTGTGTTGGTTTAGGGAAAGAGTGTGGTGTGGAATAGTGGTTATTTTAAGTAGGGCTATAATCGGTTTTTAAGAAAAAATAAATTCGAATTAATTAAAATTAATTTGTTTAATTTGGATTAATTTTCTTATTTTTGATATATAAATCTAAATTAAATCGAATCAAATATTTATGAATTGATTCGTTCAGGTGATTGAGTTGATTAATTTTTTTTAATATAAAAAAACCAGTTAAATAATTAATTTTTTTAACAAAAAAAATGCATAATAAACTTATAAACAGTGAAAACGCAATTGCCTAAATGCTTTCTAGAACAAGTGCCCTGAAGTCAATAAAACTATTGTCATCATAAAGAACGAATAAGCAAGATTTGCATGCCAAATTATATACTCTCACCAAATTGAATACAAAACTAGTGTCAACCAAATTCCAACCTCTGAAGTTGCACTCACCAGCACCATCTTTGAATGAGCAAAACTGTTTGTGGGGTGCCACTAAGTCCATTTCTTTCGCCAATATGTAACACTTGCTACTCAAATTCTCATGCTACCAAGCCATTTCTTTCACCAACTCATAACCTAAAAGATCGAAACCGTACATTTCATAAGTACACAAGTTAACATACTCAAAAAATTAATTATGCTATAAAAATAAGGCAGCAAAAGAAGCGGTAGCTTTGAATGTAATTACAAAATTCCCTTTGTTCTCTAAGGCTAAAGGTTTTCTCTAAGCCTAAGTGTTTACTTTCCTCCACAGTTAGATGGCAAGAACATAATCTAAGTACAACTTATTGGCTTACTTGAGACAAATGTTCATCCACAATAACTAAATAAAGCCCAAATATCTCTTTAACACAGTTAAAACATAATATGGATACAACTTATTGGCTAACTTGAGGCAAAATTTCATCCTAGTAACAACATAAAATACATGCATTATTTGCCATTAATTTCATTATCACTTGACAAGGTCTTATAGATGCCATGAATTATCATCTAAAGTAAAGCAAATTCATTCAACACTTGTAACTAATAGGTAAACAGAAGGGCCAACTAGAGTATTTCCAACAGCTTATGAGGTACTTTTGACAAAACCAAAGCCACAAATAGACCAAATTAAAGACATTTTGTATGTCTTATCCCCCATGCATAAACTTGAAACTATAAGTAACACACAAAAAGAATGGTATTCCAATATCATGAACCCTAATATAACCCACATGGACAGAGAGAACAACAAAAGCTTATAGAAGGAAGAAATTGCTGTAAATCTATAAAAACTGAGGAGAAAGTATATAAGTAAATCAAGCGTCAGTAGACTTAGTACCCTGCCAAAAGCAACTCATAAAGGTTTATATATAATTACGTGTGCAACAATCAAAACAGGCACGTGGTTAGTTCACATAACATCAATAAAACTCACAATAACATCATTCTTGATTGTCAAGTGCTAAGCAACGATGATGATACAACACCAAAGGTAGACCTACCCAACCTTAACTAGCCATTTACCTAATTTGAACCTCTAATAGTAAACAACCCTACAAATCAAGTTAGAAAAATCACAAAGATATATAGCTAAATTCATGATTAATAAAAATAAAAATAAAATTAACATTTCAGAAATAGAAATCCGCTCCAACTAATCTTTTTCCCTAGCATATCTACTCCCATCATCAGAAGTGTGAACTCCATATCCTCTTAGGTTAAAATTGAGGCCAAATTTTACCAGCATTGCTTGGAGGCTGTTTTTTACCCTCAATCCCTGCCTGTGTTGCCCACGATATTGACTTTCCTTGCTCACTCCACACTCATCATACTTCCCATCAACCCAATCTCACTCACCAAAAAATCCCTAAATTTTCTCTAATCACCAAAAATCAACAAAAATATATAAAAAATGAAAATGCAAAAAAAAAGGCTTTGCCAAGAAAAGAGGCTAGGGCCATTGTGTTTGTAGAAAGAGAGAGCAAGAGATTTAGAGAAAATTTTGGGTGGAGAGGCGGGATTTTACCTGCAGGTCGAGAGGCAACTCTAGCAACGGTGGAGCTATAGGAATGGTGGTGGTATATGCGACAGTGGTGGAGGTCGATGGGTTCTGTTCTATGCCTACTGTTTAGGACTAGGGTTTTGCGGGAAATCTCTCAAAGGGTTCATTTAGGTTTAGGTTGCCTAAGTAAAAATGGAAAAAAATGATTTTTTTTGTTAGCATAAACGGGGCAAAAAGTCTAAGAAAACGAGAAATTCTTGCTCCGCCGTTTTGATTCTTTTTCTCCCATCTCCCTTTCTTTTATCCATTTCATTTCCATCGAGCATTGATTATCGAGTTTGAAACTTTAAACCAAAGAACCAAATTAATTAAATCTCATTCAGTTCGAATTTTGCCTTAATCAATCAACATACACAAACAAAATCAATGTAATTTGTTCAGTTCGAGTTGATCAAGTTATTCGAATTAATTTACACTTTTAGTTTTAAAGAGTTGAGGGTTGTGTGTTTTAATTTGGCTACGAAGTTTTTTCTTTGGACTTGATGGTTGGTCTATGGGTGTAGGTGTGGCTCACGGTGCTTGTGATTTTTCCAGAGTGGAGCAACTACAAAATGTGGATGCTCTTGGTTGCTGCTACTGTGATGGGTGCGATTTGGGGTTGCAGGGTTGATTTTCTGGGTTTGGGAGTTCAAAATGTGAAAAGTTGTTAAAGAATGCCCTGTTGAGTGTCAACATGTGTGAAAAAAATAAGTGAGAGAATCTATTGAGACTGAGCTCGAATAAAAATGTATGAGAGTGTCATAGTTAGAATCAATGCCTCTCTCCCAAATCGTGAGTGCGATGAAGAATATAAGACGAGGGAGTACCTACACAACAGTTATCACTAAGCTAAAATGAAAATTTTCATGTACGTTGGCATGAAAGAATATTTTAGAGAATCTCATTTTATTTTATTTTCATTTAATTAAAAAAAACAACCGACATTTTTCTAAAATTAGTTACTATAAAAGAAAAATATTATTTCCATCCTTCATATTTATCACATTTAGTTGTAATATATGTTGGTATGAATGAAAGGGATTCAGGTCCTTTAAACATGTGATTCTGAATTCGATCTTAAAATTTATGTATATGAAAATAATATTGTTGGGAAGGGTCTCCACTTAAGTACCTGAATGTATTTTAAAAAATTAATTTCTTATCTATCAGATGAAAATATTCTAGAAAATAAATAATAAAAAATTTATCATATTTAAGATTATGTAACAGAATTAAAATATAAGTGTATATAAAAAATAAATGTGAATTAATTGTAACCAATGAAAGGTACACACATACAAAGTATTGTTTATGCTTGTAAATGTGTGTGCATAGGGTTATTATTTAAAATTCAGAAACAGTAATATTGCAGGTGTTCTTAGCCATAAAATTTTGTTTGTTGTATAGGAAGACATAAATATAAAATATGATTCAAAAGTTTGAGTCATTATATTAGAAACGGCATGCTGTGCAATTCATTTTATAACTGCAAGATCTGCATCCATAAGATTCTTGCTTTCTTGTACAACTGAATCAAGATCCTCTATGGTTAAAAATAAAATAAAATTGCAGAGGATCCAAACTCGTCAAAGTCATTTTCTTTGGGTTTAATTGTAGTTTTAGTGTCTTTATTTTAGTAAAACAAACAAATTGGTCTCTTTATTTTTAAAATGAATTATTTAATTCCTTTATTTTTTTATAAAATGAGTAGTTTTAATCTTTTTGTTAATATGTCGTTTAAACCTTAATAGAAGTTAATGATGTGGCATTTAAAAAATTAATTAATTATTTTTAGTAAGCATGTGACATATATACACATAACTTCTAAAGTATCTAAAATAACCCTACAAACAAAATTAAACAATAATATTACTCAACTTAAAATCACTCATTATTTATACACATGATATTTTTATTTACACACCCATATATAATTTTTTTAGATTTTATTAAACTCACATAAGCTTTAATTAGATCTACTTCAAAATTATTTAAAATAAAATTTTAAAGAGTGCCTAGTACATATTAAATCATTAAACAAATGAATTTCTTTTTATCAGTAGTAGTTTACCATTTTTATGATTCAGGTTATATTTGTTATTATCACCTAATATACTTTCTTGTAGATTTTTTGTTACTTTTTTCACTAAAAAAATTATTGCTACTTTTGTTTAGTGATGGTCTAGCTTTACTAATCTAATTAAATTTTTTTTCCAAAAACAGATTTTTGTAAAAAGTAAATTAACATTTTTAGATATAAATAAATTACCCTTAATTTGCAGACATAATTTATAAAAAATTAACATTTCCAAGTTGAATTAAATTTTTTTTGGTATTTAAAAAGTCATGTGTATATTATATACTTAAACTGTTTATTTGGAATAAATAATTAGTTTTTAAAATGCTTTAACAAAATATTAACAGAAAAATTAAAATTACTCATTTTTAAAATGAAAGAAGAATTAAATAATTCATTTTAAAAATAAGAAAACCAAATCATTCCTTTTATTAAAATAAGAGACCAACACTGCAATTAAGCTATTTTTCATATGATAAGATTTATTTTATTTTAAAAAAAATAATAGCTATACGGGTGCCAACCGTTAGATCTAAAACTCATCACATGCAGTTGGTTTTGTAACTATGGCCATTGTTATTATATACTCTACTATGGTAAAGTGTATAGTACACCTTCTATTTTGTACACCTTTTATTTTACATACAATAACAAATTTTTTTTAGACAGATTTCTTTTTTTTTGGTAAGTTTTTTATTATTATGTTTTTTACATATCACTACTTTCATTATTGTTGGTCGGCAACTATCCACTGTCGACTAGTCACCGTTTGCCTATCACCATCTTTTTTTAAGTTATATTATTTTTTTAAGTTTTATAAGCTAAGTAAATAATATCAATTAAAATTATGTTAGTTTTATATATATATTTATAAATAAATATATATATTAAAAATTTTACATATTTTAAGCGATAATATTTATATACTGATAAAATTTATAAAATTTTTAATATGTATAATTATTTATAAAAAATATAAAAATTAGTATAATTTTAACTAATATTATTTATATAATTATATAACTATAAAAAATAAATAATATAACTTAAAAATATATAATGGCTGACGGCAGATAACAGTAGCCCACGATAGGCAAACGATGATCGTCGGCTGGCGGACAGCGAACGATAATGGTGGTGACGATGAGTAAAAAAAACTTAAAATAAAAAAAGATTAATAAATTACAAATAATTAATCATAATTGTTAATGTATTTTTTAACATAATTAATGATTATGTTTGAAGAAGTGCACGATACACCTCTTTTTGAAGGATATATATTAGAATTAGCCTTCTAACTAACTACACATGATCCGGCTGCGTACAACTCTTCAGTCTGCAAGAAATTTGACGCGGTAACATGAGGTCATCGCACCTGCAAACTTAGCCTCTAAGTAGTCAACACACACCATAAAGTCAACAACACCCGGAGTTTCATTGCTAAACTAAGCCACCTTGACGCGTCGCTTCATCGCTTTGTAAGCGCAACCATTGGTTTTATTGCCAACCCATTCGTTTCCATTCCACCCCTTTCTATAAAAATCACAATATCAAAATCAAACCACACACTCTCCTCTAATCATGGCCTCCGAATCACAACCCCAGCACCTCGTGGTACGTATTCATTTCCTCTCACACTTCTTCACATTATTATTGTTCTTCTTGTTCAATCATTTTACGCGTAATTTAGGGTTCCCAAACCAATTCAATTTTGCATTTTCAGGCTGACAACAACGAAGAGCAACAACAAAAAGAACCACTCAAGTACCTTGACTTCGTGCAAGTTGCCACCGTTCAAGCCCTCATGCGCGGCGCCGCCGTCTACGGTTACGCCAAGGAGCGCTCCGGCCCTCTCAGGCCCGGCGTCCTCACCGTCGAGGAAACCGTCAAGAGCGTCATCGGCCCCGTCTACGACAAGTTCCACCTCGTCCCCGACGAGCTCCTCCGCTACGCTGACCGCAAAGTCGACGAGTCCGTCGTGGCGGCGCGCAAGGTTCCCGTCGCCGCCCGAACCACCGCCTCCGAGGTGGCGAAAACTGTCTATTCCAAATACGAGCCCGCCGCGAAGGAGCTGTACGAGAGGTACGAGCCGAAGGCGGAGCAGTGCGCGGTGTCGGCGTGGCGGAGGCTGAACCGATTGCCGCTGTTCCCTCGGGTGGCCGATGCTGTTCTGCCGAAGGCGGCGTATTGTACGGAGAAGTACAACGAGACGGTGGTTGCTGCGGCGGAGAAGGGATATAGGGTTTCGGCGTACCTGCCTTTGGTTCCTACAGAGAAGATAGCCAGCGTGTTTCGTGAGAAAGAAGCCTGTGACAAAGGAAATGACTAATTTTGCTTTGCTGAAGTTGCTCTTCCTTTTTATTCTATGTCGCTGATGATTTTGTGCTGATTGGTTATTGTGGTTTTTGCATTCTTTCCTATTCTATTTGACCAAATAGTTGGTTTGGACTGAAACGTGACATGAATTATGAAATATGAATCATTCTTCTGTTTTACTTTCCCTCTGGCCTCTTTTTGTATTGTATTTGCAATTTTCCTTCTTAAAAAGGTAAAATATTTTTTGTGGGAATCCTAATGGTAATATGTTAAAGAGACTAGAGATCATACTTTCTTAAACAAAAAAAAAAGAAAAAAAAGAAAGAGATCATGCATCTGATATTGATTGCAAATTAAAGCAAAGTATGATTCCGAACGATTTGTAGTTTAATGCTTGTAAGCGTCACAAGGAATCTCCTTGAAGAATCATAAAGGATACGAATGTACATGTACGTTCACGATATGGGCAAGTGGTCGTTGATCGTTCCAAAGGCTACATGGGAAGTCTAACAGATTGGCATAAACTACTCCTCATTGACAAAATGTAGATGGTACTTGCATTTTGTTATTTCTGAAAAAGAAAAATAATTATCTTACACTCTTAAAAAATGGTGTAAGTATTATTTATATTATTTTTAAAAAATATGATTTTGAAAATGATAAAAAAAATATGTATAATAAATAATATTAAATAATATAAAAAGAGATATATGTCTTATTTGATGTATATTATTTTGTGGTCCTTTCTTTATTTTGGATAACTCGATTCCCAATCCTTTTTCCAAGTTACAGCCCAACTTGTTTTAACTTAAAATTGGTATCAATAAAAAAGTATTTAACTTACATGTGCTGGTCTGCTCGTTTATATATTCTGACCTGATTTGATAAAGGTTTTTGGGCCCAATGGAGTGGGCCGATAGATTCTTCCCTTTGATTTCTCTAGTGAGAGAGAAGAGAGGAGTGTTAGAGTCTATAGTGAAATGTAAACTAAATTAATTAACATTTGATTAATTTATAAAGTGCATTTGTTTATATTTTTTAAACAAAAGTACTTATTTATTAAAAAAGTAATTATGAAATATAAACATGTATTTAGATAATATTTTGAAAAATAAATCAGAATCTTAAAAAACGTTTTTTAAAATGTAAGTATTAATTATTTTTAAAATAATTAATTATAGAGAGGTATAAAAGAAAAGAATAGAAAAATGTTTTTATAATTATATTTAAATGTAAAAAAATTCTACTTTTTATAAAATTCTAAAAAAAATTATTTATATTTTTTTATAATCATATTTTTAAAAATTTACTCAGATATTTATAAAATCTTTTATCACACAAATATTTTATATTAAAAAAAATAATATATTATTAATTAATTTATTTATTATATATAATTTATATAAACAATGTCTATAAGTATTTTTCGAAATGTTGTTGACACTTCGGAATCGGGCATATCAATACGGACCAGACACGTGTGATTTGTGGACCCCACATCCACATGGGAATTACAAAAAGCAACCACCAACTCAGTGGGACCCAGTTAGTCACACTATTTATTTACATAGAATAGAGTAGAACAGAACATGTTGTTTCTTCCACTTCCTCATAGTTAGGGTTTGTTTTGGATTGCTATTTTAATCATCGTCTTCCTCAAAGAATGGGTGGCTCGGCGAAAGATGTGCAGTCAAAGGGTGAGCTTGACGACCTGGTCCGTGGTGGCCCTCCCGTAATCGTTCACTTCTGGGCTTCATGGTGTGAAGCTTCAAAGCACATGGACCAAGTCTTCTCTCACTTATCCACCGATTTCCCTCATGCCCATTTCTTACGGGTTCGTATTTGTGTTTTTTGTTTCATTCCCAGTTATTTTCATTCTTTTTGCGCTTTGCTTTATTAGGTTTTTTTTTTTAATAAAAAAATAAAAAATTGCAGGTTGAAGCTGAAGAGCAACCCGAGATATCCGAGGCTTATTCCGTCTCTGCTGTCCCTTACTTTGTCTTCTGCAAGGTATTCCCCCTATCATGTCTTCTCTGACTTTCAGAGTATTCATACAATTATTATAGCTTATGGGCATAACATAAGAATCCAAATTTATATTAATTATTCAGTACTAAAGTTTCATGGGTTTGTTCCAGTTGCTTTTATATATAGTAGTGTGTACTGTCTAACTGAAATTTTGTAGTGCTTAATTACCTGACTATTAACCTGACTGTTAATTCCAAATTAATGGCTGAACAAAATCAAGTCTCACTGTATGTTTCAACGTTTTGAGACTCTACTGTCTACCTGGCATCTTCCCCAGCAAAATGCAGGATTTTTTTTTAAAAATAATCCTCTATTACTCATTCTGCCTATGTTAGGTTCATTTAATATGATATGAACCTATGACAGTGATTGATTCTATTTTAGTGATCAATCTGGTTGAACTGTAGAGTATATTTTGTGGTAGTGTGTGTCTGGTTTGGTTTTGGCTGGGGGAGGCCTATTACTTTGAACATCTCTCCACACCAACGGTGAGTTAGCCCAAAGGCCTAATTCGTAATGGCGTGTAGTAAGTTGATGTTAGCATGAAACAGAATATAGTTCTAAGTTTTAAGAGGAGTAAATTCCATGTTGTGTGCTGGGTACTTAGAGTGAAAACCTATAGTGACTTTATAGTTTGATTACTTATAACCAAAAAATTCATAAAATGAAAAGGGTAGACATGTCTATCTACTATTCAATTGATATTGATTTACTGTTAATGGCAACTATCACAGCGCTACAAAGGTCAGTAGATGATTATTAACTTTGAATTTTTTTGGCATTGTAACGTATAAGAAGATTCCACGTACATTCTCTTATTGTACATGGGTTATGTCCCCAAGCATTCAAGAAAGATAGCCATGCATGATCATTTGCTGCATTGGACTAAGGAAACTTTCCCTGTGTACAACAGAAACAATTGCATATAAACATTAAACTGAAATTGGATTTACAATTTATTTGAGTTGTGTTGTATTTCTAAGCTTTTGCAGGTATATAATTAAGACAGTTTTTATTTTTTTTTTGCATGTTTTTATCAAAATTTCACCATGTCCACAAAAGCGTATCTTCGTTTTATTGCAATTATTATACTCTATGATGGTTCAACCTGTCAGTTGGGATTAATAAAATCACTTGATACCTTCTCTGCTTGATTTTATTGGTTGATTAAAAGTCATCTTCTGTCAGGATGGCAAGACCTTTGATACATTGGAGGGAGCAGATCCGTCAAGTTTGGCCAATAAGGTTTCTAAAGTAGCAGGCTCAATTAACCCTGGAGAAGCTGCTTCTCCTGCCAGTCTTGGGTTGGCTGCAGGAGCTGCTGTTCTTGAAACAGTGCAAGAATTTGCAAAAGAAAATGATTCTTCAAAGGAAAAAAGTCAAGTTCAACCAGGGCTTAGTGGTCCACTAAAAAAGCGATTGCAGCAGCTCATTGATTCTCATCCTATCATGCTTTTCATGAAAGGGAGTCCTGAAGAACCAAAATGTGGATTTAGCCGGAAAGTTGTTGACATTTTGAAGGAAGAAAAGGTCAAGTTTGGAAGTTTTGACATCCTGTCAGATTTAGAGGTTCGTGATGGCTTGAAGAAGTTTTCTAACTGGCCCACATATCCTCAGCTTTTCTGCAAAGGAGAGCTTCTTGGTGGGTGTGACATAGCAATTGCTATGCATGAGAATGGGGAATTGAAGGAGGTTTTCAAAGATCATGGGATTGATACCATTGATGAAGCAAAGGTAAAAGAACCAGGAAATGCCAAGGGTGGCATCTCAAAGTCTACTAGTTTGAGTGCAACCTTAACCTCTCGGCTGGAAAGCCTGATAAATTCAAGCCCAGTTATGCTGTTTATGAAGGGAAAACCAGATGAACCAAAGTGTGGTTTCAGTAGGAAGGTGGTTGAAATTCTCCGGCAAGAGAATGTGCACTTTGAGAGTTTTGACATTCTTACTGATGAAGAAGTCCGTCAGGGGCTTAAGGTTTATTCAAACTGGTCCAGTTATCCTCAACTATATATCAAGGCAGAGCTTATTGGCGGATCAGACATTGTGTTGGAGATGCAAAAAAGTGGAGAACTTAAGAAGATTTTACATGAGAAAGGGATTCTTCCGGAGGAGACTCTTCAAGATCGTCTGAAGAAATTGATTGCTACTTCGCCCGTGATGCTCTTCATGAAGGGTACCCCAGATGCTCCAAGATGTGGTTTTAGTTCCAAAGTTGTAGATGCCCTTCGACAGGAGGGTGTGAGTTTTGGTTCCTTTGATATATTGACTGATGAGGAGGTGAGACAGGGATTGAAGGTATTCTCAAATTGGCCTACTTTTCCTCAGCTCTACTACAAAGGTGAGCTGATAGGTGGTTGCGATATTGTGATGGAGCTGCGAAATAATGGGGAGCTGAAGTCGACCTTATCTGAGTAGGATTATTATTATTCCATCAAATAACAGGGGTTATATCTTAGAAGCCATCTTGGCTGTGTGTGTTGGAATTTTGAATGAGTTTGATTACATTATACATGCCAATTTTGATCCTGGTGTCAGGAGGTTGTGTTTGTTGACATTATTATGTTAAGTGTTCTACATGGTTACTTTATATACTACCTGATCAATGGCTACTTTATTCAACGTCTGCAAACTTTTTTTTTTTCCTTTTGCATCTATCTATTGCAGGCTGAGTCATTTGTGGCTATAGACTGTGTCAGCCTTGAGAATGATTCTGAAATGCAAGTTTTCTGACTATGGAAAATTTTAAATCTTTGGTACAGTTTATGAGACCTGTTGTGTATTGCATGTTAACTGTTGAAACAATCTTATCAGTTTGGTGCTGCTGAACATAGCAATTCAAGAGATCGCCCATATCTAATGAGTTTTCTCTTGGCCCTTCAAGTTATTAATGGTTAACATGAATGACACTCATGTTGATAAAATCTTAGCCTTCCATTATCATTAACAACCCATTTGACGTTCAACTATGATTTTTTATCATATTTTTTTTATATCATTTTTTATATTACTTTTTATACTATTAATTATATTACTTTTTACTTATTTTTTTTTACTTAATTATAACTATTCAATATAAGTGTAGAAAGTGGTATTTACTCACAAATGATATAAGAATATCAATTTTGTCTAACGTTTAGACATGAAACCTTGACTCTCAAACAAGATTCACTGTCTGACCACCAACTATCATTTTCCATTTCCCAGCGCTATAACCCTAAAATTCATCCCGTGTCTTCTTTACACGCTTCCTCAAGCATTTTGCCAAAAATCTTTATTCTAGCTTGAGTAATGATATTTGCATATAAAATTTATATTATTTTTATATCATTTTTTTTAGATAATAAAATAAAAAAAACATACATTACAAGAAATGATAGTTGATCGAACGGTGACTTTTGTTTGAGAGGTGAGGTGTTATAAACTATACTGTAGATGAGTTTTTTAATGATAATGGAAGGACAAAATTTTTCCAAACACTAGTATCTGTCCCGTGAATTTTACGTGAAAGAAATAAGTTATCATCCAATCGGTAAGGAGAAATCAATCCAACGGCCCCAAAAGGATACTAGGATTATATAAGTAGATGATGAGAATGTCATGTCACCCCATATATACTAGGATTATATAAGTAGATGATGAGAATGTCATGTCACCCCATAAAAGGAGAAGATCTAAGGCCCGATTGCATTGATTCATTTGTAAAAATTAGCAACCAAGATTATTATCAATGTTAATCTATTTGTAAAAATTAGCAACCAAAATTATTATCAATCAAGTTCGCTTGTGTCTTTTACATGAGTACAGGTATTATTCGGAATACTATGTTATGGCAAAGAATAAATAGAAGGAAATAATGTTAAAAAGAACAGCTAAAAATTTTCTTATAAAGAAGAAGAAAAAGAAGAAATGTGTTCCTGTTCTCAGATGAGATGCTGATCATTTCAAAGCCTTTCTCAGTTATGAGTAAAGTAGGAACTGTAAAACATGCATTATTCCATGACAAACACCCATTTTTTCTTCTTCTTTTCTACTTCATCATTTCATTAATTAATGATCAACTAACATCGTTTCCTAACTTTATTTTGGTGGTTGTCCATAAATTGAGAGAGACACTCCAGTAACTTCATTTCCAGTGCTTTGAATTCGGCTATCTGCATTTGCAGCTCCAATCTCTCCTTCTTTAGGTTCTTGTTCTCCTCCTTAAGTAGTTGATGACTGTTTTCTTCCATGGAATTAGTCATTCCATTTTCCTCTGAAGAAGATTTGAGGTATGAAGGAAAGACGCTTGGCTCACACTTTTTCCTCGTGATTTCAACTAGTAAATGCCTGCAACCCCTCTGAAATTTCTCATGCTTGAATTCCCATCTTTTAGATGATATTTTTTTAAATCCCTGTTGTGTATGTTTGAAAGATCAGAAAAGACGAAACACCAAACCAAACCAATTAGAAAAAAACAGATCAAAAACTTTCTTAACAAAATAATAATAATAATAATAAAACGTTGCAATTTTTAAAATTTCTTTGTACAAATACTATATGAAAAAATAAATAAAGCATATTTCCAAGTTCCAACGATTTTAGTTTGTCCATTGGTTAATTCAGGTTACACAGTGAAATTAGCCATTTTTTCTTCCAAACTCTTTTCTTCTCTGTGAAGAAGATACAATTCAATCGCTTATTATATATCCCTCCACAAAGATTACAATATACTATATAAACATGTGAAATTCCTAATATATTTATTGTTGAAGCTTTACAAGTCGTCCAATATGATTTTGCAAATGTCTTTTAAAGACGGGATGCGGGGTTTATATATTAGAATCAAATAATTATGAAGAGAAACTTTTTTTTAGAGGACAAGGTATTCTTCCACGTTCAATCTATTTGAACTGCCATTGAAATTAATTCCCTTTTGATAGTGATTATGTAATCTCCACACGAAGAGTTATATAAAAATAAACATATTAATTTTATATAGATCACCAAAAGATCAAGAAATTTAGATATTTAATTTTTTTTTTGTTTACTCAAAATATCATTACTCGATAATTGAGAGATTAATCTCTTAAATTATAATTAAATATCTAAGCAAATATCTCTTTAACGATATTATTTTTATACATATAAATTTTAAAATCAAATTTAAAATTATATATTAAAGAGACTCAAACACTTTTTACTTAGATCAACACATTAGTTTAGATACCTAAATTATGATTGTTGAATTCTAGCTGTTGAAGTAATTAATAAGAGATTACATAAAACTATCACACATCCAAACATAAAAAATATTATTCCAAGTTATGGCTGCTATTTGTATTTTACATTAACGAAAAAAGAAATAGTTAAGTCAAAGAAGAAGTTTTGAAGATTCTTTCACCGTATATATAGCACGTTATCATTCGCAATAAGCAAGGTTATCTTCATTTTCAATTTTAGTGTGCTCCCAGTTAAACAATACAGGAAGCACAGTACGACTATTTTGACTTTGGATTAAAATAACTTATTTGACCACATCTACTATATGTGTTACTGACTTGACCAATTTGTTTATTATATGCACGTGGTTTGATTTGATTTGATTTGTTTAGTTACGATACATATTTTTCAGAGTTCCTCTAGCGTTCGAAATTGAGAGAAGCATAGAAGAAGCTAAAGAAGAAAAACAAACAGAAAAACTAGAGAACAACCAAAACAAAGAAAGAAAAAAAACTTAAAGACTTCACTAAAATCGATCTTTGATCAATCAATATATTTCATCAAATTAACTTTTAACCAACATTCTTTTGGAGGAAAAAGAAAAAAAAGCAAGGGATAATATTTTCTTTATCAAGTTTCTCTTATATATAGTTTAAAAAATAATTTTGAATTATTGTTGCATTTGTAGTTATAATTATATTGTATTTATTGTAATTATAAAAAATTGTGAAAAAATGAGTAATACGGTTATAATTACTTTTATAATACAATTATAGAGATCACAAAAATTATAATATTGTAAAATTATACTTTAAATATATAGTAAAGTAAAACTAATCAGAGAAATTAAAGTGATAGAAAGGAAATCCATTTGTTCTGAACTTTGTAAAGATATGACAACCTGTAAAGAGGGAAAATCATCACTTACATAGGTATTCAATTGGCGAATGAAGCTAGAGAAGTTGTTGTGCTTGAAATATCTAGGCAAGGTGAGGTCTGAGAACTCAGCTGGAGACCACACAACAAAACCAGTTCCTTCTGCATTCCATGACACAATTTTGCTGCAATTATCTTCAGCTGCACCATCCACCCCACTTTCTTCCAACAAATCATAGGTCTTCAACAGAAACGGTGCGGGGCACCGTGATCTTGGGGACTGGCCTGCATAAGCAGCAAACTTGCCTAAACCAAGGTTGAGCTCCAACACATTATCAGCCATGCTTGGTTTATAAGCCTAACTAGCTAGGCGCTCTTCATTTGTGGTGCCCAAACAGGTCCATATTCCACATACTCTTTCTTATATAGCACTCTACTCACCACTTGGTAGCTAGGAAGGTACTAGTGCCGTGGAAGGCGGACTGTTTCATTTTGTCTTCTGATTCATTTCTTTTTCTTCTCCTGTCTATTACAATTTCTTCCCCTTTTGTGCATGTCACGCTTGCTTTCTCATGACTAAAATAATAATAAAATGAAGTACATATTCTAACAATGTATTTTGTTTCTATATGTTAATTTGAAAAAGCGATATGATATTTTATATTAGTCAGAGTTAGGAAGTTTTTATTTTATGACTCTACCATGTGACAGTGACACGTATATAGAATAATACTTTTTGTCTTTTACTTGTTGAACAAAGACCAAATAATGAGTAGGTTTTTTGTTTTTTGACGGTAAGTAGGTCTTTTTTTTTCGGAAAAAATAATTAATAGGTATATGAGCGCTGAATTTTATTTTATTTTTTGAAAAAAAAGGGGGCTAAAGCCCAAAGAAAACAACTTTTATTAGTTGGTGCATAAAACAAAATACTATTCAAAAGTTTATGAGCAAAGAAAGTTGGATGCATCTAATTAAACCCGCACTCAAGAACCGTAGTACTTGTGCTTACATCTTTTTAATACTAAAAGAATCTTATTACATATCTTAAATATTTATTTTTTAACACGAGTTATTTATGTAAATTTAGCTCATTTAAATTTTTTATAAGATTAATCTTTATTTGACCAAGAATACAAAAATTGTATGATCTTCTCACAAGAGCTATTTTCAAAAGATTCAAATTTACATTATTATCCAGAGAATTAAAATTAATGTTATTTACCATCTCAACCATCCTTTGTGGGTATTATATGAAATATTCTAAAAGTTAGAATGAGATTTATGTTTATTGTGTGAAATTGTAATAAATAAGAATTAGATTATTACTTGATCTCTTTTAGATTCTCAGTTATATAAATGTTGTTATAAATTAAAATTAAGAGGAAAAGATATAACTTTTGTGGTTAAATACATTATGCAAATAAACTACATATAAGCGCTGCAAAATTATTTAATAAATTTGTAACTCGAATGACACCAGCTCAAGAAGTTTGATCCTCTATCAAATCACTTTTTTTTTTAACTCACATGTTTACATTTCTAATTATATTAAAAAGTACAAATTCTAGATAAAACAATTATTTGGAGGACTTCTTAATCATTATAGTACTCGATGATGAGTCTCATATTAATATATACGAGAATACTTGATCAAAGACAAAAATAAAATTACAAATTAATAATATTTAAAATTTTTGAAACATTCTTCATATTTGAGTAAGAGAAAATTATTGTAATTTTCAACGTTAAAAATGAAGAATTTAATATTGAGAATTAATATTTACAAAAACTTTATTTTCATAAATCTCTCACAACCTCTCTTATAAGCCTTTAGATAAAATGTTGTTTTCATTATAACATTTTTTTAAATAATTTAGATAAATTCATCTAAAAAACTTGCAAAGAATTCATTAAGATAAAAATATGTACAAGTGCTTTTTTTTTTGAGCTGAAAAATATGTACAAGTGTTATTATGGAGGATAAGGGTGTGTAAGATATGTATCCATATGCTCTCACTTTATTTATAACTAATATATCCATCCTTGAGTTTCGCGGGTTTGTTTATTTTTATATTTTGTGTATTTTTATATAATTATATATCATTTAATGAATTAACAATTGAATTTACAAACTTTTATATTTTGTTTATCTCAAGGGAAAAAAAGAAAAAGGATTATAATATATGTAATGTATTAAATAAAAAGTTATATTTTATGGATCAACCATGATTTTCTCACGAGTTTTACTATATCCTCTTAAAAGATCATCCTAATAATTTTTTAATACTAAATAAAGAAAGTATTTAATGAAAAAATAAATACATTTAATGTCTTAAAAACATAAAAAGTATTAATACTTTCTTCATTTAGTAATTAGGAAGATTAGTAGGAGGATTGAGTAGGAGGATTTAGAATTATTCTTTTTTCACATTACTTTTTACACTACTCCCTATATCATTAATTACATCACTTTTTTTTTATTACTTTCTCTCACTCATAACCATTAAATAATTATGTGAATAGTGATATTTTTTGGAATCATTTTCCTTTATGGATACCTACAAGGCAAGTATTATAGTTTCTGCCTCCATTCCATTTACAGTAATGTTATATCCTCCTATATATTTCTTCTAATAATCCTCTAATATTAAATAAAGAAAGTATTAAAAAAAAATTAAATGAATCTAATATCTTGAGAACATAAAAGTATTTAATACTTTTTTTATTTAATAATTAGGAAGATTAGGTAGGAGGATAAAATATTTTTCTTCCATTTATTAGACAAGTACTTGTTCACAACCCATCATCAGTTATATCCCCATAGGCATTTTTGTCATTATCGAGGATAAAAATATGTGTAAGTGTCTACAAAACAAAGATACGGACATGGACACGAGATGAACATGGAAATGGAAAAAATTATAATATTGAAAAAATTATAGGATATATATAGGACATATATATATATATATATATAATAAAATTTAAGAAAAAATATTTATAATTCATTAATATCATTTATATAAACTTGAAAATTTATAATATCTTAATATATGTTATATATGCTAATATTTAATGCAAAATATTAATTTTATTGATTTTAATTATATATTAATTAATTATGATTGTATCTTTATTTATCCCTTTATTATCGGGATCACTAACTAATTTAGTTATGATTAGTTGTATCAGCTATCTTAGGAGAAACTATAGGAGAATTTTTAGCTAAGTCTTTGAAAGACCTTGTATATATGTATCTCTTGGTTTCTGATCAAGGCGGAACAGAAAATACACTTTCTGTTTTTTTATGGTTTCAGAGCAATCCAGGCTCTGATTAAGAACAAGTGCTGAAGAATGGCAGAGAACCACGATGAAGGAAATCGTGATCAAAAGGGTCTTGATCAAGGAGCTCGTGATCAATGATCAAAGATGGTAAAGAAGACACCGTCTCCATATGATTTGAGTTCGATTGACAATCCAGGAAGTATGATCACCCAAGTCCAGCTACGAGGTGAGAATTATGACGAATGGGCTAAGGCTGTCAGAACCTCTTTACGTGCATGACAAAAGTGGGGGTTTATGGACGGGACCATAGAACATCCCAAAATAGGAACAACCGAGTTGGAAGATTGGTAGACCTTACAATTCATGTTGGTGTCTTGGATTTTAAACACCATTGAACCAACATTGCATTCTACTATTTCATATATGGAGAATGCAAAGGAACTTTAGGACGACATCAAAGAGCGTTTTTCAGTTGTGAATGGACCCAGAATTCAATAGTTAAATATAGAACTGGTCGAATGCAAGCAAGAAGGGATGACCATGGTAAACTATTATGGGAAACTCAAAACTTTGTGGGATGAGCTCGCAAACTATCAGCAGATACCAACATGCACATATCGAAATTGCGAATGTGACATTACGGCAAAATTGGAGAAGTGCAGAGAGGAGGAAAAGGTGCATCAATTCTTGATGGGACTAGATGATTCACTCTATGAAACAATTTATTCAAATCTTCTTGCAACTGATCCACTGTCATCCTTGAACCGAGTGTATGCAACTTTGGTACAAGAAGAACAAATGAAGATTATTGTTAGAACTAAGGAGGAACAAGGAGAAGTTGTTGGTTTAGCAGTACAAGCTGGTGGAAGAACAAGAGGACGAAATAATGCAAAGGACAACAGTATAGTTTGTTCAAACTGCAATCGAGGAGGACATGATGCGACAAACTATTTTCAGTTGGTTGGGTATTTTGATTGGTGGGGAGATAGGCCGCGCCACGAAGCATTAGTGTGCATGCAAATGCTGCCTAGACTTCCACTGGAGGGATGACTGTGTCAATAACGTATACAAACAAAGGCGGCCTAACAAGTTTGAGTAGCGAGTAGTGGCAAACTCTGGTGGATATTCTGAACAATCATAAAGAAGCACCACAGAAAGAATGACAGGTAAAAGTACGGTATGGATTATTGATACAAGAGCCTCTAATCACATGACTAGAAATTTGAGACTTATGCACGAGCTAAAAGCTGTGCAAGGATGTCCTGTGGGATTACTGAATGGAGAGCAAGCAGTTGCAACTAAGGAAGGAAATGTAACTCTCGAAGGAGGCCTGAAACTTGGCAATGTGCTATATGTGCCCGGATTAAATAGCATTTTAATATCAGTGTCCCAATTGATAGATGATACAAATTGTATAGTTCAATTCACTAACTCTTTGTGTGTTAAGCAGGACCGCACTTTGAAGATGTTGATTGGAGTGGGTGAACGAAGAGATGGGCTCTATTATTTTAGAAGGATTCGCCATGAGAAAGTTTTCAAAGTAGGTGATATGTCTTTGTTTGATCTTTGGCACAAGCGTATGGGACATCCATCCTTGAAGATTACTCAGTTAATTCCAAATGTTAGTAGCAAGAATAGTATGACTGAAAATAAAGCATGTGATGTATGTCAGAGGGCAAAGCAAATTAGGGATAGCTTTCCATTGAGCAATCATAAAGCTACTAGTAGTTTTGAATTGATTCATTGTGATTTGTAGGGACCCTACAGAACTCCATCTTCTTGTGGAGCTTATTATTTTCTAACTATAGTAAATAATTTTTCTCGAGCTGTTTGAATTTATTTGTTGCTTGATAAAAAGGAAATTTCACGAGTTCTGTTGAATTTCATTGCTTTAATAAAAAGACAATATGAGAAGCAAATTAAAATAATTTGGAGTAATAATGGAATTGAATTTACATGTTTAAGAATGCAATTTCTCGAGTGTGGGATTATTTTTTAGACATCATGTATCAGAACCCCCTAACAAAACGGTTGAGTTGAAAGAAAACACAAACATATCCTCAATGTTGCACGCGCATTGAGATTTCAAGGTAACTTGCCTATTTCTTTTTAGGGTGAGTGTGTTTTAACAGTTGGATATCTAATAAATAGAACACCAACACCACTGTTGAATGGAAAAACTCCGTATGAGGTGCTCAATAGGCAACCACCTTCATATGATCATCTAAGGGTGTTTGGGTCGTTATGCTATGCTCATAATCAAGGAAAGAAGGGTGATAAGTTTGCTAACCGAAGTAAAAAGTGTGTATTTGTAGGGTATCCTCTTGGAAAGGAAGGATGGAAGCCTTTTGATCTAGAAAACATAACTTATTTTGTGTCAAGAGATATTAATTTTTTTGAGAAAGAGTTTCCTTTTGCCTCTGGTGATGACACTTTGATTAACCCGTTACATGCTGCAGTTAAAATTGAAACTGACAGTATAGTCAGTGAGCACTTAGAGGTGCCTAGAGAAGATGGGATTCCTGAAGTGAGGGGGTACCGAATTGGAGACTACTCAAGATATTGGAGGATCAAGGGCGGTGCAACATGATGATAATGAACCTGAACCAAACAATGAGGAATCATTTGGCCGAGGTAAATGTACCAGAATTCCCTCTGTAAAGCTACAAGATTATATGACTTACACTGTCCACAAAATGAGCCTATCCGCTTGTTCACCTCCTCCACAGTAAAAATCAGGTGCGCCCTACCCCATAATGCACTATATGAGTTGTGATAAGTTTTCTGTGCAACATCGCAGGTTTCTTGCTGCTGTGATTGCAGAGAAAGAACCCACAACATTTTCGAAGGCAGTAAAAGATGCTCAATGGTGTTCAACTATGCAGCACGAAATACAAGCTCTTGAAGATAATCACACATGGACCGTGTGTGATCTTCCAGCAAGGAAAAAGGCCCTAGGATGTAAATGGGTCTACAAGATTAAGTACCACTCTGATGGCACCATAGAACGATTTAAAGCTCGCTTAGTCATTCTTGGAAACCATCAAGTGGAAGGAATAGATTACACAGAAACACTTGCTCTTGTGGCAAAAATGGTCACCGTTTGGATTGTTTTAGCTATTGTCGCAACAAAGGGGTGGGAATTTCATCAAATGGACGTGCATAATGCGTTTCTTCATGGTGAATTACAAGAGGAAGTGTTCATGAAATTACCTCCTGGTTTTCATGCTTCTCAACCAGGTATGGTGTGCAAGCTAAGCAAATCATTGTACAGATTAAAACAAGCTTCCCGCTGCTGGTTTGCCAAACTTTCCTCAGCTCTAAAGCATTACAGATTTCACCAATCCTATTTCGATTATTCCTTATTCACATTACATGATAAAGATGTGCAACTTGTGGTTCTGGTTTACATCGATTATCTAATCATTTGTGGAAATAATTTTGCTTCTATTCAACACTTCAAGAATTATTTGAGTAGATGTTTCCATATGAAAGACTTGGGATTATTGAAATATTTTTTAGGAGTGGAAGTGGCCAGATTACTTGCTGGGATTTTTCTTTGCCAAAGGAAGTTTGCTTTAGACATTATTAGTGAAGCTGGATTGCTTGGAACAAAACCTCTAGAGACTTCACTAGAACAGAATCATACTCTTAGTCTAGCCAAAGGACAACTTCTTGACAATCTTGATAGGTATCACAGGCTTGTTGGTCGTCTTATTTATTTTTGTTTTACTCGACCTGAGCTATCATACAGTGTCCATGTTCTCTCTCACTTCATGCAGCAACCACGAGCAAAACACTAGACTGCTGCCTTAGGAGTGGTGTGATATCTTAAAGGGAACCCGAGGCAAGGCATTCTCTTAGATAGTGCCTGTGATATGAGATTATATGGGTGGTGCAATGCTGACTGGGTTGCTTGTCCCCTTACTCGTCGGTCACTTACTGGTTGGATTATTTTTTTAGGTCATTCTCCTATTTCTTGGAAGACCAAGAAGCAACAAACTGTGTCTCGGTCCTCTGCTGAAGCTGAGTACCATTCGACGACTAATACCACATGCGAACTTAAGTGGGTGAAGGGCATTCTTTCAAGTCTTGGCATCATTATCCCATGCCTATGCGGCTCTACTGTGATAGTCAGACCGCTCTTCACATTGCGAAGAATCCTGTTTTTCACGAACGTACCAAGCACATTGAAGTGGATTGTCATTTCATACGTAATGAAATTATTCATGGTCACCTCTAACCCTCTTATGTTCCCACTCGTACACAACTCACAGACATATTTACTAAGGCTTTGGGATGTGCACCATTTCATTTCTTGCTTGGCAAGTTAGGTATTCAAAATCTTCATGCTCCAACTTGAGGGAGGGTAATGCATAATATTGATTTTATTGATTTTGTTTGTATATTAATTAATTCTGATTGTATCTTTATTTATCCCTTTATTATCAGAATCACTAACCAATTTGGTTGTGATTAGCTATGTCAGTTATCTTAGGAGAAACTATAGGATAATTTTTAGCTAAGTCGTTGAAAGACCTTGTATATATGTATATCTTAGTTTCTGATCAAGGCAGAACAGAAAATACACTTTTGTTTTTTTAATATTTGCTACTTAATAAGCATCTTTCTAAAAATATGAAGCATAATTTTTATTTATATTTTTTAAAAAATCTCTTAAACTAACTTCTTCTAATAGAACTAATCATGTATAAGTACATGTGTATCTAATAAAATTAATTAGAGAAAATAATGGTGTAAGACAAATTTTGGTGATGATGAAATAGATGACTTGGTACAAATATGTAAAAATAATAACTTAAAATGTCATTCATGTGATTGAATTTAAATAGATTCATTAATTGATTATAAAAATTAATTTAAATAGATCATATCTAAATTTACTAATTAGATGTTAGTTATGTATAAAAAAAAAAATTAATTAAATATTTTAAAAAAATTAATAAATCATATCTAAATTATATCCTAAATATATTTAAAATATATCTAAATTAAAAAATAATATTTTTTAATTAAATATATTTAAACATATAAAATACATATGTTATAGATATATTTTCATGTATTTAACATATACATATATCTCATAAATAACATATTCGTGTTTCATAAGTAATTGTCATTATTCAGGATAAAGGTGTGTAAGATATTAGATATGAAAAATCAGCAGGAAGGGCCGCGAAGTCTGACCTGACCCATTTGGAAGGGCCGAGCAAACTTTCCAACGTCTGCTTTCCCATCATGCAGTAGTAGTATTATTCCAATTCATGATGTAATCATCTTGGTCTTTACCATTTTTAAATTTGCTGCCAGCCAAAAAGAAAGGTTCTTTTTCTATCTTTCCCATATAGAAGTGATTGTCTAGCTCACGTGCATAGTAGCCGTATATAATTGCAGTCCTATCATGATTAATAATAGTCAACACTCTTGAAGGCTGACGGGCTGTTCATGAATAATCTAATTAAGTTATGCAATCCACCATCCATTAGGTGTAATTAATGTGTATTTAAATTAGAATTTATATATTTAAATTTGAGTTAATTTAAGTTTATAAATTTAAATTTAATTAAAAATAAAATTGTATTAATATAATTTATATTTAAAATTTTTTATCTCAAAAATAAATTAAAATAATAATTTTAATATAAAAATATGATTTTTTTATTTTTCAGTTAACATGCATTTAACTGCTAATTATGTTAAAGTAAATGAAAATTAAAAAATTCAAATATAATCAAGTTACTGGACACGCACTTAATTACTAGGAACATGCTCTAGTCTTCTTAAAATCAACCAACCCTTAACTTTATGAGAAGTTTTGGGAACCCAAAAAAGATAATGGAATCCACTAAAGTTGATGGCAACTTTGATTTGACTGCTCTAAAGGTTAATGGTTATGTGTTTACTAGTTTGCATAACAACAATAATATTTTTATTATATTTTATTTATTTATTTTTATTTTTATATTATTAATTATATTATTTTTTTATTATTATATTTTTCACTTAATTATAATTATTATAAATAAAAAAAAAAATATGGTGAAAAAAAAATGTAATGAGATTAACATTACTCTTTGCATAATAATGTTGCTTACGGGACTTGGATAGTATTGAAAAGCTAGGTAACGTTAATTCATTTACTTTATTTACTAAATATAAAATTCTTATATTTTATAAACAATTGTTTTATGTCTTATAAAACACACACGTGTAAAACTGTTTACTTTTAAACAAATAAAGACATTTTCTGGTTTTGTAATTAATAGCGTAAATAATTTAACAAATATATTATTTTATCTTTTACAATAAATTATATTATTTTGTTTTATTATATTTTTTTACATATTTTAATATAAATTTTAAGATATAAACTTACCAATAAAATAAAAAATTATCAATTACAATATTTAAATTAAAAATTTAGGTTAAACCCAACAATTGGATACTACAATGTTTTAACCAGAAAAAAAAATCAGACACAAATTGTGTATTGAGTGTTCAGTAGTAGATACTGAGATATACTTGAGAAGACATGCACTGGTATTTTCCTCCTTATGTAGTAGCGGAACGTGTTAAACTATGAGTGATCGGTACCTATAAAAGCACTTCAATGCTTAAGTCAGACTATACATAATTAAAGTTTAAGCTCAAAAGTAATAGTTATCTATTGAAGGTGATTAAGCTTAATATTTATAAAGTATAATTAGGGTAACATCTTCCCTTAATTGTAACAAGGAATCCCTATAAAATAGAAACGTTGAGACTACAGTTATGAGTGGTCAAAGATAGTTATGGATGCTATTATTTCGTAATATCATGATTGAAAATTACGAAAAATTTGGGATTCATCCACTATATAAATCTCGCGATCGTGTTGTTGCTGCCCAATGCTATGGTCTGACATATATTGTGCCAAGGTTTCAACAGTGTCTCAAGCGAATTGATGGGGGTGTTGATGGATGACTCCGATTAGATCCGTGCCAGTTGATCCATGGGACTGGATCCTAGATCACGGTTTAAAACAATTGCTCCCAACTTAACACTTAGATGGGACAGCTAAGTGTCAAGCTATCCAAGCTTGATAGGAACACATGACATGTAATGAGCAAAGGGATCCTAGTTAGTGTTCACGTCGGATCTCGCAATGTTTTTCTCAAATGGCTGAGGTCTAGGAAGTGTCATTGTATGCCCCCGCTGTTAGTAAGTAAGGTCGAGAAATTAGTTGGATCACTCTGCTTACATCATCATTCCGCTATCCGGGGTATGTCATAGGTTGCCCTCGAGTGTAGTTCATGGGGTATGTCAAGTGTTTCTTGAAGGGAGGTAGGAACTCTTACTCTCAGGGACTTGATATCTTTTTAGCAGCCTTTACTTTGCAGTTTGTAGTGGTCTGCACCTGCATAGGATATGTTACTTTGAATTTATTGGGAATTGAAACCGTTTAAATGAGGATAGCAGTTTTTCCAACTCCATTTCCCAATTGCCCGCTGTCATCGTTGCCAGTTACAAAGGAGGGAGCATTAAAATATGGCCTCAAATGTGTAGCCAACTCGCCTTTTTAGGGGCCAATCAAAATGCCTTATTCTTTCTATAAATAAAGGATGCTTATAGTAGGGTTGTCATTCTCCAAGAGCCATGTCTCTTTCTAAAATATTCTTTCATTTCTTCCCCAAATTTCTAAAAGTGTTCCTTTTATCTCTACATGTTTTTCCGCTGGAGGCATTTCTCTCCAGGCATAATGGCACGGTGAGAGCAAGGTAACTGCTCTCTGTGACTTGGTCGCCACGTCTCTGAACAGCAAAAGCCTTTCCTTCCAGGCTTACGCAGCAGCAGGACATAATCTTGCTCACTGGTAGGCTCATGGTTTCTACCTTAGTTTTTGTGAGGTATGGAGGGGCTTCATCGTTCTCCATCATCTGCTCTTCTAACTATAATCAGTACTAGTTAAGTGTCGTGGTTTCACCCTGGTGTGCAATTGGATATGCAAGAGGTTCTTTGGGTGGACCATTCTCCTTACGTTGGCCAATAGGTAAGAGATGAGTGTTGGTTTCTAGAAGAACCGTTGAGGCAGTCGTGTTCAGTGATCATCATCATCATCGTTGTCTCATCTGGCTTCCTTTACGGCTTTCTCTTGTGAGCATTATTGTATTAGAGTAGTTTATAGGCTCTTTTTGTAAAGTTGATGATGTATAGAATGAGAATAAATTTTTTTTCTTTTTTGTGCGTTCTTTTTTATTTATTTATTGTCTGCTTCTTTCACTGGGATGAATCAAATGTTCATTGTGTAAAAATATGCTTAACCTCGTCATGTTACCCTCAGCTTGGTTCTTAGCTATCATAGCTAAGTATCAAGATAAGTCTTAATACCCCTAGGTTACGGGATTCGTGCTTTACATGAAGCCAGAGTCCGCCATGCTCTAAAGGGATCAAGATTTTGTCTAAAGGCGTTAACATGACTAAGTCACTTGACATCCGTGGGCGTACCGTAGTCCGGCCACGGTCCACACGTCATGTGATCATCGGTGGACATTCCAGTGTGTAATTGGGGTCTGTGGAAAAAATCAGTACTCAAAACAGCGAGACTTGCTTAACGCTTGGCTTTCTGAGCAAACCGTCATTTCATCTGATGTGACAGATGTGATTGTCCACATGGCACTGTCTATCTAGCAGTCGTTGTTAGGGTTTCGCATGCCATAATGATGGGTTTTGAAATCCGAAGCTTAGATGAAATTGCCCCCCAGCCTTGTCTCTATAAATAGGGGGTCGAGGGCGCCTTCTTCACACTTTTGTTGTTTCTTTTCAATCTCTGGCGACCTGAGGCGATTTCTGGCGACCATGGACGACGGATAAGCAATTCTTTTTAAGCGATTTTTAGTGGTTTTCAGCTATTTCAACACTTTTTAGTCGCCTACTCAGTTTATTTCTTCAAGGTACATGTCCTTCTATCTTCTATTTTCACTGTTGTTAGCGTAATCCTGAGGCAGTGAGTTTCTATCCTTTTTGTTTAGGGTAACTCCCCTTCTTTTTTAATGCAAAATGAGTAGGAATACCAGCGATTCTGGGTCCAACTTAATGTTGTTGCTCTCTGGAGCACCTTCTCTATCACGCCGTGAGTAGCAGAGACACCCAACACAGGCTTATAGGCCTTTGAGGGTGTGGAGGTCAGTGTCTGTAAAAGGTGTAAACAATTGGAGACAGATGGCGGAGGCGGATGTAGATGGTCTTTAACAAGCTTTCTCTACGTGGTCTGCCTTCCTCCATGTCCGGATTTGTAGGTAATTAGATATTCTTTTTATTATGATCACACCTTACCAGCCTCTGTGGGTGTTTCCAGGGATTCTATGGCAAGAATAAAGGTGGCAGGACCTCGGAGACTGGCTGCAGGGAGGCCCATGATCTTTTCCCCCAGGAAGGACATGTACCCTTGGGTCAGGGACGAGATTTGGGGAAGCATGTCCGAACATCGGACATCAAAAAACTTGGTAGCTATTTGGAGTTAACAATAAGTGGTACACAGGACCATGAGTACCGGGTCCTGGCTCTAAGAGAAGACAAGAGAGTGTGTTCAACCCGGACAGAGGGCAAACACTTCATGTTTCTATACGACAACCTCTTCCTCCGATTGGGGCTTCAACTTCCTTTCACTAACTTCCAAATTGATGTCCTTCGTACTTTAAACATGGCTCTATCCCAGCTTCACCCTAACAGCTAGGGTTTCATCCTCACCTTTGAAAGATTTTGCTAGGTGGTCAGATGGTGTTGTGTGGAATACGATTAAAAATTAATATTAAAAATAGTTGCCAAGTTCCACCAAAAATATAAAAACCTTGCAACCAATTGTAGTAAGCAATGGTCGATCCACAGAGAACCAATTCAATTAACACTATCAATCCAATTCCTAAATTAAACTCTGATGAAAAATAAACAGTAAAAGTAAAAGGGAGTTTTGTTGATTAAAACTAAAAAGAGGTAAACACAAATTGAATTACCAAGTTAAAGACATTGGTCAAGAGATGGAATCCACCACTAGATTTATATGATTATGCTAACTTACATACTCTTTATACCAACATGATCAATTATGTTCTTATGTGATTGTGAGATAAATCCCTTGTTTTCCTTAAGTATTGGCCAATTTAGCAACCGCTCAAATCAACTCCTAATCATTGATTAGTTATAAAGCAACCGCTCTTACAACTATCTAACAATTGCATTAAGATTTAGAAAACCAAACACACTAAGATCTAATCACACATCGGGATTAAATTACTTAGAACATATATTTCACTAGATCTATTACCGCAACCGCGTATAATATATCCAGATCTACCACTTTTATAATTGGTAAATAGCATAAAGATAATTATACCCACATGAACATCATACATTCTGCTAGATTTACTACCGCAACCACGCATAATAAACCCAGATCTACCACTTTGAAAGCGGGAACAAGTATAAAAACCTTCATACCAACAATAGATTCAGAAATATATGAATAAAAACATAACTGTATTGATGTAAAGAAATATGCAAGATTCACATAATCAAAACTAGGGTTTCATCTTCCCTTAACCAAATAAGAAAACTAGCCACACATGACAAATTCAAAAATGAAGAAAAATAGAAGAAAAACATAGTTGAATGAAAGTGCAAAAGAAAGCGAAGATCAAACTAGTTTCCAAAGGTTGGGGATGATCGATCTCGATTGCTCGAACCCGAGACAATCTTCGATCCAATCTTCCTCTCTCTTGTTCTTTGAATCCTCTTCACCTTTACAGGCTTTGGGCGATGCTCTAGCCAGACCTCCCTTTTGGGGCTCTAGGTATCTCTATTTATAGCTTTAGATACCTAATTTCTCAATAGAATTTGAATTTAACTAAGTGCGACGACACGGGCAGTGTCATTTGACACGGCCTAATGATCCGGTGACAAAATTCTAACTAATCTCAAAGTCGAGAGAAGAAAACCGTGTCATATGACATGGCCCGTGTTGTATGACATGGCCCGTGTTGTCCAAAAATAGGATTTGACTCGTCTTGAAATAGTCAGAGGAGTACACGGCCCACCCCGTGTCATATCACACGCCGTGTCACTCACTTTCTTCAAATGTGACCTTGATTCTTCATAAATGTCCTTCTTCCTTTGCTTCTAAGGGTAAAACTAATCTTCTTAAGTATTCATCTCTCTCCTTAAATGGTCATCAAGCTTGGTTTGATGCTAATGGACTCAAACACTCAAAGATATCCTGAAAAGTATAATTCATTTATGAGTGTTTATAACCACATTTAGCATAGTTTCACAATAAACATCCAAAGACAACTCTAAATCAGAAACTTAGCTAAATGTCAACAATTGAGCACATATGGAGTCAATTAAATCAATCATAAGGCATTTAAAGTATGAAAATAATTGACAGATCAAATACCCCCACACTTAGCCTTTTGCATTCCTAGGCAAAACATAAGACCAAACCAAGGAACAAGGAAAACAAAATAAATTAAAAAACCTAACAATTTAAAGAACTCAATTTCCAATGATATTCAAGAGAGGCAAAAAGAGCAAGAAAAGATTTAAGGGATCACAACATTCAAGAGATAACAATTCTTCACACCTCAAATCAACATGCAAGGTATCTTCAAATTGAAAAGTATGAATTAAGAATGATAGATCCTCACAAGATACACTATCAATCTCTCAAGTGTTTACAAGGTAAGTATTTCTCTCAATTCAACCCATGAAAAGTGCACTACCATAAGCTTGTTTATCTTCTACTTCTCCACTATTCAAACACATGCATACACAAATCAAGAGGACTTTATTTAAGGTTGTAATGGGGCCAAGGTAAGGGAAAGAAATAACATGGATATGGTAAGATGAGCACCCAAGAGAATAAAAGAACATTGGGGAGAAACTCATTGACAAACATGAAATTTTTATCCCCTCAAATCTATATAATGCACATTCTCTTTACATCTTCCTTTCCTTTTTCTTTCTTTTCTTTTACAATCTTTCTTGAATTTTTTTCTTTTTCTTTGCATATTTTTTTTTCAACACCTTGCATATTACACATCAACTTACACAACCCCCACACTTGTCCTATTAAACACTTGCAAGCAAAAGAGCTCCTCCAATGAAAATGAATCAATGCTCTCCCATTCTCTAAGGTAAGGTAAAATCATGGTTTTTCACATAGAGCATATAATGAGATAAGACAAAAATAGGCAAATAGGCTCAAGGGGTTAATCAAAGGGAAATAATGCAAGGTTAGCTATTTGACCAAAGTAGTTAATCACAAAAGAATGCCTCCATCATGTTCATGTATGCAAGTAAAAATGTAGCCTCAAAAAGAATTAAAGCAAGTTCTAGAGTGATCAATATGACATGAGTGAAAATCACACAAGAAAGAAGAGAATGGCATAAATGTTAAATCCATCCATCAAAAGACTCAAAATCTCACCAAGTATGTATCTATCAAACTCAATTCATCAATCAAATATCCAAAACCAAGCTTGCCAAATTCAAGATGAAAGTAGACATTTATAAAGCATAACCTTGAATTTCAATTGCTTCGAACTCATAGACTTCACAAATCTCAAAACATCATTGGAAATTAAATAAAACAACAATTTTTTTTTCAAAAATAGAAAATAGAAATTAAAATAAAAATACAAATAAACAGAAAACAAAATGTCAATTCCTCCCCACACTTAAATTCTACATTGTCCTCAATGTAAACCTCAACAATAAATAATCATTAATAAATCTAGGACAAGTAAAATAAAAGAGAGGAAAGAAACATCCTTATTAATTGAAGTAAAGAGGTAGATGAAGAAATTTTCACCAGGATCCCATTGGCGAAAGCATAATAACCAATTTATGCTTGAAATAACATGAGAGTTTCCAGGGGTCCCATTGGTGAAGTGTAATGACCAAGTTAAGCTTGAGACATGAGGCTTCCACCGAGATCCCATTGGCCTTCCTTATTTTCCTTGGCTTCACTACTGAAGAGTAATATGTGCACTTCATCAACTTCATATGCATTGTTTCTATTGGACCATGGCCCAAAAACAAAATCCACTTCAGCAGTGTCCATCATCCGATTCTCTTCTTCTATCTTTGAAAACTCTTCAGTGTTCTGCAGAAAGAAGTCGATCGTGGAATCGATTGAGGTCCTGGGTCTGGTTTCCTTGTACAAGAAAGATGCGCTGCCCATATCATTTGTGGACTTCCAGCTCTTGGATGATGATGTCATGGCCTGTAATTCCAAGAAAAGTACGTCATAGATCCTAACAAGGTTCCAGATCAGCGGACTCCGCCTTGTTGCTGAAACTTGTTTCCTTGAAAGGTGTTTAAACCAATTTGAAGGAAATGGCTAAGATAATGAGGATGGTAGGAGGAGGGGACTTGGAAGCTCGACTTGGCCCTCAAGGCTAAAGAAGAGGTCAAGAAGGCCTTGGATGATGTTGAAGCGAAGATTAAAGAGCTGAAAAAGAAACTGGCGGACTCTTAGGACAATATTCAGAAAAGAGAAGGCTTACTCTGAAGAGGTCAGGAAGAAGGTCACCATCCTCCATACTGAAAATCAAAATCTCCAGACCAGAGTGATGCGTCTGGAAGAGGATACTAGGTAGCTGATGAATATTTGTGTAAACATCAGCTACGAGCAATTCTAGAATGCAGTCACCCAAGTCCAGTTCTTCAATCCCGGGGTTGCCCTGACTTTGGATGAATTAGACTTCGAGAAAATGATACAAAACGATCATCTTATGTTGGTGGAGGAAGCTCAAGGGGCAATTGAGCTACTGTTGGGGTCCCTTCTGTCGCTATCCAAGATCTGACCCTTGTCAAAGGAGATGGCGGAGCATCAGGTACGGGCCGCCAAAATTTTGAGGGGAATGCTTCTTGAGCTCAATTTGTTTTTTCTCCTTTTCTTTTGACTACTTTTCTTTGCCCTCTGCATGAGGCATTTTATTATTGTAAAGGCAAATTTTGCCAATTACCGGGCTGCACTTAAATGCATTTGCTTTATCCTTATAACGTGTGTTTATTTCCTTTTTCTTTTTCCATGGTCCGTACTAATTCCAATGCCTATCATTAATGTGTAATTAGTAACTATTTATGGACTTAGGAGAATTATAATCACATGAAACCTTGGTCTGGGGTCCAACGCCCAATTTTTTTAGCACTTGGAATTCTTTTAAGGACTTAGGCAAAAACAAGTAAACCAAAATCAAGGTCTTTAGTATTATCGGTCTAGTTTAGAAAACTGTGTAACACTAAGAGTTTTTAAGTTAAGAACCAATTTAACATAAAACATCCACAATAGGTACCGAACAGCAGACAACAAATGATGTAACATGTGTTGCCATTTAATTACTCATAACCACAAAGTGGCTATAGCCAAGTGTTGAGGATTTGGGTAAGGACCGGGCTCTGTAGACATTCTCAAGGCATTGTCTGGCTTGAGGGTCTTAAGCTTTAAACAAAGTATAAGTATATGTATAGAAGCAACTTCATCATTTTATTGATTGAACAAAGGACCAGAGTTCGTACAAAGTATGTTAACCAAAATTAGGGCAGATCAAACAAAAAGATAACTAAGAGACTAAGCTTTAAAAGACACTTAGTTATAGTACTTTCTCAGTTTGTTCGCATTCTAATAGTTTTTGATCAGTTTGCTAATTAAAGTCTCTAGGGTCTAAGCTCCCTTGCTTGTATTGATCACAATTCGGTAAGGACCTTTCTAATTTGAGGCTAACTTCCCTTGGGAGACATTCCTACCACTATTGTCCACTCTCCAAAGTACTAGATCACCCAGCTAGAACTTTCTTGGAATAACTTTCAAGTTATACCGAGCTGCCATCTTCTATTTGAGGGCGACATCGCGTATGTGAGCAACGTACCTTCTTTCTTCTAGAAGATCTAAGTATTCTCTAATCAGTCTGGGGTTATTGTCAAGAGAGAATTGTTAGTGACGCCAGCTGGGATTCCCTATCTCTACCGGGATCATAGTCTCACACCCATAAGTGAGTTTAATTGTGGAGTGAAGCTTAGTACGGTAGGCCCAAAGGACGTGGTCTAGTTGTTCGACCCAGTTTCCCTTGGCTTTGTCCAGTCTCCTTTTAATTCCTCAAACAATAACCTGGTTGGCGGCTTCAAATTGTCCATTAGTTTTGGGATTCTAAATGGAACTGCAATGGTGCTTGATTTTGAGCTCGACAAGTAGCTCTTTGAAACCTTTGTCTTTGAATTGGGTCTCATTGTCTGTTACAATGGACTCCAAGACCCCAAGCCTGGTGATGATGTGGCGCGAAGTGAATTTCTAGACCCTAGCGGAGGTGACCGTGACTAGATGCTCTCCTTCGATCCATTTAGTGAAATAATCCACAGCCACCACCAGATACTTCAGTTGTCCAAGTGCTTGAGAGAATAGACCTAGGATATCGATACCTCATCTGTAAAATGATCAGGGTACGAATGTCATGGATAGTTCTTATGAAGGAACTTGATAATGGTTTGAGTGTCACTGACATTTATCACAAACTCGGACATGTGCGAGGGAGTCAGCTTCTATTGTTGGCCAATAATATCTAGTCCTAAGTGCGGTTTTTCCCCCCAAGTAATGTCCACAAATTCCCCCATGAACCTTGTCCAAAACATATTCTGCCTCATTTGGTGTGAGGCACGTGAGGAGAGGTAAAGAGAACCCACGACGATACAACTCTCTCTTGTAAATAGTGTACTAGACCACAGTTTTGACCACCTTAGAAGCTTCCTTTGGATCATCAGGCCGAGTTTCGGACTACATGTACTCCATTATTGGGGTGAGCCAAGTACGCTCATCTCTTTCCACTTGGAAAATGACTATGTCCAAGATGGAAGGCTGAGAGATGATTTCTTGGATCACAGAGCTGTTGTTGTCTGGGCTCTTGGTGTTGTCCAGTTTGGATAGGAAGTCTGCCTGGAGTTTTACTCTCTAAGTATGTGCTCTATCTTGGAAGCTTGCAAATTTTTTAGGAGCTCTTGGACTTTGGCCAAGTATTTACAAAAGAGGGATTCCTTGATTTGATAATCTCATCGGATTTGGGAGGTCACAAGTTGGGAGTCACTGCAAAGTGTGATATTAACTGCCTCTATATCTTTGGTCATTATAAGTCTGGTGATACATACTTTGTACTTTGCTTGATTGTTTGAAGTAGAAAACTCAAACTTCAGGGAGTTTTCAATTGTTACTTCTTTAGAATTCTCTAAGATCACCCTGACCCCACTTCCCTTGGGGTTCAAGGAACCATCGACGAATATGGTCCACGAGATTCCCTCAGGGTTGCCGGGGTCTGATGTGAGTTCCGCCAAGATGTTTGAAAGCGCTTGAGCCTTAATTGCTAGTCAGGGCTCATTCGTGATTCTGAACTTAGAAAGCTCAATGGACCAAGCGACCATTCTTCCTGCTAGATATGGCTTATGTAGTATCTGGCGGATGGGTTGATTAGTCCTAACCACCACAGGATGACAGTAACAATACTGTCTGAGTCTTTTAGCCGTGGTGATAAGCGCGAAGGCAAGCTTATCTATTTTTTGGTAGCAGAGCTCAGGGCCATGCAGCACATTGCTCATAAAGTAGACCAACTTCTGCCCTTCCGCCGTCTCTCGGATCAGTACTAAATTTATAGCCTCTTCATGAACTAAAAGGTATATAAACAATGTCTCATCGAGTTCCGGTCTTGTCAATATAGTGGAAAATGATAGAAGATTCTTCAAGGATATAAAGACATCATCATATTCCTGAGTCCACTTAAAACATTTCCCTTTTTTTTAGCAGTTTGAAGAGCGGAAAGGATTTGTGAGTAGCTTTAGTAAAGAAACATGTGAGGGCCACAATCCAATCTGTCAGCTGCTACACTTCCTTGATGTTCTATAGGCTATGCATGCTGAGCACCGCTTGACATTTGTCTGGATTTGCCTCAATCTCATGGTGAGTCAACATGAAACCCAAGAATTTGCCAACTTGGACCGCAAAGGCATATTTCTCTGGGTTGAGCCTCCTATTATCTTTCTGGAGTTGTGCAAATACCTCCTCGAGGTCCGAGATGTGTGATCCGGCCTATGGGGCCTACACTATCATGTCATTAATATACACTTCTAGCATTTTTCCCACTTGACTTTCAAAGACCTTATTCATCATCCTCTGATAAGTGGCTCCTGTGTTCTTTAGTCCAAAGGGCATAATCCTGTAGCAGTAGCTCGCCCTCTCAGTGATGAAAACAGTATTGTCTTCATCTACAGGGTACACTGGGATCTGATTATACCCGATGTACATGTCCATAAAAGACAACAAATAGAAGCCAGAATAATTGTCAACTAGTTTATTCACGTTAGGAAGTGGGTACGGATCTTTAGGGCAAGCTTTGTTTAAGTCCATGTAGTCCATACACATTCTTCACTTCCCATTATATTTCTTCACCAGGATTACGTTAGATAGCCACATGGTGTAGGCTATTTCCCTGATGAAGCCGACAATGAGCATCTCATTGACTTATTCTTCAATGACCAGCTGTCTCTCTGGCCCAACCTTTCTCTTCTTCTGAGAGACCGGTCTCGCATTTTTCTTTATAGATAGACAATGGGAGATGAAGGTAGGGTTAAGTCCAAGCATATCGGAAGATATCCAGGCGAAGAGGTCTTTGCTTTTTTTCTAAGAGCTCAATCAACAGACGCCTCTCTTCTTCCTCCAAATTTGCTCCAATCTTGGTGACTTAATCTAGCTTGACACCAAGTTGGAGTGGCTGTAGTTTTCCTTCTGGCTGGGGTTTGGTACCCTGGATCTCTTCTCGCACATCTAACTTAGTAATGAGAATGTTGACTTAGTTTAGGATTAGGTTAAATGTGTCAGCTTCTGCTATCTTGGGGGTCCTACTAATCTTGAGGCTCTCATTATAGCATTTGCGCGCTATGTTCAGATCCCCATTGACTATGACAACCTCGTTGTTTTTGCTAAGGAATTTCATGGCCAAATGGGTAGTAGACATCATGACGCCAAGTGCATTCAACGCAGGATGACCCAAGATGATATTATACACTAAAGGGCAATTCACAACCAAGAACTTGACCTTGACAGTCCTGAAGAGCTTACTACTTCCCAAGGTTAGGTAAGTCTCGACATACCCTGTTGGAGTGATTTTTTCACTAGTAAAACCAGTGAATTTGCCATTATAGGGGATTAGCTTTGAGTCTGAAAATTTTAACTTCTCGTATTGCTCCATAAACATGATATTAGTTGAACTCCCTTAATCTACAAAAAACATGCTAGATCTCAGTATTAGAAATTATCCCGAAGACCACTAGCTGATCGTCATCATCTGGGATTATTTCGTCGTGATCTTCAACTGAAAAAGAGATAAAAGGCGCCTTCTTGAGTGCTTTCTTCCGGGTATCGTTAGATAACCTATCGCCTGCAAAACCACCAGCGATAATGTTGATGGTTTGGTTGACGGTTTGGTTGACCTAGCCATTGTGGTCATCATTGTCATCTGACGGAGTGTCCTGGTTTTGATCCTTCTGGTTGTCAGTATTATGGTAAGGCGAACTCTGGAACCTTTTCTTTTGGTGCAGAGGCGGGCTTTGCCTAGGACTATGGCTGTATTTTCTTTTATTCCGTCCTCCGCGACATCCATTGTTTTGGACATGGTTAATGTACCGATCCAGCTGTCCTGCCCTAATTAGGGACTTAATGGCATCACGAAGTTAGAAGCAATTTCATAGCCCTTGTGTCATGAACAATGTTTTGTATGATCCTTTTGGGCATACTTCTTCAAAGAGGGAGGCCTCTTAATATCCCGAAACTTGGTCTGCATTATTGCACGTGGAGTGTTTAGAGGGGTATAGGTCTAGTATTTGCTCTGAGTTGGATCGTCCTTAGAGGAGTTCCAGGGCTGAGAGGAATTCTAGTTGTCTTTCTGGTGAAAGGGCTCACTCTTTCTCTAGGCTCATTTTAGCCTTAGTAACCTTCTCAAGGTTTATGTACTTCTAGGGTCACTGCCAGAATTCTTCTACAATCTCTAGCTTTTTCTTCGCCAAAGATTGAAAAATCTAGGAGTCAGTCCGAAGGCCACTTCTAACATAGTGGATAGTAATCCTCTCATCGAGGCTTTCCACATTGATACAAGTCGTATTGATCCTCTTAAGGTACTCGCAAAGGGCTCATCACTCCCTTAGCGAATCTCGAAGAGAGATTCAATAGATCTGAGTTACTCCTTACTGGTGGTGTAATGCAGCAAGAACTGCTATCTGAGACCCTACCAATTGGTGACGGATCCCGGTGCCAAGGTTATGAACTAACTGAGGGTTGCCTTCTTTAAGGAAATGGGGAAGACGTGGTATAGTAATTATAAGGATCCTTCATGGAAGCACATGGACTAGACATAGACATCTATGTGCTCCTAAGGGTCCGTAGTCCGATCATAGGGTTCCACGTTAGCTGGAAACTCAAAGTTTCTAGGAACTCTATATTTTATCAATTAGGCAGAGAAAGGCTGCTCCTGATCGTCGGGGTCTGGGTTGTTATTAATAACATTGGACATTCTGACGTCTAGGTGTAACATTCTTCCCTAGTCGTTTGCTGCGTTCCATCTTTCGTCATCTCGGTGCAATCCAGACTGGCCCTTATGCACAAATTGCTCCAGATTTTCTATTCTGCGATGTTGTTCCTTCAGCAATGCCGCTTGTTGTTGCACTAGGTCCAATAGATGGGCTCTGGACACATCAGGTTGGATCGTGCCCTCTGGGCGGGACAAGCGATCGTCAGCATCATTGTTTTTGGGTCCTAGGCACTAGTGCACTAGGATTTTAGGCTCATGACCATTAGAATTAGCTCCAAGCACACGGGGACTAAATCGATCCCTCACAGAGGTCCTGCGCGATGGGTGTGGGCTTTCATTGGAAAGTGAAGTTTCTTGCCCATCACGTGGAAGCCGATGTTGGGCTCTTGGTTCCTTGCGATGGATGTCTCAACAAATGGTGGTGCGATAGGTTGAGGGTGATGATGTGCCGCTAGAGCGCCTTTGACCTGTGGCGGCGTGCACAACATTTCTTCTTGAGTTTTGTCTTGTACTCACCATGGTTGAATGAGAATAGGAATTTAAGGATTCCCACAGACAGTGCTAAATTTTAGTAGTGGATACTGAGATGTACTTGAAAAGGCACGCATTGGTGTTTTCCTCCTTGTGCAGTAGCAAAGCGTGTTGAAATGAAGTTTGTTGGTACCTGCAAATAGAGCCGTCAAAATGGATCAAGCCGGATGAGTTAGCTCGGATAGCCCAACAAAATGGGCGGGTTGGGCTAGCAAAAGTGAATATAAAATTTAAAATAGCTCGAACTAACCCGACCTGAATGGGCTAGCCCGCAACGAGTCGAGCCGGCCTAGCCCATTAACATTACATAGGGGCAGGCTAGGCTAACAAAATGTCAGCTTGAAACTCAAATAGCCCGATCTGGCCCGGCCCAAAAATGACCTAACTTCGGGCCGGGTCGGACCATTTTGACAGTTATACTTGCAAAGGTATTCCAATGCTTAAGTCAGGCTATGCACTATTAGGGTTTAAGCTTAAGAGCAATAGTTACCTGTTGAAGGTAATTGAGCCTGATATTTATAGAGTGTAATTAGGGTAACGTTTCCCTTAATTGTAGCAGGAAATTCCTATAAAATAGAAACCTTGATACTACAGTTATGAACAATCAAATGTGGTTATAGGCACTATTATTTTGTTAAATCGTGATTGACAGTTATAGATAATTTGATATTCATCCATTGCGCAAATTTTGTGATCATGTTGTTGCTGCCCAATGTCATGGTCTGACATATGTTGTGTCAGGGTCTTAACAGTGTCTCGAGTGAATTACTGGAGTGTTGATAGATGACTTCAGATAGATGCGTATCAAGTTGACTCATGGGATTTGATCCCAGATCACGGTCCTGAACACTAAGTATTCTAATTTTAGATTTATAGCCAAAAGAAATTCCAGTTCACATCTTGTCATCTGAATCAAATAAAATGCAAATGTTGTCAAATTCAATATATATACGTATGGATTGGAACCACTTTTGCTTGATGGACTCAAAAGTCCAACGAAAAACAGAGAAATTGTGGTAATCAATCAGTAATCAATGCATAAATCCCCAATACAAGGAAAACAACGTCTTGAAAAGAACGGTGATTCCTTCGTTCCACATTCGCTTTCGCTTTTAGCAGAAGTAGAATAAGATTCATTATTCTGGGAAAGAAAAAGAAAAAATGAGACTAGTAAATATAGTGCTATACTACAGTTGGATACTTTGGCTGTTGTTGCCAAAACAAAATCAACACTGTGATTGTGAGACAACGGCCTTCGAATTAGATTTCTACTACGCTTGTGGATAAGCTTGGCTCTGGAAAACTGGAAATTCTGTAGGTTCATTACTTCAGATGGCAACCAATGTCAAATAGTGTCAAATGTTGGGTATGCGGGGTTTGTTGTATGAAAAAATATCATCCTACACCGGCTTTGTTGTATGGAAAAATATCATCTTACACCTTTTAAAAGATGTATAGACTATTCAAATCCTTTAAAAGTGAAAAAAAATTAATATCAAAAGTATGTATAATTAATTGTATGAAAAAAGGTGTAAAAAATAATATGAGAAAAAAATATAAAAAATTAGAGTTATTATTGTATTAATATACAAACACAGTTTGTAAAATAATGAAGCTTGTACCTATTTTATCCTCATAAGCTCCTTACAAACCCCAAGTCGACTACGTCATCTCTCAAAGAACTTCTTATATAGTTTCTCTACCTCATACAGTAAAACAACATACATTGACAAGTCCTTCACTTTTCTTCTTACTGTAAGTATTCGAATTTCTCTTTACCCCACTTCTATTTCCTGTTCCTTTTTCATTATTATTTTTTTAATTTTTTGGTGCACTTACACACAGAAAATTAACCATATTTCTTTTCAAAGTTCATATTGAATTGGCATTTTCAGGATTTCATAAGGGATATTGTCCTTTACTTTGTCTATGGGTATATCAACAATAAAGATATGTAAGGATTGCACCCTTAATTTGGAATTTTGGATGTCTATAGTTTTGAAGTATGGGGAAACCTTTTCAAAATTTAAAATGAGTTCTGATTTTTTTTTATGCACTCATGGGATATTATATGGTGCAGGATATTGATGGGAAGGTTGTTTCTCTTACAAATTTAAGGGGGACGTCCTCTTCATTGCCAATCTTGCTTCAAGATGGCATGTTCAACTTGAGACGGTGTTCTCTATGCTAATGTGAAGAGGTTATGCATTATTGGAGTAATTAGAAGATTGTATTTATTCTGGCTACGTATTTTATTGTGTTATTCATTATCAAATGAAATTGCTTGGATTAGTCTAAGAAGAAGATTGATATCATATAGCATCTTAATCTTGGCTTTCTTTGTCATCTGTTTTAAAAGTATATACTAACTCATTATTATAACTTCATTTTTTAGAGTTAATTAGAAGCAAAAGTTACCAAATTAAGTTTGATATTATATTAAAAAAAAGTTTGAATTAATATTGTCTATCTAGGATAAAGAATTTGGAAATTGGACGAAGGAAAAAAAAAAGTGGATCTTAAAGTAAGGTAAGAGACTAAAAGTCTCTAATGAGATCCAGGTGAGAATTTTGAAATTTTGGTAGTGAGACTAAAGCCCACACCTTAAACGCCACACTCGTTTGGTACAAAGAATAAGATAATATCTGATAGTATTAGATCTGATAGTATAAAAGCTGATAGTATAAGACTTAATAGTATAAAACTTAATACGTAAGGGTTGAAAATATTAAGGTGTTTAGAATTGTAATAAAAAAATCTTTATAAGAGCTTATACATCAAAATCCTATCAAGTCTAATCTCTCCATCGAATGCTTGATTAAGTTATCCATTATTTTAATGTATAAAAAGAGTTTAATGGATAAGCTTATACAATATAATGTTTACACAAACCAACTGATAATATCATAATGTATTATATTAACTTATACTATCATGCCTAATACGACATGCCAAACAAGCCCTAAGGGATGTTTCACTATGCTACAATGCCATTAGCAAAGTAGTCTTATTTAAAGGTTTGAAATATTAAATCAAGAGTAAAACATTAAAAGGACTAAAATATTCTAATTAAAGAGGAAAAAATACTACTAAATGTTAAAAAAATGTTAATTATTATTGTATAATTATAAATATTAACTCATAATATAATTGAATGAATAAAAATACAAAATGCGGATCGATTGACAGGCACGATAGTGCCTCTCAATTTGTTAGTCATTATAATAACTTTTATATTCTTATATCAAATATTACATATATCTTTTTTTATCATCATTTAATATCATTTATTATACATATTTTTTTTATCATTTTTTCTTACTTAATCATATCCCTTAAAAATAATATAAATAGTACTTACACTCCTTTATTAAAATTGTAAGATGATAATTTTCGTTATTATAAAGGGGATTTTACATTAAAAAAATGTTATATAGCCACAATTTTTATAGTTAGCATACTTTTTTTGACTCTTGATGAATGAGTTGTTGTTGTCACTTTATTTCATCTAATAAATCTCCTTGAACTATGTCAAAATTTTGACTTTTTTTTTGCCTATCTAGAATTACTTTTTTTATATTTTGGTGTCTAATTTTTTTTAAAAAAATTATTATTAATTACTCATTTAATGTATTAAAGAATAATATGAAAAATGATGAAAATATAAATACATCTAAATAATCATTTAAAGATTTAAAGAAAAACATAAAAACAATAAAATTGCAAGTATTTCTCACTTTCCAATTACAGTTGTTTTCATCTTATCAACTTTTCACTATATAGTTATAATTTATTTCAAATATTTTATTGTTATTTATTTTTTACCTTAATAAAAAATAAAAATTAAAATTAAAAAGCGTGTACTGCCGATCAATACTCTAGTAAGTTAATTATATAGATTATTTTGAACAATTTTAGGTTGAACCAAACTTAATGCAACAAAGCTACAACTTTAAACAAAAGTGTGCTGACTGGTACTTAAAAATTAAAATGGGCTCTTGGTCTTGGAACTATAGGGGAGGTGCTAGTTGGACTAATTAACCATGTTCTGCCAACTTACTGTAATAGCAGCACTGCATCGCTAATATTCAACCAATAATCCCTATATTTTTACATCACTTTTTTAATATTTTTTTCATAATTAATTAGTAATATATAAATTCATAATTAATCATATATATTGTTGGTTAATGAGTAAATTAAACTCCAATCTACTTTTTACATGATTTTAATTAATTAACTAATACACACAATTAACTACAAAAAATTGTGTTAAAAAGGATATAAACACTATTTGAGGTAAGATAAACATTATTTTTCAACCAATAATAGCGCGTTAGGCAGTTAAGATGAATTTAGTGAATTCTAAAAAGATTTAACATGAAAATGAAATAAATATATAATGAATTGTGGGATGAAAATGCATGAAACCTTAAATTAAGTTAAGGGACAAAAAAATATATTTTTGACAAATCTTAAATTGATACTTACCTAACATTTTATCAATAGGGATATTTTCCGACAATTACAGGTGATAGCATCTATTCTTAGGTAACATTAAACAAATCGAGAATCCATATCAAAGAAGTTCGTGACCAGGAATAACCGAAAAACAAGCAGTAGAACTAGGGCTTTTTTAGTTATTCTTTTTAGCTTCAAAAGTAGGTTGAGCTCCACACAATAATAAGCGTTTGTACAAAGCGAAATTGGTGTTGCAAACAAAAAGCTTAATTTAGCCCACCCAGCCATCTACCATGCTTCAGTTATTGGACTTGGAGCAGCTTTGAAGGGTGATACTGTACCAAAGAAGGACAAGGAACTGGCGAGTAAGTGTTATATTTTCAATCTTGTTAACTCTTTGTGTATATAAATGAATAATTTGTGTTCAAATATGACCTTCACGTTTCATATTATTTTGTTTGTCTCTTGCCTACGTGAAGCAGAGAAAAGCAGCAGAAGTAATGGGGAGGAGCCCTAAGCGGAAGAATGAAGCATATTCACATCTATGATTAAGGGACATATATGTGTGTGTGTATGAATATGTAAAAGTATAAAGCATATATCATCTAAATAAGACTCTTGGGAATTAGAAGCCAATGTAGCTTGGCCATGGTGTGATTCAATAATATATTTTTACTTCCAGATAATTATGACTTTGCCAATTGTGATAATATTTATTCGAGAACGAATGAGAGCATTCAACTCCACAGTGGATGTGACACTGCAAAATCTCAACATGATGGCTCCAAAGCGCAATGAAATACATCCATGGCATATCCATGGGCACGATTCCTGGGACCTAGGATATAAAATACATCAAGTTTAACTCGTCATATGAACGTCTAAGAATGGGTTTATTTATATTTCTTCAGGCTCATGCAATTTTTAATGCTTGTTCACGACGATAGTTATGCTATGTCATTAAAAAAAATAACAGCTTAAATATATTTTTGATTCTTGAAAATATAATATATTTTTTTTGTTTTACACCCTTTAAAATTTTGTTAGTATTAATCCTCCTAAATTTTTTTTTTATTATTTTAGCCCCAACTGTTAGTCTATCATTAGTGAGACTCTCAGATATGGATACAACAAATCTTGAAAATTATAAAATAAGATAAAACATAAAACTAATATTATAATAATAATAATAACACAAAAACATAAATAAATATAATATTAAAATAAAGACAAATATAGTTAATAAGTCAACTTTAATTAAAGTAAACACTAACATATTATCATTTATCTAATTATTATAATATTCCACTTGTATTAATACAAGAATTCAAAAACTAATCAAAAGATATAAGTTAAAAATATCTAAAATTATCTAAAATATATCTGATACAATGCATATCAAAAATTGATACAACTATTTTAAAATATCAATGATTCCTATATTAGGATGTGTTAGTTTTAAGAATTGTTTAGTTTATTACAGGGAATGAGAACTTCGTAATGAGATATTCACACTTTAGATACAAGCTTTAAAAAAATCTCTTGGCATTGTTGATTCCCAGGAGGGTCATTCCTAAGTTTTAAGATATCTGATTATGAGACACCTTAAGATAAGATGTTTGGATAATGTTGAATCCCGAAGACGGAAGGTTGTGCCAGTCTGAGTACAGCTCAATTCAAACTAAACCATAGCCCTACAGGAACTACAAACTCTTGCCTCTTAAAAATACTATCAGCACGAGAAGGCAAGACAGCCTACGCAAAACTGAACAGAAATAACATGCGACGTAGGAATGAAATATAAAAAAATGACATTAAAACACATTGAGAATGAAACTATGCACTCCAACTGTGAAAGCACTTAATTTGACAACAAATTATATTCTGACAACATCCTGGAGGCAATCAAAGAAATGAGATATATTAATCTTCTCTTTGCCAGAAAAGATAGCTTCTGCAGATCCGCCTTGCTCCCCTTGTGCGGCCATCTCAATCAACATGTATAGCTTCCTTATAGGCATCTGAGAATAAAAATTGAGCACAAAAGAGACAAGTTAGAACAAGTACCAATAACAATATGCAATAAATGTTCTTTGCCAATCACTGGTTCCAATTGAATATGCTATGCACAATAAATCATAATCATAATCATAATCATAATAATAGCAATAACCAGTGAGAGCATATGTAGTATGCTAGGCAATACCAAATTGGGCACCCTTCATTGTGAAAGAGGTGGAAAAGAAAGTAAAAATAAAATAAACAAAACCTCATTTACAAGAAGAGAAAATATCAATAGACAGAAGACCCAACAGCTATTCTAATTTCTAACAATTAACAAAAAAGAAAGTTTCCTTTCGTATAAAATTCTTGGGAGTTCCGTATTTTTACTAGTCAGGCAAAACTAATACAAGAGAATTAAACGAATGAAACACATCAAAAGGGGTGATTAAACGTACATCATTCAACGCCTCTGCAGCAGCATCAATATCTTCATCAGCAAAAACATTCAACTGTTCTAGGACCTGAAATTTTAAAAATGAAAAACAGAAATTTAACATTTATTTTGAACTACAATATATATATATATATTCATTCACATTTGACGTTAGCAAGTGATACAAACACTTAAATTTCAACAGATGAAACAACTGATTTGTTATCAAGAGAACAGAAAAGCATCAACAAAACAGGAAATAATTGAACCTTTCATTGTGCACAAGTCAATAGCATGTAATTAGCCCGTGAGCCAGATAATACCACAATGTTAAGAACAAAATATGATTACCTTCTTTGCATCATTTGTGTTCAAGGTAGGGACATGGTAAGTGACAGAGAAAGTATCACAAAATCCAATTGAGTCCAAGAAACCCAGTTCACTTGTCGTGCCAATAACCATGAGTTTTTTACCCTGACAACATGGTTTGAAATGCACATTAGTAACAGTAAGACTTAGGCAGCATCAACAAAAACATTATTTGTCACCATTACCAACACTTCAACTTTTCATTTGGTATATTGACCATCTGGAGATTAACTCCCAACAGGTAAAAGAAACAATACAGCTTGCATCATTGCATAAAAAAATACAAACATTAAAAAACATCCAAATACGCAAGATGTTCAAGATTGAAAACCTAGCTCTCAGCTTACACAAACACTTTGAATTCAATATTTGCTCAGGGAGGCAGGGAAGCAATTTGAAGATGAGCAGATCAGCCATCTTTATATTACATAAAACATTATGATCAAAATTGTCATTTGACAATATGGAAATCAGCTGATAGACTTTGGTTAGCAGATCGACACAGTAAAGTAGTGAGACCAAATGGCAGTAGATCTGCACCAGCCCACCTCCCCCTCCTCCTTCCAAAGAGGGAAGCATCAGGTTTCAGACAACAAAATCAGATATTAAAGCAACTCGAAACCATTGAATCCAAATTTATTCCCGTCAGTTTTGCTTTAAAACTTTTAAGCGATATGCTTCAGAAAGAAACTGAAAGGACAAGGATAAACAGAAACCTTTGGAGGAAGCCGTTTGAGCAGGACCAATAGTGTCTGAGAAATCAAGTTTGAAAACCGGGGACCAATGGGCACATACTCCAATAACCTGCATTAATGTATAAAGAAACAATAAATGTTACAAATTAGGGAGGAGTTACAGTTAAGGATGATAAAAGAATGATCACAAATCTTACCTCTCAATGTCATCAAGAATAATGACACTCAATGGTGACTTGTATGCATCCTCAAAAACCTGTTAGAAATCATTAGACCTTAGGATTTACATGACACAGCAAACCAGCTAGGGAAATACAAAAATGACCACTATATCAATGTAATTGTTAATGGAGTAAAGATAATTTAAAAAAGAATGGAAAGTCTAAAGCATATACTTGACTGTTGACTCAGAAGTAGAACCTCACTTTTAAGGCTAGTAACTGAGTCTTAAAATCAGTACTCAATACTCAATAGATTCAAAAGAAAGGCTCAAAATCTAGGTTATGACAAACCTTAATAATCTGCGAACATTTAGTGCTCTCATGTAGACCAATCATTGATTCAGCTGAAACCTACCCGATTACAGAAGATCAAAATCACAAATAGCTATAATTAAATATAAAGTCAGAAGCAATGCAGATTTCTGGAGGGTAATATTCAAGATAAGAAGAGAACTTACTATCTTGACATATGGGAAGTCGCTGTCAATACCAACAGTCGCTGCAAGTGCAGTTTTACCACTATAACAACAAAGTAATTAGAAACATTCTATCAAAAAAGTCAAATGAAGATGAAAATTCACATATACCTGCCACTAGAACCTTCCAGAAGACAAGTAACAAGTGGGCTTCCTTTACTCACTTTAACTTGCTCGACAAGTAGCATTGCTCTTTGATAAATGTGCTTATGTCGATCACCACAGCCCACCATGCCATGGAGTCTATAAATCAAATAACACAATAATATAAGTGAATGCAAATTTGCTGGTTTCTGCAGTACTTCCAGACAGACTTAGGTTTCCATTTTGCCACATACACCATAAAACTAAATAACTACTTTTGAAAACAACTAAAACATCATAAAACAGCTGAGTTGCAAAAATATTTGTGATAAATTATCTAAGGGACCTGCACAAACTCCAGCTGCAAGAACTTCTCAACACCTTTCAAGCCATAAATTACTTGGAGTTTCACATTCAAATAATGAGGAGAGGTTGCAGAAAATGATATTTCATATAGCTTTAAAATTGTGAACTTTGATGCTTCGTTTTATTTTAGTCAGGTTAAGAGGCTGCACAGTCTGTTTGCTATAATAATGGAGGTAAAAGATGAAACAGATATTATATTTCTGATATTTTCAAGCTAACTTAAAAGATTGATAAAGTGATTTAAGGGTTAAAAGATCAAACCAAAAAGTTGAAACAAAATCAAAATACTTTGTAGTCATTTCATCAATCTCATATGGCCCACAATGCAAGGAGATACTTAATCCTACAAATTATTATGAGGGTGTTTGGAATGTAAAAAAATGGGAAATAATTTGATTTGTAAATCAAATCTAATTAAATCTTGTGTTTGGAATGTTAAAAAATAAGAAATGATTTGATTTCTAAAATCTGATAGATTTCACTCCTTTTGTTTTAGAAATTCCATCAAATTTAATAGGATTTGATTTAATTTGAAATAAATAGACTATTTTACCCTTAGTAACTACTTCTAACTACCTCTCAAGGATTAAAATGTAAAATAATAAAATTAAATCAAATCAATTCTCATTTTAATGAATTCCAAACACAAAATATGATTTCTAAATCAATTCAAATCTTTTTTTTTAAAGTTCCAAACACAAAATTTGATTTCTAAATCACATCAAATCAATTCAAATCAAATCAAATATATATACTATATATATATATATATATATATATGTTTATATCTTTTTTCCTTTTTTGGCTCATCAAAGGGTACTTTAGTGAAAATTTTGTTAAAAAATTGCACTTACAGAAATATAAATTAATTTCATATTAATAAAAGAAAAGGAAGAGTTCACATGTCCTAACTCCTAATGAAGCAACATATGTTTACTGGCCCTTCATTAAAAGTGGGGAGATGGGAGACCTAATGAACCTTGTCTGTCATCTTTTCATTCCATTTATATAGTATGGCATCAGCTAACTCTAAAAGGGCAAATCAACAGTCCCCAATATGTCGGGGCAGAACTACATAGACTGCTGGTGGGCAGCTACAGCCCCATAGCTACAAATTTTCTCTATATTTCACGTAGATCTACAGGGAAAAAATTCTCTATATGTTAGGCATATATTTAGTTGTACCCCAAAATGAGCTGTTCTCTCCACCCCAGCCAATATGATTAGAAAAGAGTACTATGGATCCAGAGTCGATAGTCCACAGCTATCCTTTTTACCATTTTTATATTTCAACCAACAACATCTAAAACATATATTGCTGCCAATAGAATTGAAACAGTTAGCACGGAACAATAGTAACACGTATTGATTTTTAAAAGAATTACTAACTCATTATGTGATGCAGCACAAAGTATTCAACTTAGACTGCCTAATAACTTGATTCCCGAAATTTCTTCCATAGACTATTTTTTATGTAAATTTCCAGAATAATGGGGTGAAAATAAATAAAATGAAATTGCTTAACCCATTTCTGAAAACTCTAAAGCTTGTGATTAAAAGCAGTACCTGCATCTTTCAAGGTCATCAGTGGAAGCTCCAAATGCAGAAGTAACTTCTTGGAGTGCATTCAAAAAGTCATCCATTGTAACCTTAATATTCTCTTCCTCCACTGGCTTAGTGAGATCATCTAAACTCAATTGTCTATTCAAAGCATATGAGACAGCACTTTTCACAACACCTTCAAGTTCTGCACCACTGTAGTTTTTTGTTCGAGCAGCTGCACAATACAAGAAAAAGCAAGCCCAGAGTAAACCCCCATGACCTTCATAGTTCCATCAATGTGATTTAGATAATTTTATTTTTCCTCTTTTTCGAAAATGAAAAATAATCTTGGCATCATAAGTTGCAGATTTTGCTTCATCTACATTTTCATAATTATTAGTAAAGAATTGACCTGATCAAAATAACTGATTAGAATAATGTCTTTTTTTACTATCTTATGACTGCCTTCAAACAGCTAATCATGTCATCATGTTACAAACTGAACCCATCAACCAAAAGTAAGTGTTGGTAATCATCAAATAGAACCATAATTTATTCAGTTTATGGAGCAAAGAATAGTATTATAATAAAGGACAATAATGCATTAATGGTTTGCAAATATCTTTGCCTCTTGAGATGTTTGTCAAACTCCAAAAACCGAATAGTTAGATACAATGGAACTGATTCTAAAATCTTCGGTTTGATAATCTTTCAAAATTTATAAAATCAGTTCTTATCAAGTCAAAACTATTTTAAAAAAGGAAACTATATAGTCAGCTTGTACTTATTCAGTTTATATTTGAACAAAAAATTTCCTTTGCTCACTACTTTTTTTGAAATTTCAAAAACATTTCACCAACTTTTACCAAACAATATTTGATATAAAAAAGTAAAAACTAGTATAAAATCAAATTTTAGATAAACTAGTTGTGATTTTCAGCGAAGCATGGACACTTAAGAAAGTGACTGTCACCGTGTTGGACATGTCATGTCATACACAACTAAATTTGTCAAGAAGTAATTGAACACTTCAAATTTGTTGTGTCACAAATACAATGTCCAAGTCTGTGTCAGTGCTGTGTCCAGTGTGTCCATGCTTAGATGATTTGAAACCAATTCAAAGCTAAAATTTACACAGATTTATAAACTGCTTTCAACTAAAACAGCTCTGAACCGGTTTTTTAATTTGCCAGACTCCACTTCAGGTTGCATGTGATAAAACTATCAAATAAAAGAGTTAACAATAAATCATATGTAATATCCCTCAGTAAAGAAATATTCTGCTAATGCAATTGAGACGGATAATCATCCAACTTATTGATTACTTTCATCAAAGAAGTAAATGTAGAAACATATGTAAGACTAGACTAGGCATCACTAAACACATACCAAGCTCTTGAAGGTTCACATCAGGAGCTAGAAAAGAATTCTCTTTCATCCTGTTAGTATGAATTTGAAGAATTTGCAATCTACCATTTTCATCAGGAAGGCTTATCTCAACCTGGACTTCCAACCGCCCTGGTCTACAAGACATAAGTAAATGATAAATAACTAAAAGATATGCACCACATACACACATAGCTACTATACAAATCAATAACAAGCAATCAGAGTGGCAGTAGATTGGCTGACAATTCCAGTGCACAGTAAACAATAGCATATCCTTGTTGATTATTTACATTTATACTTCCCATGAAAAGTTATTCAAAGATCTAGAACAAGGGAGGAAGAAGTAGAGACCTTAAGAGAGCTTCATCAAGCATGTCCTTTCTGTTAGTCATTCCAATAAGCAAAACATTATTTAGTGATTCCACACCATCTATCTGCAAACCAAGCAGATAGTCTGTCAGATTTACTGATGACTATCATAGGAAAATTGTTACTTTTATTATAATAAAAAAAACATTTAGTCCCTTCACTGACCTTAGTAAGAAGCTGATTTACAATGCTATCATGAACTCCGGTACCATCTCGAGTTGAACCTCTTGACTGCACAAGACATCAAGAGGAACATTGTGTGATTATATATAATATCAGACAATCCAATCACAATACAACTTTAAATTCAATGCTCATGATTACTCAGAAAACTACATGCAATATTTTCAAGGCCCCAGATTGAAATGTCATCATGTTCCCAATGATCACACTTATGCACATGCTCAGAGAGAGCAAGATGACAAATTTTTTTTTCCATAAGTACAACGAAACACAATTTGTACAAAAATGAATATTGAATGCAATAATGAAAGTTTAAGGTACAAGTAAAATATAAAGATTCCACCAGTTAAGGCTGACTCAACTGTTGCTTATTAACAGTAATCAACAAATTGACAATGGCAACACAATGGATGATTGATGTGGATCTAAAGTTAAGAAATCCAATACCTTACAAATAGCATCAATTTCATCAAAGATTATAACATGCAAATCACTTTCATCACCTAGAAAAACAGTGAACAAAAAAAGTGAATTAACAGAAATTTTAACTTAAGGTACATGCAATGCGTATATATCCATTACCTCGGGTCCTCTGTTCCTGTTCAGCATCAGCAAAAAGGTCCCTCACATTCTTTTCAGTTTCACCCACAAACTTGCTCAAAACTTCAGGGCCATTTACAATCTAGTACATGTCATAAATAAAAAAAAAGATTCATAAACCACCACAAAAGATAATTACCAAATACCAACCTAAAGAAAGCAAAGTACACATTTTCCATATTCCAACTTAAAAATTATTCAAACATATCAATTAGTTAAGGAATCTGAAACAAACCAAAAAGTTTAAACTATGTCGCAAAAATTTAGTAAGTATAGAAGACATAAAAGCAGGGTGATAATTGATAATGCACCGAGAGAAAGTTACATCCATCCAAATAAGACGCATGCAAGCCACATTCAAAGAAATAGACATGAGTAGGACTACAAACAATGGGATTCAATATTGTCAAATCAAGCCTAGATTCATTATCAAAAACAACATCAACCAATTCCATGTAAATAGTGGTCAAAAGCTACAAAATGTTATTTTTTTGGCAGAAAAAATTATTTTCAACAATTATCATTTGTGACAACACATGAAAATAATCATGTTTTGCCAAATTCTGAGTGAAAAGAATATAGTAGAAAATGTATAAAGTACCAGATGGTAAAAAGTAAAAACATTCAAGAAAGGCATATTCCAAGGCAATTACTAGCCCAATATCAAAAATAATTAGGAAACTAAACAATATTAATCAAACGAAAAGAAACTATGAATATCTTATCTCTATTAACTGCTGCTGATTGCATAAATAATAATTTCATGTATATGTACATATTTAAATTTATTACACAAGTATAAGGAGTAATTTCTAAACCTTTGGTTCCTTGCCATTCAAAACTTTTCCAATTTGACGTGCCATAAGGGTCTTTCCAGTTCCAGGAGGCCCATAAAGCAGCATACCCTTCACATGCTTGATCCCTAATCTGAAACCTCAAAAGCTTTCCAGTAAGAACATGATATGTAATAAAAACAGTAGATTAAATGGACCACAGTATCTGATCTATTACTTGGATGTCACATGGGGAGGAAAAACACGAGAGGCAAAAGCTCTTCGAAATATATCTGCAAATTCAGCACTCAAGCCCCCAATGCCCAGAGACTGAAGATTAAACTCTTTCTGCTTAAAAATATTGCTAGTGGCAGCCTCTCGCTGATTGACAATCTGCAAAGCATAACATGAACCAATAAATTTATGCAAGGATCAGTATAGTTAGTAGAGTACAGTTAAGAAGTTATCATAACAAGTCATTCATTTACTTGGCAAAGTATTGGCTCTTATCTCACATGGAGCAATATAATAATGATCAATACTAAATTACTGGACTTAGCTTGACATGCAGAAGATATTACCAGAAAAACTATTTGCATGAATATTATAACATCAAGGTTACCCAAACATTCACCAAATCACAATCAGTGAAATTAAGCATCAAAGGATAGTTAAGCTATTTAAGTATTCAGAATGTAACAAATAAAGAACAGAGCAAGACAGTGTAGGTGTCAAAAGCAAATTGGGAAAATCACCTTAATTCCACTATCACGTGATGTTTCAAAAACAATGTATGTGTCATCTGAAACCATCCCTCTTTCAAGAGAATTAGACTTTTCTTGACCCTCAACAACAGCTTGACTGACTGTGAAGTTATAATTATTTCCATGATACTCGAATAACACTTTCTGCCCTGCTGTCATAACCTGCATAAAATAAGATCCAAATTAAAAAATTTTAACACATGGATATAGTACATCAAACAAAACAGAAAGGAATGTACATAAAAAGAGCTAATAGAGGGAACCAGAATACAGAATGTTCCCAAGCTTCCTAAGAATTAGAAAATAATTTGAGAAGTCATGGAAAGAGTGTGAGGTAAGAGAGGAAGGTTAGAAACATAATAACATGCGCGAGACATCAAAAGAAGATCATCATGGGTAATCTGATGAACATTACAGAATAATGTGTTTATCTTTCATCCAACTATATGTAACTCATGATTCAAGTAAAAATACAATGAGAGAAACCCCATTTCTCCTCCTTGTAGAAAGGCTACCAGAATAGAAAATTATTTTTTCCTAATACGATGCAGGAAAAAACAATAAGCAAAACTATAACTAAGAAGATCCATGCATTACTTACAAAGGAAAAGCTATCATAGAAAATCAAACAAAAGTAGCAGTTGTTGCCTCGGCATAATCATTTCAGAGCAACTATAACTTATTGATTTATTGAATTATATTACTATGTATTTATATAGTAATTGTTCTGTTTCTGACCAGTGAAGTGATAGACACTTTTTTATACAAGTAATAACAAAAGGAGCTGTGCAACATCCAGATGACATTTTCGTTTCTGTTGTCCAACAGTGATTAATCTTGGCAAGAAGTTTTTGAAATAAAATTCACCAATTAGTATGATTAACATCTAGCAACCATAGGGCAATGTCTGTGTCTGAATTTAATAATCAGAAACATATGGCAAGCATTTGCCTAGTCAAAAAGTAACCAATAATTAATAAACGATAACTGAAAAACCACCAAAATTAGCCAACTAATGGGCATAAGTAGCCTTGTGAAAGACCCTACCTGGTTTATAAATCTCTTCCTAAGTTGCTTAGCCAGTAGAACAGCATCAATCTACAAGAAAGAGAAACATAAAAAAATTCAATCCTAAAGCACTCCAATTGGCAAAAAATTGATGATAACATAACGAACTTTTTCAAATCAACTTACCTGTTCACTCCTGCTTCCCCTTTTAATGAAGTCCAATTCAAGGGTTAGCAGTGCCAGGTTGAAGTTGTCAGGTGGCAAGAATCTAAACAACATAACAAATCATAAGAAACTAAAATGGGTCAACACATAAACTCGGACGGATTCAAAGGGGGCAGTCACCCCCCCCCCCCTCACCCCCATAAAATTTCCTTTCCTACTAAATACATGTAATAGGATTTGCATGTTAAATATACAAGCTCTTGCACTAATTTGCAATTGGCCCCTATTATTCTTGAGAAATTAAAATAGTCATCAAGTTAATAAGTGTGTGTTTTATAGGTTGTTTGGTCTACTAACTCAATAAACAAATAAATAAAACAAATTTTTAATGAAAGAGACACACACAAACTAAGAGACACACACAAACCTGGTCACAGGTATGGATTCAGCAGCAGAAATTTTGACACAGCGACGTTGAATGGAATTCAACGCAATATGGCCCCTGCCTATGGCTTCATGAGCAGTATGTCTCAGTTAAGGCCACAAAACAAAGCATCAATTCAATCCAATTTATCCATCATGAATTAATTTCCTTGAATCAGCATTGGCATAATAAAATAACAACAAATTAATAATTAATTATATGCTACTCAATTGTTCAAAGTAATTTATTTTCCAAAAAAAAAATCAAAAAATCATTTAAAAAAAAGGAAAAGAAAAAGTAATGAAGGATATGAGAGAGAGAAGACGAAGGAATCGCCGACAAGAGCGAGGTAGAGTTTGTTAAAACCCGGGACGGCGAAGGTGGGGAGATCGGTGGCCGAGCAGAAGGCCAAGTTCGTGAGAGCGAGGTCCTGCGACGGCGTGTTGGTGACGATCATCGAGGTGGAATCGGAGGATGAAGAATCGAACCAAGTCGGCATTGTTGTGGATCAGAGATTGCTTTACAGGTCACAGGGAAATACTAGGGTATATATATAGGTATTTCTCGTCTTCTAATCTTGACCCAGAAACAAAAACAACTTCGGGGTTAAGTAATAGGAAAAATCTACTCACGAATATTTGTTTATAAATTGAGAAAGAAAGCATCTTTATATAATTTTAAGTATATCATATTTTAATTTATTAAAATTTAATATTAAAATTTAATATTTTTATTTAATTACTTTAAAACTAAAATCATTTTAAAAGAATCATATTATTTTACTTTTAAATCAAAAATATTTTTATCAAAAAATAAAGTAAAATATACTGTTTTATTATTATTATTATTATTATTATTATTATTATTTTGGTTAAAGATATCACGAGATCCATCATTTATATCGTGACTTGATCCTTTATCTCATGCGTGTCATTTGTTCTTGATAATTTTAAATATTTTGATACTCAGTTGTTACATCTAAAGACTAAGTTAAGTTAGAAAGAATCATTCCGGATCGAATTCTTGGTTAGTGATTTAGGAGTAACTCGACCCGCTAGAGTTGAATCTCGGATATTTATAAATATTATTAGATAAGTAAATATATTCATTTATGAGGAATAAATCTCTAATATAATTCCTCATAAAAAAAATTAATTATATCCCTTATAAATAAAGGAGACAGTTATAAGAGATAACAATATTGTTGGATTCTTATCCTGATTAATAACATTTAATGTAGATTTAAAAAGAATTCTTATCTACTAAGATACTCTTATAAAAACTATATAAGGTAGCAAATGTATACATCTAATTTCAAACACTAATCACCTTGTACACCATCTAATTTAAAACTCCGAATGTCTTTTGTAAGTAACCACCACTCCTAACACATCGTTGTAATTACTGTATATAGGAAGAAAACTATATTTATCAACTTTATTAAGGTGATTTTCTGAAATTTATTTAGAAAAAATAGTTAAATTTTGAAATAAAAGAATATTTTGTTTTTCACATGTTTTATGAGGATAAAATGTTTTCTGCATTTTAGTAAGTTATACTAAACCTGTGCATTTTATTCCTTACTTATTAGATATGTAGTAATTAAAGCACCTATAACTTAATTTAAGTGATAAAATAGGTGAATTCTGCTGGGTATTTGACACTAGATGTTAAATTATCAAATGAGTGATAATGCAAACACACATGAGCAGCACATGAGCAGAAAGAACAAAAACGGGTGAGTCATTGAGATGCCAGCTCAGCAGGATCAGCACAACAAACTTTCCATCCAGCATCATTCTTTCCTCTCCCTTCTAACAACCTCAACCGAAATATACCAAAAATAATAATACAGTGGAGCTATTCCTAGTGTCCTGCTTTTGCACTTTTTCTTGCATATAAATACCAGGCATCAGCCTGATGTAAATTGATTGATTGAGAATCAATACAATTCTTCATGTTGTCTTTTATATAACTTTCGTATGGTTTTCTTCATCTCTTAAATCATAAGACTAGATAATAATATGATATAACATCAAAAGGTTGAAAGTGATATCAATCAACATTTCTCTGTCCCAACGTGATTTACTCAATTCTTGCATAAGTCAAGGAAATTTTTCTTCGTATGTGATTGGCAGCAAGCACTGCAATCCAGTGGCAAAGGTATAATGTTATGCGGTGATGATATTTTTAACAAGTTTTCCCCTTTCATTGCAATGAATCGTGATGAATATTTTTGTCTAGTGTGACACACAGAAAAATAACACCATTAACGTGGAAAATGAGCTACTTGACCACAATGAAGATCTGTGTACATTATATTACATTATTATTGATTTGCCTAATTTTCAGATACAAGAAAAGAGAGGAAAGCTTGTCTTTGCTATATACAACTTCACGCACTATGACTTCGGTTTTTTTTTAAAGGGAAGTGTGGGGGAATGCTGCATACCCATAATGAAACGTAATGCCCCCATCTGTTATGTTTAGATTTTCCAATTCTCATTTTGCAGAGAGTGTAATCAGATGAATGATATGCCAGTGAATCCCATTCCCAATTATAACTTGATTGAAAGGCATTCAGTTCTAATACTGGCCTTCTAAAACCAAACTTTATTTAATTGTGTATGCTACCTGTAGTTATTGTAGTTACTAAATTTTTAGTCTGTTTTGGATTATTGAATTCATGGATCTGTTTCCCTGCGTTGATCTAATGAACCAGGAACAACTATAATTTTTAGATGGTTATTTTCTACATTTTCGAAGAGGATGTCTTGCCCTGTATGGGGTTTTGACATCCTTTGCATCTTCTTAATATAGATATATATCTTGAGATGTGTGTTGGCTAGACATAAGGCAGTGTAAAACTTTCTTTTTCTATTGTACATAATTGAGACAGGAATTACCCTGAGAATTGCAATCTCATCAAATTCAATCAGGACATGGATGGATGCTCGAAAACTAGTTGCAGTGGCATTTATTTGAAATTGAAGCTAAGATCTTGAATTGCTCACGACCATAATAATGGGCTGAAGTTAAGTTGGTTTAGGCGGGGACTAGACCCAAATATCTAAACATGCTAGCTTGGTGGGCTTAGACCTGGACTTGACGAGAATAACAATTGTATGTATAAATTTACAAATAGCATGTATTTAGTTTATATTTTATATGGTTAGGCGATTAATTTAGGTCAATTGTCATTGATAGGTCATAGGAGATTGAGCTTTTTTTCATAAAATTTTTATGTATCGAGTATATATTTTATTGTTAAATATTTGTTAAACTTTAATAGAATAATAATAGCCTATAATTTATAATCTATAATCTATTTTTATAACTATTATAATGGGGATTGAGAGATTTGGTAGCCAATTTTAACTTTTCAAAATTATCATTAATATTTATTAATAAGGAAAAACTATAATCTTTTTCTATTCATCTTCTACACCTAGTAGTTGCAATTGTTACAGTTCTCTTAATAACTCACAAAAACTAAATAACTTGCATTAGCTTCTTCGTTTGGGTAACATTAAAAAGTAATATTGCAATATATATTATCACATAAATAATATAATCAAATGAATAAAATAAAAAATACATTAGTGCCGGTGGATCTACTAGTAAATAAACAGTTTGATGTCAAAAAATATGATTGCTTGGAGAAATTCTAACATGCTCATGGAGCACAACTAATACATATTCTAGGAAAAATTTAAACCATTAATTTTAAACAAACTTACAACTTACAAAAATTTAAGAAATTTGTTATTGTCAATTCGAGTACATATGCGCTTATGCAGTGGCTGAGCTTCTCAATGATAGAGGGAGCCATAGCTCCCCCAAAATTATAAAAATTCTTAAGAGTGTGTTTGGAATGCAAAAAAATAGGAAATGATTTCATTTGTAAATCAAACTTAATTAAATTTGGTGTTTGGAATGTTAAAAAATAAGAAATGATTTGATTTTTAAAATCTTATAGATTTCATTCCTTTTGTTTTTTAAATTCTATCAAATTTGATAGGATTTGTTAAATTTGATTTCTTATTTTACCCTTAATTTTTTAAACTCATTAAAATGTAAAATAATAAAATTAAATCAAATCAAATCTCATTTTAATAAAAACACCCTAAATCAATTCAAATCCTATTTTTTTTAAAGTTCCAAACACAAAAGAAAGACTTCAAATCAAATCAAAAAATAACGATTCCAAACACACTCTAACTTTTTTTTAACTCATGAGAATAAAAACCCCCAAATCCAAAAGGAGAAAGACTTTAAAAAAAATTAAATTAAATGATTGATAGCAGCACACAAGGCACACAACGCAACTGAGGGAGATGAAATTGAAATGGTTCCATGAGTTGAACAAGGGAAGCTGAATGTTAGACACTTGAGCTAGGTTTATTGCATAAGTAGACTTTGGGCTAATATATAATAAATTAGTTGGGCCGTATCCTTTGTTTAAACTTATATCCTCTTCACTTGTGATAATTAAGATATTTATTACAGTATTAGGGAGATTTTGTAGTCCTTTTCTTTTATATTACACTATACACTTTTAAGGTAATTTTTAATCCTTTTTTATATTATTTTCTTTGTGAAATTTAAGTTGATAATTTACTTTCTATTACTTTTTCTTTAAGCATAAATACGTTATAAAGTATATATGTTACAAATTTAATTTATGCATTAATTATTTTGGCTCCCCCAAAAAGTTAGTTCAAGCTCCACCACTGCGCTCGAGCATTCTCGCGGTTAGATGCAACAAAAAAACAGGGAGATGATTGTTTTATAATTGAAAGATTAAATAATAACTAAGGTTGTGAGTGTAAAAGTTCGAGTGTTAATGTTCTTTAATGTGTCTCTAAATTTTAAGACATTAATTTAAAATTAATAATATGAAATTTTATAGAGTATATATTTATTATGCTTTAAAAATATGCAATAAATTTTCCACTGCCAAGATACACAGCCTCAGTTTAATATAAAAACTTGAACTTAATAGTTGTCATTTATAGATTTTTTTTTCTTAATAGTTGAAATCAAAGGTGATGTTGTAAGGTGAGTACCAGCAATAGAGTTGTCAAAAAGACTTAGTTCAACCCATCAAGTCCTAACTCATATGGGTTAGGGTCAAAAAGTTCATAAGGCAAAAAAGTTCACAAGACCAAAAGTTCATAGGACCAAGTAAGTTAAGGCTAGTTCATAATAATAATATTTTTTTTTAAATTTGACCCACTTATTTAATGGGCTGATCTTAGTCCACTAAAAACAAAACTTAACCCACCTCATTTATGGGTTGACCTTAAATTATTTCTAAAATTATTTCATACTTTAAAAAAATTACTTAAAAAATTACTGTTTATTCATAAACAAAATTATTGCATGACAATTGGACAAAACACAAAAATTCTCAAAAGGTGTTTACAAAAATTAACCTGAGAATGGTGTGCAAAACACAAGCACAAGTATTGCCAATGAAAATACCAAATCTTGAGATACAAAACTCATGTTGATCTGTCAGCAAAAATCTTTATTCGTAATTATTAATTAGAAAAGGGTATTAAAGTGATGCAGATTGTAGAGAATGCATGATCATCGAGACAACACAGTATAAGAGAATTCTACAATTAGAAATGGCCAAAAGGAAATTCTAGATGCAGACAATCATGTGCAAGTAGTCCTCTTACGAAGCCTTTAAAGAATTTAAGAACTCAGCTACTATAAACTAGCCAAACAGAGTTTGCACAACAATATTAAACGGGGCAAGAGCAGATACGGTATTCGTTCAGCCAAATAAACTACACAATCGTGCTCTACCAATATATATATAATCGTGATGAAAAATAATGAAAAGTCAACGCCTGAGCACAGTTATGATATATACTTAAGGCAAAAAAGAAAACAACAAAACAGCTATAGCATGTAATGCATAGAAAATGGCAAAATACATTAGTATAGTGATAGAAAGTGAGAAATAAGGATATAGCATTAAGCTATCTATCTATCTATCAATAATAGTCGAATTCAATCAAAGCAAGGAAGGCTCAAAATCAAAATCAAAATGAAGAAAGGTGAGTGGGAGTATGTACCAATGTCCCAATTGGAATCAACGAGGGTTGCTTTAACGTCTTTAATGGGAGCACTTGTTCTTTCTCTCAATTGCTTGATCAAATTCATTTGGTCTGAAGCAGCAGCCACTGTGACGTTAAATAACATCTTTGGATTATTTATTTTGTTATGCAGAAAATGTGATCTTTAACAATCACCTAAAAAATTGGTCCATGTAGATTCCAACTACATATTCATCAAGGATTTAACCAATTAAATTCAAGAATGCAGAGGTACATCATAGCAGCAATATCAAACAAAGAAAAAGAAGCATAATGTAATCAACTAATGCTCCTCTTTGAGAAAGAAAAAGAAGCATAATGCTGAAGCAGAGAAGAAAAAGAAACAAGAATGCAAGGGCATAGAAACTTGCACCTGCTTGCTTGGGGAGTGTATGCCAACTTCCCCATCTTCACTAACTCATTACTATAGTTGGATATTCCTGTCTCTATGTCTATGAAAATATTGTTTATCTTGTGTGAGTGGAAAAACTAGGGACCAACAAAAGCAAAGATAATAGGCATTGTGTTAATGAAAACAAATAATAATGTATGTAAAGTGAAAAAAATGAATAAAATAATTTTAAAGCCTGATTCGTTTATGGCATACACATTATGGGTATAGCATAATACTTAATAACTAAAAAATCAGATCAAAGCAAATACAACGCAGACCATTTGTAATAAAATTAAAGAACAGAGCATCAACGATTACGTTAACACATGAACTTTGATATAAAATAAGTCGCAAAACAATCAGAGCAAAAAAGAAAAATGACCATTCATACAAACAAAGTAAAAAGTAGAAGCACCAAAAAATAAACCATGAATGAGGAAGATTTTTCTGGGAGGGGGTGTGATGTGACCACAGCAAGTGTACCGGATCGTCAAGTAATAAAAACGATGAGAAAATCAGATATTATTCTCAGGGATTAATAACCAATTACCAATTCACGAACTTAGCTACTATTCAAACAGAACTTTGGTTCAAAGGGAGCTCAATTGTAAACAATTAAGTATGAAAGAAATTAAATTAAAGAAAAAGATTCTTTTTGGTATTTTAGCTTTGACAATTTAACAAAAACTTAGAACACAAAAGAGATAGGAATTCAAAGATAAGAAATAGTTGGGATCAAGTTTCATTTGATTTCATTTGCTGCATGTTAACCTGGAGTTAAGACAAATTTCTACTTCTATTTTGTTATTAGATTCTCCAAAGTATCCAAATCCTAATTCCTTAGGCACAAGAACCTTAAATCCTAGTTAAAATCCCTAATTCCTTAGGTGATTCTAAAAGGGAAAAAGCATTAAGATTAAGAATCCAACGAGATAACAAGCATTCATCGACTATTCCTAGCATAACGAATCACAAGGTTCACAATCTCAAAAAGTTCACACATCAAATTTTCATCCAATGCATAAACCTAAAAATCATCCTAAGGATGATCAAACCCTAGAAAGCTTTAAGAATAGAGATTATAAACTCAAAACAGAAGTATTCATTAAGTATAACTGAAACCTAAGTCAAATACAAGCAAAATCCATCAAAATTTACTCAATCCCAACAAGGGAGAGTTTAGCTAGACATAGAAACAAAAACAAAAACTAAAACAATAGAGAAGAAGAAGTAAAACTCCATGGAAGATTGAAGAAAATCTGAGCTCCCACTCTTCTTCCCTTCAACTCCACCTCCAAGTTTTCCAAATTAGGTCAAGTCTTCTATCCCTCTTCGTCTACCCTTTCAAAGACCTCTTCCCTCAGCTAAAAATGCCCTCCTGACGTGAATTGGGCCAAAATGTAAATGGGCCTGCGTCACACTCATCGCCCAGCGGCCATTTGGCCACCCGGCGGCCTGGTTTCTGCTTGTTTCGTGGCATTCTGACTTCCCACCTCCCAGCGGCCAGCTGGCCGGCCGGCGGCCTGGCTTTTTCTGCACTTTCCTTTTCCTTTGCTTTTCTGAGCTACTGGGGTTCAAATTGCATGTATTGCAGTTCAATGACATTGCAAGCTCTTCCATTTGACCCCATTCTTCATAGTTCCGACCTTCATCCTCCTTTAATCTTCACTGTGAATAAGATAACACAAATGAGATCCAAAACATTTCAAAATACAACTAAACTCCATGGGATTCATCAAAGTAATCATTTTATGCCATCATGGTCAAAATAATATTTAAATGAGGCAAAACAAAGTTAAAAGCTAAATGCAAATGGCTAAAATCAATCAAAAAGCATAGGTAAAAACAGATAATTCGCAGGATTTTCACCACTCCAAACTTAAAACTTTGTTTGTCCTCAAGCAAAAAAATAGAATCAGAGAAAAGAGAACACAATAGACACCAACTCTGTGCTAACTGATGGAAGGGGAAAAAGTGTGTCCCACAAGACACCAACAAGCAAAACAATCATCCAAGAAGTCCTAAGAGTTTAACCATCAACTGTACAACTTGAGGTTCAAAGAAATGAGAAGTTGGAGTCATACCAATAATACACTGATCAATCACAACTTGACAGTTAATAGATTTGGCAACTTATGCATGCAAAGTGATGTGCTTTATTAACCTCTCATTTATGTAGATGTTCACTCATGCTCTCATGCATTTGGGCTTTTGTTTCTCTCAGTCAACACAATTTGAACTCATCTCCCATGAATTTGATTTTCATCTTAAACATACAAGCTCATGATTCACACAATGTAACAATCAGAAGGACATAATTCAAGGTTGCATTGGTGTCAAGGTACAAGGTAGATAAAATGAACATGTAAACTGCTACCTTAAAGAGTAAGTGAACATTGATACTTCTAACAAAACTTCAACTCACAAACTTCATACCTTTCAAATTCTTTTTTTTTCTCTTTTTTTATTTATTTTCCCCAGTAACTTACATGGTCTCAAAGGGGTACCTGATCATTGCGTCAAGTATTTCCCAGTAACCTATCAGTCTCAAAAGGGTGCCAAATTAACAATTCAACTATTTTTTTTCATGCCTTCATAGAATTCAATTTGAACAATCAAACCATACTAAAAACATCCCACTCCAAACTTAGTTTCTTGTTAACTCCTTAATATCTCAATTTTAATGCTCACTTAGCTCCTTCAGGTGGGTCAGATGTTGCTTATGTGGCTAGGCTCAATTAGAGGGGTTTAACAAAGAAAGGAATCATTAGGCTCAAGGGGCAATACAAAAGATGTGAACATTGGGTTAGCTTTTGGCTACTGGCTTAACAAACAAAATGCCTTTATCATGTTCAAACATTGTGTAAATCAAGATGGCATCAGAGAATCAAGCAAATTTAAGAAAGTTAAGCCTCAAAAGTGTTCCCTCAGCAATAAAGACATGTTGGAGGCTCAATCCTCCCACATCTGTCTCATGATATCCTCCATCCTCTGGTTATCTTCTCTTGAGACTTGTCATATTCTATGTAAAGCTTCCATATTGTGACGCATGATATCCCTTTCTTGCCTAGCTGAGTTCAAATCCTCTGAGGTTGACCCCTGTTTTTGAGCTCGCAGCTCTCTCCTAGTTAGTCTAGTCCTCAGAGGTCTTCCTCCACCCCTCACAGGCTCGGTGTCCTCCACTAAACAATGAGTGGAAATGAAATGTATGTCAATCTTTATAGGACTCTTCATTGGTGTCAGGTTAGCCTTCGACACCTTAGCTCTTTCACCGAGTAGAGTGATCAGATGTGGATAAGCTAAGGTTGCTGACGTTGAATTTGCTATACTCTGTATGTTTTCACAAAGGATCCTGCCAATATTCAGAGTCTTCCCACTTATGATTGCACATATCATTCCAGCTCGGTCAAACTTCACGTCTGATTTGTTTGTGTTGGGCAGGAGGTTTGAAACGATATAAGATGACCAGAATCTGGGGATGGTTTTAAGGTTAGCAGAATTGACTTTTCTGGGCTTGTTTCCCTTGGTGAATTCCCAGGCAGCTCCTGGTCGGCATAGTAATCTCAACATTTTATCCAGTTCTTTCTTTGTCATGGATCCAGATCCTCTTTCTTAGAATTCTTCCCAAACGCTTTTGCCTTCCCAATTGGGTTGAGTGCTCAGGACTTCATTGATTGTGTCAGCATCAAAAAGGACATACCTTCCCCGAACATAACTCATTGCTGTTGGGGCTTCCTTTTTTGGGATGAAAGCATTGGCAAAAAATTCTTTCACTATTTCACTGTACCCCTCCTTGGGGTACGAGACCAATGTTTCCCACATTCTTCTTTGAATCTCCTGCACTACCGGGGGAACTTGAGAAATTTCAGACAACACCACTGTTCTTTCTTGAATTACCCCCCTCTTATGCATAGTGTTGTAGTGTTCCTCGCATTTTACAGATCAGAATCGTTGTCTGTCAACTGTGCGTCCACTCAAAGATGAGCCATCGGCTTTCCTCTTCACAGGTAGCTTAGATGCTATAGTACTCAACCTGCAGAATATCAACAGAATCAGTACTCAATTACAATCACACAATATCCTACAAGCCAAATCTTATGCTCAAGCAAAGCTCAGTGCAGTGGATCGATGAAGTTCAAGAGCAATATCTTTTCCATTTTGGAAGCTTTTGTCATTTTAACACTCATATTGAATTCAACATTCCAGAACTTATCAAGAACTAACAGTTTTAGACCCATAAAGTAATATGGAAGTTTATTCCCAAAAATTCAATCTCAATTAATTCACCAAAAAAATTTCACAAGTTTAGGCTAGGGACAACCCACATTTAACTCTAATTGTGAGTCCAAAACCTTAAATTGCTAATCAAAGCCAATTATATCAAAAAGCCCCAAATTTAGTCTCACCAAACCCCCATCAAACAATTTTCTCAATTATTTCTCATTATGTGCACAATTCAACTGATTGAAAATAGAAACATATAATACATGAGCTAAATTGCATATCCAAACAATCAATTTACAGAAAACCCCATGCTACAAGAAAAACCCAATTTTTACATAGTGTGAACCCTAACCATGCAAATTAAGACAATTTCACTTCATTTACAAACAATCTCAAGGATCAAACAATGAAATCAAGTTAGTAATGCTCTCAATTGCAAGATTAAACCATCAATTTATCATAAAATGCATTTCACACAAAACCCCCAAATTGACACATTCAAACCCTAAGCATGCAATTAACCCAAAAATTGAAAACACTCATCATCCAAAAACATCAAAAGAAACCCACCATTAATTTTCAGAATAAGCAAAAGCCAAACAAATCTATGGGTCAACTTGAAAGATATTTTGGGCAAAAGAGCATACCTTACAAAATAGCAACAATGGAGGAGAGGAAGAGAGAACGAAAATGGAGAAAACGAGAAAAAATATGTGAGTGAGAATGCGTGAGAGAGACGTGACTAAGGGAAAAGAGAAGAAGGGAGAAGAAAAATGGTGAGAGTGAAGGAGAACTAGACGTAGGGGGCTCTGTTCTCTGTGTGTGAGAAAGTGAAAGAGAATAGTGAAAAGTGAAGGAGTGTGTGCTGCGTGAAGTAAAGAAGTAGAGGAGTTTAGCAAAAATTTTTTTATATATAAAAACCGCCCAGCGACACTATGGGCCACCTAGCGGCACCAACTCAGAAGCATCACTCTATTATTTTTTTTTCTAACTTAAAGGATCGCCTGACGGTACACATACCGCCTAGAGGTAGGTAGTTAGGGGGCACCTCTCTCGGCCGCCCAGTGGCACTATGGCCGCCTAGCGGCACATAGTCAGTTGCCCTTTTTTTTTTAAATGGACCGCCCAACGATCACGTTACCGCCAAGTGGTACAAAGTCAGAGAAGAGGAGTTTTCTGGCACACCCACCGCCCAGCGGCATACTGGACCGCCCATCCTCTCACAAAAACAAACACCGTCAGACGGTGATTCTACCGCTTGGCGGTACAAACTCAGAGAGGTTCATTCGGTGAAACCAACTAGGCTGCCCAGCGGCACTTATACCGCCCGGCGGTATGTACAAATCCAGGTCGCCCAGTGGCTATATGGCCGCCTAGCGACCTCAACTCAGAAAAGCCTTCACTTTCTTTTTTTTTTGTAACCGCTTAGCGGCCATTATGCCGCCCAGCGGTTTGGTTACTGCAAGATTCTGCAGCTTAAGCTCAATCCCCCCTTTTTTTAAGAGCTTATACAATTCATGACTCCTAAATTAAAACAAACTCTCAACCACAAGTAGGATCACATAGAAACAAAAACACAACACGAAAACATGAAAGCAAAAACATAAAACAAACTACAATTAAGCCTAACATCTACACAGATGCAATTAACCATGGCAAACAACTCAAACTGAATAAAATGGAATTAAAGTTGCAAGCTAAGAGTTAGAAAAGCCTGGGCATAGGCTGCCTCCCATGAAGCGCTTGTTTAACGTCATTAGCTTGACGTTGTGCTGCTTCAAGTGGAGATCAAGTTGATGGACTCCCTTCTCCGCTCAACATCTCCCCCAAAATAAAGCTTGAGCCTCTGCCCATTCACCTTAAAGCTTCTCTCAGAAGTTGGGTCTTTCAATTCCACGGCTCTATATGGTAATACTTGTTTTACTTCAAAAGGTCCCGACCATCGAGATTTGAGTTTTCCTAGAAACAACTTGAGTCTTGAGTTGAATAGCAGTACCAATTGGCCTTCCCGGAATTCTTTATGAACAATCCTCTTGTCATGCCACTTCTTAGTATTCTCCTTGTAAATTTTGGCATTCTCATAGGCCGAATTCTGAAATTCTTCAAGTTCATGGAGCTGCAAGATCCTTGACTCACCCACTTTTGTTAAATCAAAGTTTAAGTACTTTGTTGCCCACAGTGCCTTATGCTCCAATTCAAGAGGTAAATGGCATGCCTTATCATAAACCAATTAGAACGGAGACATACCAATTGGAGTTTTGAAAGCTGTCCTGTATACCCAAAGAGCATCATCAAGCTTCATTGCCCAATCTTTTCTAGATGAACTGACTGTTTTCTCCAAAATTTGCTTCAACTGGCGGTTAGACACCTCAACTTGACCACTTAACTGCGGGTGATAGGGAGTGGCTACTCTATGATGGACAGTATACTTTCTCAACAACGTCTCCAACTTCCTGTTGCAGAATTGGGTTCCCTCATCACTAATCAACGCTCTAGGCACCCCAAACCTTGAAAATATATTCTTCTTCAAGAAATTGATCACCACTTTTGCATCATTGGTTGAGGTTGCAACTGCTTTCATCCATTTTGAGACGTAGTCAACGGCCACTAAGATATATACCTTAGAAAATGAAGAGGGAAAAGGGCCCATGAAGTCGATACCCCAAACATCAAATACTTCAACTTCCAAAATGGGATTTTGGGGCATCTCATTCCTCTTTGATATGTTTCCGGTTAGTTCGCACCTATCACATCTCTTAACATAAGCAAATGCATCCTTGAAGAGTGATGACCAAAATAACCCGGATTGTAGGACCTTTGCTGCTGTCCTATCTCCACTGAAATGTCCACCATACTCGGAATTATGACAATGCCACAGAATTTGTTCTTGCTCTTCCTCGGCACACATCTTCTCAATAGACCATTAACACCTCTCTTGTATAGAAATGGTTCGTCCCACACATAGAACTTGACTTCATGAAAGAACCTTTTCTGCTGTTGTGAGTTGAAGTCCACGGGAACCACCTTGCCAACCTTGTAATTGGCTATATCAGCATACCATAGCAAACTCACCATGGCCCACAACTGCTCATCAGAAAACTGATCATTGATTAGTCTTTTCTCCTCATTTTCTTTTGCACTTTCCAACCGAGATAAATGATCAGCCACTGAATTCTTGGTTCCTTTCTTATCTTCTATCTCCAGATCGAACTCTTGAAGTAGTAGAATCCATCGAATAAGCCTTGGTTTCGAATCTTGCTTAGTAAGTAGATATCAGACAGCTGCATGGTCCGTATATACAATCACTTTGGAACCTACCAAGTAAGAACGAAACTTGTCAAATGCATAAACCACAGCCAATAGTTCCTTTTCAGTAGTAGCATAATTAAGTTGTGCAGCTCGCATAATAAATCACATGCAATAACTTATCTTTCCTTTGGCCTAAAACAGTACCTACAGCCGTGTCACTTACATCACACATGATTTCAAATGGCAAACTCCAATCGAGTGCAGTGACAATTGGTGCAGTGGTCAGTTTATGCTTTAAAGTGTTAAAGGCTAACATGCATGCATCATCAAAATTGAATGGAACATCTTTTACAGGAGATCACTCAGAGGTTTAGCAATTTTTGAAAAATCTTTTATGAATCTCCTGTAAAAGCCAGCATGCCCCAAAAAACTACGAATGTCTTTTACATTAGTGGGAGGGGGAAGTTTTTCAATAACTTCAACTTTGGCACGATCAACTGCAATCCCTTGGTTAGAGATGTGGTGCCCTAAAACGATTCTCTCACTCACCATGAAATGGCATTTTTTCCAATTTAAAACTAAGTTTGTTTCTTTACATCTTTTTAAAACTAAAGACAGGTTATGCAAGCATATATCAAATGAAGAACCAAACACAGAAAAATTATCCATAAACACTTCAATATGTTTTTCAATCATATCGAAAAAAATGGACATCATACACCTTTGGAATGTGGCCGGTGCATTGCAAAGTCCGAAAGGCATCCTTCTGTAGGCGAACACTCCATATGGGCATGTAAATGCTGTTTTCTCCTGATCCTCTAGAGCTACAGCAGTCTGGTTGTAGTCGGAATATCCATCCAAAAAGCAATAATAGTCATTCCCGGCTAACCGCTCTAAGATTTGGTCAATGAAAGGAAGTGGAAGTGATCCTTCCTTGTTGCATCGTTCAGCTTCCGATAGTCTATACATACCCTCCATCCCGTAACAGTCCGAGTGAGTATCAATTTATTGTTTTCATTCATAACCACTATTGTCCCACCCTTTTTGGGCACAACTTGGACGGGACTAACCCAAGGGCTGTCCGAAATAGGGTAAATGAGTCCAGCATCAAAAGGCTTGAAAACCTTCTTCCGAACTACTTCTTTCATGACCGGATTAAGTCTCCTTTGAGGTTGCACTACTACTTTATAATTTTCTTCCATGAGTATTTTGTGCATGCACAGAGAATGACTTATTCTTTTCAAATCACCAATTGACCATCCAATGGCCTCCTTATGATCTCGAAGTACCCTCAACAATTTTTCTTCTTCCAATTGGCTCAATCCAGCATTTATGATGACAGGGCAAGAATTGTGCTCACCAAGAAAAGAATATTTTAAATGTGAGAGCAATGGTTTGAGCTCAACTTTTGGCACTTCATCTCTTTTTTGTTGGGTTCCATCTCCTTCTCCCACCAATTTCTCCCATTTTGGTTGTTCATTTTTAGGATAGGGGAGTGAGCTTTCCAACAAACTGAGTATTTATTTAACTGTAGCATCATCATCTTCATCAACTTCCACATTTGATCCAGCAAGCACTTTTTCAAGAAGTGAAGAGGGGTTGCCTCCCATATAAGACTTGGAGATCACGAAATCATATACATCAATGCTAAAGCATGCTTCTTTATCTCCCGGGTGCTTCATAGCTTTAAAGACATTAAAAGTGATGGCTTCATCTTGGATCTTCAATGTTAAAGTCACATCTGCCACATCAATGAGAGCTCTACCAGTTGCAGGGAATGGCCTACCTAAAATCAATGGAATGTCCATATCTTCTTCCATGTCAAGAACAACGAAGTCCACTGGAAAAATGAATTTGTCTACTTTCACCAACACGTCTTCAATCACCCCATGGGGATGCTTCATACACCTATCCGCAAATTGAAGCGTTACCATGGTGGGCTTTATTTGGCCGATTCCCAATTACTTGAAAATGGATAGAGGCACGAGTCTAATGCTTGAACCAAGATCACATAAAGCCTTCCCAAATGTTCTATCACCAATGGTGCACGGAATTGAGAAACTTCCAGGATCCTTAAGCTTAGGAGGAAGCTTCCTTTGTAGAATTGCACTGCACTCCTCCGTAAGCATAATGGTCTCTTCATTCCCAATCTTTCTCTTCTTTGACAACAACTCCTTCATGAATTTCACATAGGAGGGCATTTGTTCTAGAGCTTCGGCAAATAAGATGTTGATTTGCAGCTTGTTAAACACCTCTAGAAACTTCCTGAACTATTTTTTTTTCATGCTCCTTCTTGAGTCGTTGAGGGAATGTCAACTTGATAATTGGTGGTGGCATTTTCACTTCTTACTCCTTTGGTGACTCCTTTTTATTAGAGTCATTGAGTGAGTCACCTTGAGATGTTTCAGCTTCCTTGAGAGGTACTTCTTCATTAGGCTCTTTTCCTTTGTCTTCACTCTTTTTCTCTTTCCTTGGTAGCTGCTCAATCATCTTCCCACTCCTAGTTAGTATAGCTTTCGCATGCTTTAATCCTCTAGGATTTGGGACTGTGTCACTTAGCAATGAACCTGGAGGTCTCTCCGAAATCTGTTTTGCTAATTGGCCCACTTGAGATTCCAAATTCTGGATTAATGCCTCTTGATTCCTAAATACACCTCTTGTCTCATCCATGAAATCGATAGTCTTTTGGACAAAAGAAGAGGTTTGAGAGGCTAGTTTCTCTGAAGCTACTTCCCATGAAGCCTTTTTCTCAATAGGTGGAGGTTGAGATGAAGAGCCTTGATGCGAAGAGTGTTGAGGAGGACCTTGGTATGAAAATTGTTATCTCTGAGGAGCTTGGTTGCCTTGATTACCTTGGCTACTCCATGAAAAGTTAGGGTGATTCCTCCACCCCGGATTATAAATGTTGGAGTAGGGGTTGTGTTGATGCCTTAGAGGGTTATTCATGAAATTGACTTGTTCTTGATATGGAGATCCAAACATGTTACCTGGACAATTTATATTCTCATGTTCTCCTCCACAAAAATCACATGACAAGGGCACATTACTTACTGCATTCACCTTAAGAGTGTCAACCTTCTTCGTGAGATTCTCAAGTTGTTGGGTCAAGATTTTGTTTTGGGCTAAAAGTGCATTCATCGAATCAACCTCCAAGTACCCTTTCTTCCCCACTGCTCTATCCCCATTTCTTTGGTAGTCATTATTGGCCATCATTTCAAACAGGTCCCAAGCTTCTTCTGGAGTTTTATAATTCAAGGCCCCGCCTACTGCAGCATCAACCATTGCTCTAGTTTGAGGTAGCATGCTATTATAGAAGCTTTGCACTTGGATCCAGAAGTCAAAACAGTGGTGTGGGCATTTCCACAATATTTCATTGTATCTCTCCCACGATTCACTGAGAGACTCCCCATCAAGCTGCCTGAATGATGTGATATCACTTCGCAACTTTGCAGCCTTGGACGGAGGGAAATACCTTGTCAAAAATTTCTGCACCAAAATTGCCCAGGTAGTTATACTTCCCCTTGCCAATGAATCCAACTAGCTCTTAGCCCTGTCCCTCACAGAGAAAGGAAACAATCTTAGACGAATGGTATCCTCACTCACTTCATTCAACTTCACAGTATCACAAATTTGAAGGAACCCTTGTATATGTGCGTATGGGTCCTCAGTATCGAATCTCCCAAACTGATTGTTCTGAATCAAATGGAGTAGAGCTGACTTCAATTCAAAATTGTTTGCTTGAACTGGAGGTTTGGTTATGCTCGCTCCACACCCATCCATGCTAGGAATAGAGTAATCCATGAGAGTCCTAGCAAGTTGATGTGGTGGTGGAGGATCCACATTTTCTCCATTGTTTTTTCCATTGGGGGATCTATTTTCCCCATTGTCTGCCATGTCTTCAACAGATATTTGAGTGCTTTCCAAATTCCTTCTTTGTTCTCTTAATTACTTCCTCAAAGCTCTTTCAGTCTTTCTTATTTCTGGGTCAAAAAGAAGTTGATTCGGATGAACTTTACCTCGCATACAACGAAGACAATGTGTCAAAATAAAGATAACTCAATAAAATACAAGAATTTAGATATAAAATTCTAAATATACTAAAATAAGTAAAATAAAAAAAACTAAACACAACAATGAATAAATGAAAGAAAAGACAAATGTTTAAACTAGTAGCTGACTTCGATATTACCGATATTGGTAAAATCGATTCCCGGCAACGGTGCCAAAAACTTGATGTGACCATGACAAGTCTACCGGATCATCAAGTAATAAAAACGGTGAGAAAATCAGATATCGTTCTCAGGGATCAATAACTAATTACCAATTCACGAACTTAGCTACTATTCAAACAGAAATTTGGTTCAAAGGGAGCTCAATTGTAAACAATTAAGCATAAAAGAAATTAAATTAAAGAAAAAGATTCTTTTTGGTATTTTAGCTTTGACAATTTACAAACACTTAGAACACAAAAGAGATAGGAATTCAAAGATAAGAAAGAGTTGGGATCAAATTTCATTTGATTTCATTTGCTGTATGTTAACCTGGAGTTAAGACAAATTTCTACTTCTATTTTGTTATTAGATTCTCCAAAGTATCCAAGTCCTAATTCCTTAGGCACAAGAACCTTAAATCCTAGTTAAAATCCCTAATTCCTTAGGTGATTCTAAAAGGGAAAAAATATTAAGATTAAGAATCCAACTAGATAACAAGCATTCATCGACTATTCCTAGCATAACGAATCACAAGGTTCACAATCTCAAACATAGTTCACACATCAAATTTTCATCCAATGCATAAACCTAAAAATCATTTCAAGGATGATCAAACCCTAGAAAGCTTTAAGAATAGAGACTATAAACTCAAAACAGAAGTATTCATTAAGCATAACTGAAACCCAAGTCAAATACAAGCAAAATCCATCAAAATTTACTTAATCCCAACAAGGGAGAGTTTAGCTAGACATAGAAACAAAAACAAAAACTAAAACAATAGAGAAGAAGAATTAAAACTCCATGGAAGATTGAAGAAAATCTGAGCTCCTACTCTTCTTCCCTTCAAGTCCACCACCAAGTTTTCCAAATTAGGTCAAGTCTTCTATCCCTCTTCGTCTGCCCCTTCAAAGACCTCTTCCCTTAGCTAAAAATGTCCTCCTGACGTGAATTGGGCTAAAATGTAAATGGGCCTGCGTCACACTCATCGCCCAGCGGCCATTTGGCCGCCCGACAGCCTGGTTTCTGCTTGTTTCGTGGCATTTTGACTTCCCACCGCCCAACGGCCAGCTGGCCACCTGGTGGCCTGACTTTTTCTGCACTTTCATTTTCCTTTACTTTTCTGACCTACTGGGGTCCAAATTGCATGTATTGCAGTTCAATGACATTGCAAGCTCTTCCATTTGACCTTATTCTTCATAGTTTTGACCTCCATCCTCCTTTAACCTTCACTGTGAATAAGATAACATAAATGAGATCCAAAACATTTCAAAATACAACCAAACTCCATGGGATTCATCAAAGTAATCATCTTATGCCATCATGGTCAAAATAAGATTTAAATGAGGCAAAACAAAGTTAAAAGCTAGACGCAAATGACTAAAATCAATCAAAAAGCATAGGTAAAAATAGATAATTCACACGATTATCAAGGTGAAAGTGTGAAACTATCAAGTTCTTAATGTAGCAAAGAATTAAATAAGAGAAGTACAAAAAGAGAGACAAATCATGAAGAGAAATTAATGCAAAGTTAAAGGTTTCAGCAGTGTTTGACCAGCTAATGTCGATTTGTCTGAGTCTACCTACTGAATCTAAATCATCCAAAAGCATTTTGATGCAGCAAAATGACTGAAGCACAAACACTATTTGATTCTCAAAATTAAAATACGGATATGCAGATAGAGCATTGAATGTGTCGAAAAAAATCAATACGATTTTCGTGTTCGAATTTCAAAAATGAAACTAAAAATCGAAACCTATCAGAGCAAAAATCAACACTGCAACAATGGTTCTCAAACCAATCAGTTAAGAAGATTGAAGAATAAGGTTTTATTAAGATTAAAGAAGGAAAGAAAAAAAGAAATGAGCGAAGAAGGATTGAGATTTAGAGCATTATCGATTTAGAGAAGAAGTAATAGGCATTTTTGGTTTTTTGGCTAAATTTGGATATGAAAAATTTTTCTTTGTTATGTTTATTTCCTGGGAAAGAAACGAAGAAAAGTCTACATATTGAAGGTGGATTGGTTTCAGTGGGATTAGGGTTTTTTAATTTAGGATTAAAATTTTTTTATAGAATGAAACATGGGTCAGGGGGTTTAGTGGGTCAGTCCCCTCTTGACCCACTAAATTAGTGGGTTTAATAGGGTAGGGCTAAAAAAAGCCCTATCATATAATGGGCTTAAAAAAAGTGGGCTAAAAATGGGGTTTAGTGGGCTGTAGTGTGGGCTATAGCCCATATTGACAACTCTAATAACTGTATTCTCTGTACTCTCAAGTTCAATTATCTGTGGGCTTAAGCACTTCTCTTTAGGACCACTAACCATTAGTTTAGACGATTTTTTATTGAAAGAATACGTGGCAGATAAATTCAGTGTGGCCAAAAAGAATAGAACTATATTTATTGAAATTTATCCAATGGAATATCTCATCTCTATAGAACTATCCGTACCTTCAACATTTTATTCCCCAATAAAATTTATTCAAGTCTTGTACTCAAAACAATATACATAGAAGTATGTCTAGTGAGAGGATAAGAGATGTAAATTTTAACTATACAATCTTTAACATCCCGAATTTAATAACCTTAGTATAATCAAAATTATACTATAGTAATTAGATTCAGCATGCTACTAACTACTGACTATGTAATTTCCAATATAACATAAAAACATTATATAAAAAATATGAGCCTCGAATGAATATATATATATATATATATATATATATATATATATATATATATATATAATAATACACAACATTTGTATTTCTTACAAATACAATACATACATCATTTCCAAAAAGAACAACAAAACTACACTAGCTAAGCACTCTAAGCTCCTGCTTGCTCTTTACTTTCCATAAGACTTCCTCCCTAGAATCATCATGAAAACGCACATGGGATGAGAATCACAAATTCTCAGTAGATAAGATCCATAAAACATAGCATCACAACTATTTCGGCCATTTCGGGGAAAACACATTTCAAAACCCAAGTATCATACTTTTACAAACTTAAAAGGTGGCAAAGGCCAAAATCATGTCATTTCTCTTCCCGAAATAGAATCTCATTTATAAGTTTATATAAAAACTTATTTATCACAACCATTTTTCAAGCATTACCATACTCACAAAACCAACATCTCCATCCCAGAGATACAAACACAACTGTGGCTACAAGCACTATCATACCAATGGCTACAACCACTGTCTCATCTTAACAACTATCAACTTAACACTTCAATTCACAGATGTACACAATTGCCCATACAATTGCAATGTCATGAGTTCATGTCATGGCGGCAACCGCCCATACAATTGTCATGTTATGCTTAATTATGTCTAATGGTTATGTCTATGCAATTCCTAAGAATGAATGCAAATAAAAGATGTTATGAGCCCTCAGACGTATTGAGGATATTACCCACCTCAACTACTCTAGGATATGTTATGGTATGTCATGAATTATCAGGCGTAGTAAGGAAATCACTCACCTTCACTACTCATCAACACATACAGAGGATATTACACACCTCACTGTTCAACAATCATGATGAGGAATTACTTACCTCAACATAAAGAGGAATTACTTACCTCACTGGTCAATCAACATAAAGAGGATATTACTCACCTCCTTACTCATTGTTCAATCTACATAAAGAGCATATTCCTCAGCTCCTTACTCACTATTCAATCTACATGAAGAGGATATTACTCACCTCCTTATGCTTCACAAATTCATCATGCAATACAATCACTAATTACCTACAATAATTAGCATCACAATTGATTTACATGCATCTCAAACTTACTTCATCAAATACTCTTAAAAGAGTTTTACTACTCAATAAGAAGTATAAAAGAAAACAACTACACCAATCATAGGTTTCATTGCATCACACAACAACTCTGTGCAAAACAGGATCTCAAGCCGCGACACAACACAGCCACGCCGCGGCTCCCAGCTCTCAGGTTCCATTACTGGACAAGCATCACACTCACGCCGCGGCATACAACACCTTACGCCGCGGTGCCAATAGTAGAACATGAAATCTGCAGAATTCTACAAATCCGAGTACTGTTCCATTAGAACTTATCCCTCTTCCAATCACTAAAACATCACATCCAAGTGATCTCCAACCTTCCACAAGGTCCATCAACATATTGTAACTCTTTTACAACTTCAATTTCTCTAAATCAAACATTTACTAACCATTCATCAACCTAAAACTTAAAACCCCCATTTTTAACTCAAAAGGAAACTAAAGGTGTTCAAGTGATGAAAAGTTATTCTCATGCCTCTAGCAAACAAAAAACATGTTATTCTCAAGCTTTCTAACAACATTCAAGCATTTACAATCATAAACACAAACATCACACTTCAAAACCCCAAACCTTTCATCAAGTCCCTCATGAACCAAATGAAAAAGATGAAGTCAAGAAGTAAAAACAAGTTTCCCCCTACCTCAAGGTATTGAAGATGGCTAAAGATGGATCGAAGTTCTCCAATCCTTGTTTGCCTCTTGATTTCCCTCTTCTCCTCTTCCTCTTTCTCATTCTTCTTTCCTTTCTCTCTTTTCTCTTTTCTTTCTTCTGTTTTCTCTCTTCTCTGCCGTGAAACACTTATAAAGAGAAGTCAAGTTTGGCTTCTCTTAGATAAGCACTAAAACATCGATCTGTTAAGAATACTTAGATTTCACCAAATCCAGTTTTCTAACTTTCAACAGACTTAAAATAAATCCTAAGATTTATTAAAAATCTGTTTTCACCATTTTCATATTTTTTCATATCTGCTAACAATCAATCTGGCATTAAAACATACAACCAGTATGCTTAAAAATACCAAACTAGCTCCAATTATCCTCAAATTTTAATTGTAGCATAGTTCTCACATTTGTGACCTAGAAACAAACTCTTCACATCTATTTTCATTAACTGAATAGTTTAAGCCACTTCTGAAGCTAATAACAATTATATTTCACACATAATATTATAGTAAAGTGCCTAAATATGCTCAGACAACCACAAAACTCAACAAGCATGACCAACTAGTATTAGGCTACCTCTGTAACCATATACTAGTCAATCATGTTTTCACGGGTATTACACAATGATACATAGATTATCAAAATTAAAAGTTACTTAAAGGTCATGTGATCACTTAAAAAAGTCACATACATTTATGTTCTAATCTTAATCATTCATGTAAGATCTAATGGTCAAGATTCATTCTTCTTACCTCTTATAATAAATATTTCTCTCACTAGATACGATATAGATATAATAATAGATATAATAATAATAATAATAATAATAATAGATATAATAATAATAATAATAATAGATATAATAATAATAATAATAATAATAACAATAATAATAATAATAATAATAATAATAACAACAACAACAACATAGAGAATCGTTTCCTAAAGAGAGTACTAGCTAGTCAGGTTCTACAGCTAGTACACTCAGACATATGTAGTCCTATGAATCCAACCTCCAATAGCAACAAAAGGTACTTTATAACTTTTACTGATGACTTTAGTAGAAAGACATGAATGTACTTCCTAAAAGAAAAATCTGAAGGTATTGAAATGTTTAATAGATTCAAAGCAAGAGTTGAGAAGGAGACAGAAAAGAATATTCAATACCTTCAAACAGATCGTGGGGGAGAATACACATATAATAAGTTTGTAGATGTATATGAAAGCAATGGAGACAACTAACTGCATCATACACACCACATCAGAATGGTGTGTCAGAGAGGAGAAACAGAACCATTATGCATATGGTGAGAAGTCTGCTAACAAACAAGAACATGCCAAAGACTTTCTAGCCTAAGGCAGTTAATTAGAGTGTGCATGTTCTCAATTGAAGTCCAACATTTTCTGTGAAGAATATGACACCAGAGGAAGCGTGGTCTGGTCACAAACTAGCTGTTGATCACTTCAAAGTATTTGGTTACGTGGCTTATGTGCACACTCCTGATCCAAAGAGAAAGAAACTTGATGCTAAGGGAAAAAAATATGTACTACTTGGTAATAAGTCTTCAAGGTAGACCACTCGAATCTTAACATTATCTCTAATCTATAATTTTATTGTAGTGTTGCTGGGTTCACTTAAAACACTTCTATGTTAAATTATCTAATCTATTTTACATGGTGACAGCAACCGAAGAGGAAGCAGCAGAGGCATGTGATATTGTAGCCATAAATTTTCTTTGTCATTCCTCTTCCATTATCCACACGTGTAATTTATGTTTATTGGTCCACGCCATCACCTGCAAATATATCTCATGTTTCTTTCATTTTAAGACCAAGTCATGTTTCAACTAATGAGCATCAAGATTGAAGGTGATGAACTAAGTCCACGTCATCTCTCAAGAAACTTCTTATATAGTTTCTCTAACCTTGCACGGTAAAACAACATATGTTGACAAGTCCTTCACTTTTCTTTATACTGTAAGCATTCGAATATCTCTTTACCCTACTTCTCTTTTCTTGTTCCTTTTTCATTATTATTTTTATTTTTTGGTGCATTTACACAGAGAAAATTAACAATATTTCTTTTTCAAAGTGCATATTGAATTGGCATTTTCAGCATTTCATAAGGGATATTGTCCTTTACTTTGTCTGTGGGTATAACAACAATAAAGACATGTAAGGATTGCACCCTTAATTTGGAATTTTAGATGTCTATAGTTTTAAAGTATGGGGAAACCTTTTCAAAATTAAAAATGAGTTTTGGTTTTTTTTTTATGCACTCATGGGATATTATGTGGTGCAGGATATTGATGGGAATGATGTTTCTCTTACAATTTTAAGGGGGAGGTCCTCTTCATTGCCAATGTTGCTTCAAGATGGCATGTTCAACTTGAGACGATGTTCTCTATACTAATGTGAAGAGGTTGTGCATTATTGGAGTAATTAGAAGATTGTATTTATTCTAGCTAAGTATTTTATTGTGTTGTTCATTATCAAATGAAATTGATTGGATTAGTCTAACAAGAAGATTGATGCCATATAGCATCCTAATCTTGGCTTTCTTTGTCATCTGTTTTAAAAGTATATACTGACTCATTATTATAACTTCATTTTTAAGAGTTAATTAGAAGCAAGTTAACAAATTTAGTTTGAACTTATATTTAAAAACGTTTGAATTAATATTGTCTATCTAGGATAAAAAGAGTTTGGAAATTGGACGAAGGAAAAAAAAAGTAAGAAAGAAAAAGGTGGATCTTAAAGTAAGGTAAGAGAAAAAAAAAAGTCTCTAATGAGATCTAGGTGAGAGTTTTGAAATTTTGGTTGTGAGAGACTAAAGCTCACATCTTAAACACCACAGTCGTGTGTGATTAAAGGATGTTTTACTATGCTACAATGCCATTAGCAAAGTAGTCTTATTTAAAGTTTCAAAATATTAAATGAAGAGTAAAATATTAAAAGGACTAAAATATTCTAATTAAAGAGGAAAAAATACTACTAAATATTAAAACAAATGTTTATTATTATTGTATAATTATAAATATTAACTCATAATATAAGTGAATGAATAAAAATACAAAATGCGATTGATAGGCACGATAGTGCCTCTGCTAGTTATTATAAAGGGGATTTTACATTGAAAAATGTTATACAACCATAATTTTTTATAATTGGCATACTTTTTTGACTCTTGAATAAATGAGTTGTTTCTATCACTTTATTTCATCTAATAAATACCTTTGAATTATGTAAAAAATTTGACTTATTTTTTTGGCCTATGTAGCATTACTTTTTTATATTTTGGTGTCTAATTTTGTTTTTTTAATTATTATTAATTACTCATTTAATGAATTAAACAAAAATATGAAAATGATGAAAATGTAAATACATCTAAATAATCATTTAAAGATTTAAAGAAAAACATAAAAACAATAAATTTGTAAGTATTTCTCACTTTCCAATTACAGATATTTTCATCTTATCAACTATTCATTATATAGTTATAATTTATATCAAATATTTTATTTTTATTTATTTTTCATCTTAACAAAAAAAAATATAAATTAACAAGCGTGTATTGCCGATCAATACTCTAGTAAGTTAATTATATAGATTATTTTGAACAATTTTAGGTAGAACCAAACTTACAATGCAAACAAAGCTACAACTTTAAACAAAAGTGTGTTGGCTGATACTTCAAAATTAAAATGGGCTCTTGGTCTTGGAAACTCCAGAAGAGGTGATAGTTGGACTAATTAACCATGTTCTGCCAACTTCTATAATAGCAGCACTGCATCGCTAATATTCAACCAATAATAGGCGCGTTAGGCAGTTAGGATGAATTTAGTGAATTCTAAAAAGATTTAACATGAAAATGAAAAAATATATAAGTGTGCGATGAAAATGCATGAAACCTTAAATTAAGGGACAAAAATATATTTTTGACTAATCTTAAATTGATACTTACCTGTCATTTTATTAATAGGGATATTTTCCGACAATTATAGGTGATAGCATCTATTCTTAGATAACATTAAACAAATCGAGAATCCATATCAAAGAAGTTCATGACCAGGAATAACCGAATAACAAGCAGCAGAACTAGGGCTTTTTTAGTTACTCTTTTTAGCTTCAAAAGTAGGTTTATAAATAATAGACGCAAGTATAAGAGCTCCACACAATAATAAGCGTTTGTACAAAGCTAAATTGGTGAAAATCTTAATTAAGGTCCACCCAGCCATCAATTATGCTTCAGTTATTGGACTTGGAGCAGCTTTGAAGGGTGATACTAGGGGTGTCCAGCTTATAGGTTGACCTACGAACTCGCGAGTTTCAACTCAACACAACTCATAAAATGCGGGTTGTGTTGGACTCACCGGTTTGGTTAAGTTGAAAAATGTTTCAACCCACAGTGTGTGAGTCAAGTAGCGGGTTGGAACACTTCTAACCTAACCCAACCCAACCCAACCCACCCACCCTTTTTTTTAAAAAATAAAATAAAGTGACCCTAACAGAGTGTGCGTTTTGCTTGAAAAATGTCTTTAAGGTTCGTAAATATCTTCTCTGATATAGTTAGGAACAGCGTTAGACCATGTAAATATGCTAACAAATGGAGGCCAAAGTGGAAAGAGAAAAAGATATCAAAACCCTATCTATCTACTCCCTCTTCATTGGCCCCAGCGCAGCTAGTAGTTCTCTTTTCTCTGCAACTAGTTCTTTGCAGTGTAGTCGTTCTCCCAAGCTCCCCGCGTTTGCGCCTTGAGTCAGTGACCACTATTTCTTTTCCCACCTGATCTCCTAGTCCCAGCGATTACGCTATCGCTGTGAGTCTATGACCATTACTTCTTTTCCCACCTGTTCTCTGCAACTAGTCACGCCACCACATAGCCACACATCCCTCTTCCCTTGTGACTTTTTCAGTTTTCTGCACCATGCAGTCCCAGCAAGTAAGTCTTCTTCCTCTGCTCTTTTTATGTAAACGTGGAACATAAGAGGGAGTGCAGTTGGGTACAGTGCAACTACACCGTACAGGCAAGGAAGCTACAAGGGGAAGAGCGGGCAGCAGAGCTATGGGTACGAGCAGATTGGATAGGCGATGAATGTAATATTGCTAGAGAAGAAGAAGAGCAAGCTTGAAGTGTAGAATTGCACTTGCTAAAATGATTATCATTGATGAACTTCCATTTAAATTTGTTGAAAATGAAGACTTTAAAAGTTTTGCTCAAGTTATGCAACCTCAATTCCAAGTTCCTTCTAGACAAACTGTTGGTAGAGATGTTATGCAATTGTATGTGTTTGAAACTTATTTGTTATTTCTGTTATGACTAACTTTGTTTAATTTATTCTAAATTTAGTAAAATTTGTTAGTTGTTAGTTTGTTATGCACTTATTAACTTATGATATTTAGTTTATTTGAGATTGAGACTTATGATATTAATTTGTTAGATTTTGTATTTTGACTTTTTTTGTCAAGAATTTAAAAAAAAAAAATAACACGTCAGACCCACTGGTTCGACTTAATCCAACCCACTCTTGAGCAGGTTGAGTTAAGCGAAAAAATTTCTTCGACCCAACTCAACCCAGCTCATTGCTTTGATGAGCGGGTCAAGTTCAAAAATACTGCTGAACCTACCCATCCCAACCACGGACACCCCTAGGTGATACTGTACCAAAGAAGGACAAGGAACGAGTAAATGTTATATTTTCAATCTTGTTAACTCTCTGTATATAGATGAATCATTTGTGTTCTAATATAACCTTCACGTTTCATACTATTTTGTTTGTCTCTTGCCTACGAGAAGCAGAGAAAAGCAGCAGAAGTAATGGGGAGGAGCCGTATGCAGAAGAATGAAGCATATTCACATCTATGATCAAGGGACATATATGTGTGTGTGCATGAATATGTAAAAGTATCAACCATATATCATCTAAATTAGACTCTTGGGAATTAGAAGCCAATTTAGCTTGGCCATGGTGTGACTCAATAATATATTTTTACTTCCAGATATTTATGTCTTTGCCAATTGTAATAATATTTATTCGAGAACGAATGAGAGCATTCAACTCCACAGTGGATGTGACACTGCAAAATCCCAACATGATGGCTCCATAGCGCAATGAAATACATCCATAACATCCATGGGCACGATTCTTGGGACCTAGGATATAAAATACATTAAGTTTAACTTATGAACATTTAAGAATAGATTTATTTATATTTCTTGAGGCTCGTGCAATTTTTAATGCTAGGTCACGACTATAGTTATGCTATGTTATTAAAAACAAGGGTTTAAATATATTTTTTATTCTTAAAAATATAACATTTTTTTTGTTTTACTCCCTTTCAAATTTTTTGTTAATTTTGACCCCCTTAAAATTTATTTTTTTGGTTTTAGACTCTATTGTTAGTCTACCATTAATGAGATCCTGATACAGGAATATGATAAATTTTAAAAATGATAAAATAAGATGAAACATAAAACTAATAAAAACATAAATACTAAATTAAAATAAAAAAATATATTTCATAAGTCAACTTTAATTAATGTAAACACAATAAAATATTATCATTTATCTAATTATTATAATATTTCACTTATATTAATACAAGAATTCAAAAATTGATTAAAACATATAGCAGAAATATCTAAAAGTTTGAATTGACTATAGCTCAATTCATACTAGGCCACAACCCTACAGGTACTACAGACTCTTGCCACTTAAAAATAAAAATGTTTGTTTTACATTATTTTTTAAAAGTGTAAGACTGTTTATATTCTTTTAAAAAAATATAATTAAGTAAAATTAATAATAATAAAAAATATATAATAAATAATATTAAATAATATATAAAATATATATATATACTATTTAATGTAAGAATATAAAAATTACTTAAAAATATTATCAGCACAAAGCAACAGTGATTGAGATAGCCTACACAAAACTGAACAGAAATAACAAGAGAGAGAGAATGATACTATGCACTATAACTGCGAAAGCATTTAATGTGACAACAAATTATATTCCGACAACATCCCGGAGGCAATCAAAGAAATGAGATATATTAATCTTCTCTTTGCCAGAATAGATAGCTTCTACAGATCCGCCTTGCTCCCCTTGTGCAGCCATCTCAATCAACATGTATAGCTTCCTTATAGGCATCTGAGAATCAAAATTGAGCACAAAAGAGACAAGTTAGAACAAGTACCAATAACAATATGCAATAACTGTTCTTTGCCAATCACTGGTTTCCAATTGAATATGCTATGCACAATAAATCATAATCATAATAATAATAATAAACAGTGAAAGCATATGTAGTATGCTATGGCCACCTTTCATTTTGAAAGAAGTGGAAAAGAAAGTAAAAATAAAATAAACAAACCCTCATTTACCTACCACAAGAGAAAATATCAATAGACAGAAGACCCAACAGCTATTCTAACAAAAAAAAATAACAATTTAAGTTTTTTTTTCATTAAGTAGAATCGATTACATGGATCAAACGATGTCATTGTATCTTATCATAAACTAAGTATTTAAAAATGTCATTCAAATTTAAATCTTTTTTTATCGTTTCACCTATAATCTTTCTTGATCTTCCTCTATCTCTAATTATTAAACTATTCTACACCTGATTTATTCTTCTGACAGAGGCTTCTAAGGGTCTTCTCCTAACATGTTCAAACTACTTCAGGTGAAATTCTCTCATCTTTTTCACAGTAGGTGTTACCCCTACTTTCTCTCTAATGCATATCCTATCTTGTCTTGTATGACCACACATCTAGCGCAACATCTTCATCTCCAAGACACTAATTTTATGCTTTTGTTGACTTTTTACTACCCAACATTCAGTACCATACAATATTAGGGGTCTTATAGCTGTGCGGTAAAATTTACCTTTAAACTTGAGAGATACTTTTCTATCACAAATAATTCCTGAAGTACTCTTCCATTTGATTCATCCAGTTGGAATCCTATGGTTTACATCTCCCTCTATCTCTTTGTCATTTTGTATGATAGATCCAAGATACCTAAACTGTATGACTTGTGGTAAGGTATGATCTTCAATTTTCACCGCAAAGCTAGCATTAACACGCTTCTTACTAAACTTACATTCCATATACTCCGTCTTACTCCTATTTAGACGAAAGTCATGTTCTTCCAAAACTCTTCTCCATAACTCTAACTTTCCATTTGTTTCCTCTCTCGACTCTCTAACTAAGACTATATCATCTGCAAAAAACATGCATTGTAGCACCGGCTCTTGGATATGCGCAATAAACACATCCAAGACCAAGGTAAAAAGATACGAACTCAAAGTTGACTATTGGTGCAGTCCTATAGTTATAGAGAAATTTTCTGTAACCCGACCTTGTGTTCTCACACTAGTTTTAACCCCATCATACATATCTTGGATTACTCGAATATAGGCGATACAAACTCCTTTCTTCTCCAAAGCCTTCCACAAGACTTGTCTCGGTACCCTATCGTAGGCTTTTTTCAGATCAATGAAAACCATGTGTAGGTCTTTTTGTTTCATCCGATACCTTTCCATCAATCTTCGTAGAAGATAGAATGCTTCCATGGTTGACCTCCCAAGTATAAAATCAAATTGATTCTCTGAAATATGAGTCTCTTGTCTTAATCTCCGTTCAATTACTCTTTCTCATAACTTCATGGTATGATTCATGAGCTTAATCCCTCTGTAATTTGCACAGTTTTATATATCTCCATTGTTCTTATAAATAGGAATTAAAGTGTTTCTCCTCCATTCATTTGATATTTTCTTAGACATCATTATCTCGTTAAACAACTTTGTGAGCCAGCTTATACATTTCTTTCTCAGGAACTTCCATACCTCAATAGGTATATTATCCGGTCCGGCCGTTTTTCCATTATTCATCCTCTTCAATGTTTATTTTACCTCAAACTCTCGAATTCTATGATAGAATGTTTTATTTTGGTCCTTCTCTCTAGTATTTAGAATGTCTAAGTCCTCTAAAGTCTCATGTTCCTCATTAACTAACTTGTAAAAATAACCCTTTCATCGATTCTTGGTGTCTTGTTCCGTAACCAAGACTTTACCCTCTTCATCCTTAACAAAAAAGAAAGTTTCCTTTCGTAAAAAATTCTTGGAGTTTCGTATTTTTATGAGTCAGGCAAAACTAATATAAGAGAATTAAACGAATGAAACACATCAAAAAGGGTGATTAAACGTACATCATTCAACGCCTCTGCAGCAGCATCAATATCTTCATCAGCAAAAACATTCAACTGTTCTAGGACCTGAAATTTTAAAATGAAAAAGAGAAATTTAACATTTATTTTGAACTTCAATATACATATAGATATATATATTCATTAACATTTGACGTTAGCAAGTGATACAATCACTTAAATTTCAACAAAAAGAAACAACTGATTTGTTATCAAGAGAACAGAAAAGTGTAACATTCTCCCTAACTAGTTAATCTTAATCATAGTTATAGAAGTTAAGTAACTCTTAGAAGAGTTACCTGTTAACTTTGATAACCTTTTTAAATTAGTTGGGCTATTTTACTATAATACTGAATATGAAAAATAACTGTTAATAATCCAAAGAGTAGCATAAACTGCATAGATGAGAGAAATAAATATATAAAAAATTTATTTTTAGGTCACAAATAAATAAAATGTGATGTAGTTAGTTTTGAAGAATTAACTGAGTTAGTATTTTTAATAACACTTGACTGAATGTTTAAGGGCTAGATTAAATAAGCATATATCTTGAAAAATTATGAGAATTTGTGGATATATCAAATAAAGAATAGAGAATTTTCTAGTAATGAGAATAGGTTAAGCTAGATACATGTAAGCTTATTAACTTATTTCCTTAGGTTTAATGTAACTTAACGAAGAGAAATAAAACTTAGATGACAAATTTAGGTGTATAAACAATAAAGTAATGATGAGAATAAAATTAAGATGAATCCTAGAATTTTTCATCACACCTATGGAAGTTAAGAAACTTGATTTTATGAGATTAAAGTATTCCTAAAAGATATAAAGTTTTCAATTAAATATCTAGTCCATCCTTATCTCTCCACCGCCCTTCACCTTTCCACCTTTATCTTTGACTTTCTTTTCATTCATTTCTCTCTTCTCTCACGTTCTGGCCAAATAGAAAGAGAACAAAAAAGAAAAGGGAAAGAAAGAAGAGAAGAGAAGGAAAGGAAGAAGGAGGAAGAGGAGATACAAGGAAAAACAAGAGGAAAGCTTTAGCAACACCCACACCACCTGAGGTAAGAGTGTTTATTCAGTTCTATCATTTTCTACACCCTCTTGATGCATGATGCTTGCTTGTTTGGGGTAGAAAATGGGTTTTTAAGTGTTTCTCAATGGTTTGAGTTGAGTGAACTCATTAGGAACTTGAGATGTGATTGGTAATGAGTTAACTAATGCTTGGTTGTGATTTTAAACTGGTAAACATCCTTATAACCTCATGTTTGTGAGTTTGAAGAAATGGGTTTTTGGATTATTTGCCCTTCGTCCATAAATTCATGATTTATAGATTTGCGATTGTGTACAATTTCCAATATGTTTGGAGACCATGTATGAAGTTGAAAACAAGCTAAGACTTGTGTTTGGGGGTGAAGGTTTGGTTGGAAATTCAAAAGAGTTGAATATGAGAAATCTGGGTTGGGCGCTTAATCGCCCAAAAGTTGGGCGCCTAATCACCCAAGACCCAAAAGCAAGAAGTATTGGGCGCTTAAGTGCCCAAGGAGTGAGAGCTTAAGCGCGCAAGACCAGAATGCTTAGGTGCTGAGCGCTTGATCGCTCAGAAATTGGGCGCTCAATGACAAATGAAACAGGGGAGATTTGTTGTCATGGAGCGCCTAAGCACTGGGAAAGTGAGCGCTTAAGCGTCCAAGAACAGATTGTTCCCTGCTTTTCTTTTTGAGAGAATAGAGTTCTCAGCTTATTGGGATTTTTTATGCATGCTTTTTAGTGAGTTAAGACATTATTAGGGATATTTCATGAAGGAAACAATGACCTAAGATATGTGTAAAAGAATAAGTCTTTGAGCATCCAATAGTTGTGGATTGCCATAGATAGGTATCTAGTTCGATGAGCAACATAGTGTTGCATTTGATATCACTTGTGATGTGATGATGTGGTGAACTAGATACAAGTATACTGAGTTGTTTGGCAATAGTTACTTGTCATAATGCATGAATTGCTACTTTATGATGAAAGTAGAGCTAGAGATGCATGAATGGTATTTTACTCCCTTGTTTACTAAGGTTGAGTTATGAAAAAATGATAGAAACATGGATTTGCTCCTTGTGTGATAAAATTGAGTCGGAATTGCATGTTTGCTAGATTTTGCTCTTTCACTTGGTTAGTGGGAACCTTGTGATGTTGTATTGTGGTGCGTACATGTGTTTTAACTATAGCATTGCATGTTTTTATACTTGTTATTCTTATGTATTGTAACCTTATATGATGTACACAATTATTTGGCCAGAGAATTGTAGGAAATGACCTTGATGAATAGGGGATCCTAAATTCTCAAAGTGGTATAGGAAATGACCTTGATGGATAGGGGATCCTAAACTCCCAGTGTGGAGGCTCTTATGGCCAAGGTTACAGGTAATATGAGGATGTTGGTTTTCCCTCTCTACCAAGTAGTATAGATGACTTAATTGCCTATCCTGCCTAGAAAAATACAAGGAACCGGGTTCTTGAGGAATGAGCAGGTTTTAATGGTTTTTAAAACAAAACTTTGCACAAGCATAATCTTAAGAAATTTCTTAAGCATAAGCATATGACATAACATAAGCATTGCATTTAAATGACAATTGTATGAGCAATTGTTTTGTTCTTGAAAAGGAAGTTGTTTATAGATTATGGGTTTGCTTGGTGGAATATTACATAGAGTGAATATATAGATGTTTCTATATTATTGAGTGGTGACTTATTTACTTGTTGCAATCATAATCTATTGTTAATCAGATTAATATTTGTGAATGGTTAATTAGGTAATAATTGAACCATAGTTCCTTTCTAGATGTTATTAAATGATTTGTTTTTTCTCAAAACAACTGGAGTTATCATGATGTCATTTATGTGTTTATAAAACTGAGAATTGTGAATTCTCACCCCGTTTGTTGTTTTTCATGATAAATCCAGGTCGAAACTCTTTCAAGGGAAAGATGAAGGAGCAAATAAAATAGAAATTTTTATTTGCTTTTGAACAATGCTTGCATATTATTATATCTGCTTTGGTCTGTTTAAAGGTTTTTTTGTGTTACACTATGCTCTTTGGAGGCTGATGTTGTATATATAATCTTTTCTTTTCCTTTTGGCTCTTTATAATAACGTGTATGATTATTATGAATCTAGAATGTTGTTCTTAAGTTAGAAGTAAAATGGCTAATATTGTTTACTATTGTATATTTAGAATATACTAAGGTATTGGTATTAGGACGTTACAAAAAGCATCATCAAAAACAGGAAATAATTGAACCTTTCATTGTGCACAAGTCAATAGCATGTAATTAGCCCGTGAGCCAGATAATACCACAATGTTAAGAACAAAATATGTTTACCTTCTTTGCATCATTTGTGTTCAACGTAGGGACATGGTAAGTGACAGAGAAAGCATCACAAAATCCAATTGAGTCCAAGAAACCCAGCTCACTTGTCGTGCCATCGTGCCAATAACCATGAGTTTTTTCCCCTGACAACATGGATGCACATTAGTAACAGTAAGACTTGGGCAGCATCAACAAAAACATTATTTGTCACCAACACTTCAACTTTTCATTTGGTATATTGACCATGTGGAGATTAACTCTCAACAGGTAAAAGAAACAATACAGCTTGCATCATTGCATAAAAAAATACAAACATTAAAAAACATCCAAATACGCAAGGTGTTCAAGATTGAAAACCTAGCTCTCAGCTAACACAAACACTTTGAATTCAATATTTGCTCAGGGAGGCAGGGAAGCAATTTGAAGATGAGCAGATCAGCCATCTTTATATTACATAAAACATTATGATCAAAATTGACATTTGACAAGATGGAAATCAGCTGATAGACTTTGGTTAGCGGACCGACACAGTAAAGTAGTGAGACCAAATGGCAGTAGATCTTCACCTGCCCACCTCCCCCTCCCTCCTTCCACAGAGGGAAGCATCGGGTTTCAGACAACAAAATCAGATATTAAAGCAACTGGAAACCATTGAATCCAAATTTATTCCCGTCAGTTTTGCTTTAAAACTTTTAAGCGATATGCTTCAGAAAGAAACTGAAAGGACAAGGATAAACAGAAACCTCTGGAGGAAGCCGTTTGAGCAGGACCAATAGTGTCTGAGAAATCAAGTTTGAAAACCGGGGACCAATGGCCACATACTCCAATAACCTGCATTAATGTATAAAGAAACAATAAATGTTACACATTAGGGAGGAGTTACAGTTAAGGATGATAAAAGAATGATCACAATTCTTACCTCTCAATGTCATCAAGAATAATGACACTCAATGGTGACTTGTATGCATCCTCAAAAACCTGTTAGAAATCATTAGACCTTAGGATTTACATGACACAGCAAACCAGCTAGGGAAATACAAAAATGACCACTATATCAATGTAATTGTTAATGTACTAAAGATAATTTAAAAAAGAATGGAAAGTCTAAAGCATATACTTGACTGTTGACTCAAAGTAGAACCTCACTTGTAAGGCTATTAACTGAGTTTTAAGAAACTATATACAATCAGTAGTCAATAGATTCAAAAGAAAGGCTCAAAATCTTATGACAAACCTTAATAATCTGCGCACATTTAGTGCTCTCATGTAGACCAAGCATTGATTCAGCTGAAACCTACCCGATTACAGAAGATCAAAATCACAAATAGCTATAATTAAATATAAAGTCAGAAGCAAAGCAGATTTCTGGAGAGTAATATTCAAGATGAGAGAACTTACTATCTTGACATATGGGAAGTCACTGTCAATACCAACAGTCGCTGCAAGCACGGTTTTACCACTATAACAACAAAGTAATTAGAAATATTCTATCAAAAAAGTCAAATGAAGATGAAAATTCACATATACCTGCCAGTAGAACCTTCCAGAAGACATGTAACAATTGGGCTTCCTTTACTCACTTTAACTTGCTCGACAAGTAGCATTGCTCTTTGATAAATGTGCTCATGTCGATCACCAGAGTCCACCATGCCATTTCTATAAATCAAATAAAACAAAATAATATAAGTGAATGCAAATTTGCCGGTTTCTGCAGTACTTCCAGACAGACTTAGGTTTCCATTTTGCCACATACACCATAAAACTAAATAACTACTTTTGAAAACAACTAAAACATCATAAAACAGCTGAGTTGAAAAAATATTTGTGATAAATTATCCAAGGGACCTGCACAAACTCCAGCTGCAAGAACTCCTCAACACCTTTCAAGCCATCAAATTACTTGGAGTTTCACATTCAAATAATGAGGAGAGGTTGCAGAAAATGATATTTCATATAGCTTTAAAATTGTGAACTTCGATGCTTAGTTTTATTTTAGTCAGGTTAAGAGGCTGCACAGTCTGTTTGCTATAATAATGGAGGTAAAAGATGAAACAGATGTAATATTGCTGATATTTTCAAGCTAACTTAAAAGAATGATAAAGTGTTTGAAGGGTTAAAAGATCAAGCCAAAAAGTTGAAACAAAACAAAAATACTTTGTAATTTCAGGTCATTTCATCGATCTCATATGGCCCACAATGCAAGGAGATACTTAATCCTACAAATTATTATATGTTTATATCTTTTTTCCTTTTTTGGCTCATCAAAGGGTACTTCAGTGAAAATTTTCTTAAAAAAATGCACTTATGGAAATATAAATTAATTTCATATTAATAAAAGAAAAGGAAGAGTTCACACGTCCTAACTCCTAATGAAGCAACATATGTTTATTGGCCCTTCATTAAAAGTGGGGAGATGGTAAACCTAATGAACATTGTCTGTCATCTTTTTATTCCATTTATATAGTATGGCATCAGCTAATTAACTCTAAAAGGGTAAATCAACAGTCCCCAATATGACGAGGCAGAACTACATAGACTGCTGGTGGGCAGCTACAGCCCCATAGTTAGAAAATTTCTCTATATTTCAGGTAGATCTACAGGGAAAAAATTCTCTGTTAGGTTTACATTTAGTTGTACCCCCAAATGAGCTGTTCTCTCCACCCCTGCCAATATGATTAGAAAAGAGTACTATGGATCCAGAGTCTATAGTCCACAGCTATCCTTTTTACCATTTTTATATTTCAACCAACTGCATCTAAAACAGATATTGCTGCCAATAGAATTGAAACAGTTAGCACAGAACAATAGTAACACGTTATTGATATTTAAAAGAATCACTAACTCATTATGTGATGCAGCACAAAGTATTCAATTTAGACTGCCTAATAACTTGATTCCCGAAATTTCTTCCATAGATTACTTTTTATGTAAATTTCCAGAATAATGGGATGACAATAAATAAAATGAAATTGCTTAACCCATTTCTGAAAACTCTAAAGCTTGTGATTAAAAGCAGTACCTGCATCTTTCAAGGTCATCAGTGGAAGCTCCAAATGCAGAAGTAACTTCTTGGAGTGCATTCAAAAAGTCATCCATTGTAACCTTAATATTCTCTTCCTCCACTGGCTTAGTGAGATCATCAAAACTCAATTGTCTATTCAAAGCATACGAGACAGCACTTTTCACAACACCTTCAAGTTCAGCACCACTGTAGTTTTTTGTTCGAGCAGCTGCACAAGACGAAAAAGTAAACCCAGAGTAAACCCCCATGACCTTCATAGTTCCATCAATGTGATTCAGATAATTTTATATTTCTTCTTTTTGGTAAAATGAAAAATAATCTTGGCATCATAAGTTGCAGATTTTCCTTCATCTGCATTTTCATAATTATTAGTAAAGAATTGACCTAATCAAAATAACTGATTACGAATAATGTCTTTTTTTACTATCTTACGACTGCCTTCAACCGGCTAATCATGTCATCATGTTACAAACTGAACCCATTAACCAAAAGTAAGTGTTGGTAATTATCAAATAGAACCATGATTTATTCAGTTTATGGAGCAAAGAATAGTATTATCGTAAAGGACAAGAATGCATTTATGGTTTGCAAATATCTTTGCCTCTTGAGATGTTTGTCAAACTCCAAAAACCGAATAGTTAGATACAATGGAACTGATTCTAAAATCTTTGGTTTGATAATCTTTCAAAATTTATAAGATCAGTTCTTATCAAGTCAAAACTATTTTAAGAAAGGAAACTATATAGTCAGCATGTACTTATTCAGTTTATATTTGAACAAAAAATTTCCTTTGCTCACTACTTTATTTGAAATTTCAAAAACATTTCACCAACTTTTACCAAACAATATTTGATATAAAAAGGTAAAAACTAGTATAAAATCAAATTTTAGATAAACTAGTTGTGATTTTCAGCGAAGCATGGACACCTAAGAAAGTGACTGTTGTTGTGACTTTTATCAAGCCTTAAAATACTCACAAGTGCACGAGCCGTACCAAAGTACAGTTGAACAAGTATAAGGTCAATCTCACAAAGACTTAGAGTTAATTTTAAGTATTGAAAAATTCTTTTTAATCTAATCGCACAAATTGATGAGTCAAAGATGTAAAAATAAAATTAAATAAATAACTAAAATAAAAATCAAATTAAAAGAAAGCAATTTATGAGTGATGTTTTTACCGGATGTAGAATGACTAAGGTTCCAAATCTATCAAGACTAATTTTAATATTAATTATGTCAAATTATTATATTCATATAATTTATCTCATAAACATCTAACAGCAAATATGTGCTCACAGAAAATCTATCAACGGAACACTAAAAATAATAATCAAGTGTATAATAAAATTTTCTTAATTAATAATAAATTATTAAATTATTAAATGTATCTCTAAAAAAAAATCACAATTGATATCCAACAATTACCACCAACACTTAGATAATATAAATAAATTGTAAAATATGTAAAAAATATGATTGAACTCATCTAAAAATTCATTCATATAATCTGATAGAAAAATAAAATTAATAAACATTAAATCTTAAAATTGAGTAACAATAATTCAACATAGTAATACCAAAACAATAAGAGTTTCATCATTTTCTTAGTATAGAGAATTTAGCAAGACATAAAAAAATTAAAACACAATAAAATTATCTCACTAAAATTCTTCATTGTACAACTCTTCTTCTTTTTCTCTTCACTGCAATGGTGCAATCTGATCTCACACTGCTCCAATTTGTCTCCCGCGGCGCTGCTATTTCTCTCTTTTTCTCTTCTCCCCACGGCGGCGCTATCCTATATATAAGGAGGGTCAAGAATTTCCTTCAATTGGATTTTTCAATTATACCCCTACGTGATGCGCACTTAATATCCTTCAATTACACAACGTCTTCACATATGCAATAGTGGATTTTAATTCCTTCATCCATTCTTTGATGCCACAAGCCCAAAGTCTGTAGTTGGAGTGTGCCGTTTTCACTTGTGGTAACAATTGGGCCCATTATGTTTCAATCCCAGGCCTTCTAAATTTTCCTTCACTGGTCCAGCTTGCTTCCTCAATCCTACTATTCAACATAATTATCATGACTCACTCCTCTCATTTGCTTTGACTTTTCCTAAGGTGAAATTCTGCTCACTTCTTTACAATATTCATCAAGTCCACCACTTGCTTCCTTTACGGCCCCACTTCTTTAAATTCTGCAATTATAATAATAATTAAATTAAATTAAATTCTCTCAATAATTAAATAATAATATCATAAATTATTAAAATTAATTAAAGTTATAATAATACATATTTTTATAGTAAAATATATAAAAATTAAACTATTATCAACTGTGAGCATGTTAGACATGTTATATCATACACAACTAAATTTGTTTAGTAATTCAACACTTCAAATTTGTTGCGTCACAAATACAATGTCCAAGTCTGTGTCAGTGCTGTGTCCAGTGTGTCCATGCTTAGATGATTTGAAACCAATTCAAAGCTAAAATTAACACAGATTTATAAACTGCTTTCAACTAGAACAGCTCTGGACCGGTTTTTTAATTTGCCAGACTCCACTTCAAGTTGCATGTGATAAAACTATCAAATGAAAGAGTTAACAATAAATCATATGTAATATCCCTCAGTAAAGAAATATTCCGCTAATGCAATTGAGACGTATAATCATCCAACATATTGATTACTTTCATCAAAGAAGTAAATGTAGAAACATATGTAAGACTCGACTAGGCATCACTAAACACATACCAAGCTCTTGAAGGTTCACATCAGGAGCTAGAAAAGAATTCTCTTTCATCTTGTTAGTATGAATTTTAAGAATTTGCAATCTACCATTTTCATCAGGAAGGCTTATCTCAACCTGGACTTCCAACCGCCCTGGTCTACAAGACATAAGTAAATGATAAATAACTAAAAGGTGTGCACCACATATACACATAGCTACTATACAAATCAATAACAAGCAATCAGAGTGGCAGTAGATTGGCTGACAATTCCAGTGCACAGTAAACAATCGCATATCCTTGTTGACTGTTTACATTTATACTTCCCCTGAAAAGTTATTCAAAGATCTAGAACAAGGGAGGAAGATGTAGAGACCTTAAGAGAGCTTCATCAAGCATGTCCTTTCTGTTAGTCATTCCAATAAGCAAAACATTATTTAGTGACTCCACACCATCGATCTGCAAACCAAGCAGATAGTCTGTCAGATTTACTGATGACTATTATAGGAAAATTGTTACTTCTATTAAAAACAAAGCATTTAATACCTTCACTGACCTTAGTAAGAAGCTGGTTTACAATGCTATCATGAACTCCAGTACCATCTCGAGTTGAACCTCTTGACTGCACAAGACATGAAGAGGAACATTGTGTGATTATATATAATATCAGAAAATTCAATCACAATACAACTTTAAATTCAATGCTCGTGATTACTCAGAGAGTTACATGCAATATTTTCAAGGCCCCCGATTGAAATGTCATCATGTTCCCAATGATCACACTTATGCACACGCTCAGAGAGAGCAAGATGACAAAAAAAAAATTCCACTAGTTAAGTACAACAAAACACAATTTGTACAAAAATGAATATTGACTGCAATAATGAAAGTTTAAGCTACAGCTAAAATATAAATATTCCACCAGTTAAGGCTGACTCAACTGTTGCTTATTAACAGTAATCAACAAATTGACAATGCCAACACAATGGATGATTGATGTGGATCTAAAGTTAAGAAATCCAATACCTTACAAATAGCATCAATTTCATCAAAGATTATAACATGCAAATCACTTTCATCACCTAGAAAAACAGTGAACAAAAAAAGTGAATTAACAGAAATTTTAACTTGAGGTATATGCAATGCGTATATATCCATCACCTCGGGTCCTCTGTTCCTGTTCAGCATCAGCAAAAAGGTCCCTGACATTCTTTTCAGTTTCACCCACAAATTTGCTCAAAACTTCAGGGCCATTGACAATCTAGTACATGTCATAAATAAGAAAAATTAAGATTCATCATCCACCACAAAAGATAATTACCAAATACCAACTTAAAGAAAGCAAAGTACACATTTTCCATAGTCCAACTTTAAAATTATTCAAACATATCAATTAGTTAACGAATCTGAAACAAACCAAAAAGTTTAAACTATGTCGCAAAAATATAGCAAGTATAGAAGACATAAAAGCAGGGTGAGAATTGATAATGAGCCAAAAGAAAGTTACATCCATCCAAATAAGACGCATGCAAGCCACATTCAAAGAAATAGACGAGTAGACTACAAACAATGGGATTCAATATTGTCAAATCAAGCCTAGATTCATTATCAAAAACAACACCAATCAATTCAAAGTAAATAGTAGTCAAAAGCTACAAAATGTTATTTTTTTGGCAGAAAAAATTATTTTCAACAAGTATCATTTATGTGACAACACATGAAAATAATCATGTTTTGCCAAATTCTGAGTGAAAAGAATATAGTAGAAAATGTATAAAGTACCAGATGGTAAAAAGTTAAAACATTCAAGAAAGGCATATTCCAAGGCAATTACTAGCCCAATATGAAAAATAATTAGGAGACTAAACAATATTAATCAAATGGAAAGAAACTATGAATATCTTATCTCTATTAACTACTGCTGATTGCATACATAATAATTTCATGTAGATGTACATATTTAAATTTATTACACAAGTATAAGGAGTAATTTCTAGACCTTCGGTTCCTTCCCATTTAAAATTTTTCCAATTTGACGTGCCATAAGGGTCTTTCCAGTTCCAGGAGGCCCATAAAGCAGCATACCCTTCACATGCTTGATCCCTAATCTGAAACCTCACAAGCTTGCAAGTAAGAACATGATATATAATAAAAACAGTGGATTAAATGGGCCACAGTGTCTGATCTATTACTTAGATCAAGGGGTGTCAAATGGATAGATTGGATTGATTTTGAATTGGATCGTAATGAATGGATTCAAAATAAATCATTAATTTATTTAAGATCTATTACAAAATGTTTAATATTATCCAATCCCCCAATTTAATGGATGGATATTCAATCCATCCATTAATCCATTTTTAATGGATTGGATGGATGGATATCCAACTCACTCATTTAAAAAAAAATGTTTCTCTCTCTAAAATATGTTTCTCTCTCTAAAAAAACATAAGATATATTGGATATCCATTGGATTGGTTTTTAATTGGATATCCAATACATATTTTAGTTGGATTACTAATCATCCATAATTAAATTTAATCCATTAGATCTAATTCAATAAGATATATTATTTTAATTGAATGGATTGAATTGGTTATGGATTAAAAATTAATAAATTTTATTGCCAGGTAGTTAGATGTCACATGGGGAGAAAAAACACGAGTGGCAAAAGCTCTTCGAAATATATCTGCAAATTCAGCACTCAAGCCCCCAATGCCAAGAGACTGAAGATTAAACTCTTTCTGCTTAAAAATATTGCTAGCGACAGCCTCTCGCTGATTGGCAATCTGCAAAACACAACATGAACCAATAAATTTATGCAAGGATCAGAATAGTTAGCAGAGTACAGTTAAGAAGTTATCATAACAAGTCATTAATTTACTTAGCAAAGTATTGGCTCTTATCTCACATGGAGCAATATAATAATGATCAATACTAAATTACTGGACTTAGCTTGACATGCAGAAGATATTACCAGAAAAACTATTTGCATGAATATTATAACATCAAGGTTACCCAAACATTCACCAAATCACAATCAGTGAAATTAAGCATCAAAGGATAGTTAAGCTATGTAAGTATTCAGAAGGTAACAAAAAAAGAACAGAGCAAGACAGTGTAGGTGTCAAAAGCAAATTGGGAAAATCACCTTAATTCCACTATCACGTGATGTTTCAAAAACAATGTATGTGTCATCTGAAATCATCCCTCTTTCAAGAGAATTAGACTTTTCTTGGCCCTCAACAACAGCTTGACTCTGAAGTTATAATTATTTCCATGATACTCAAATAACACTTTCTGCCCTGCTGTCATAACCTGCATAAAATAAGATCCAAATTAAAAATTTTAACACATGGATATAGTACATCAAACAAAATGGAAAGGAATGTACATAAAAAGAGCTAATAGAGGGAACCAGAATACAGAATGTTCCCAAGCTTCCTAAGAATTAGAAAATAATTTGAGAAGTCATGGAAAGAGTGTGAGATAAGAGAGGAAGGTTTGAAACATAATAACATGCCTGAGACATCAAAACAAGAAGATCATGGGTAATCTGATGAACATTACAGAATAATGTGTTTATCTTTCATCCAACTATATGTCACTCATGATTCAAGTAAAAATACAATGAGAGAAACCCCATTTCTCCTCCTTGAAGAAAGGCTACCAGAATAGAAAATTATTTTTTCCTAACAGGATGTAGGAAAAAACAATAAACAAAACTATAATTAAGAAGATCCATGCATTACTTACAAAGGAAAAGCTATAATAGAAAATCAAATAAAAGTAGCAATAGTTGCCTTGGCATAATCATTTTAGAGCAACTCTAACGTATTTATATAGTAACTGTTGTTTTTCTGACCAGTGAAGTGATAGACACTGATAGGAACCCAAGAATTACTAAGGTATATTCTAGAAGGGGACAATCAAGTACAGGGGATTTGGGCCCTAAAAGTGATAACTAATTGATGAGAGAGAGACAGAGAGGTGAGGATTCTGTTGAGAGTGAGTGAGGGTATATTTGTGGGTTGGTTAGCATACATGAATTAAGCAAGTTTTGGCATGGGAATTGGGAGGGCCTAGACACCCTTTACTTGTCTAGAATTTTCTTTCTTCTTGTAATCAGTTTTTTCCATTCCATGAATACATACCAGAGCTAGATATCATACTGATATCTGCTCGTAATTTAGTATATTCACATTTCTTCAACTCTGAGTTTTCTGGGTTCTATCAATTTGGTATCAAAGCTCTTCGATCTTGGAGCAAAGCTGAATGGTTCATACTTGATCAGTCATGGAGTCTCGTTTGGATACGATAGAAAAGAGTTTACTGGAGTGGAGAGTCTCTCAAGACAGGAGCGTATTGAAGGGCGGTTGGAGAAGATTATGTAGCTGCTAAAATCTCGACCCAAGGGGAGTCCGAGGGGGCGATCACGACACAGGCACCGTTCTAAGCTGCGTTAAGACGAAGGTGGGAATGATGGGGAGAAAGGAAGCAGAGTGGGTTCAACGACAACTTGCGTCTCACCCCATCCGGATCGGGAGTGGTCTCGACATTCAAGAAAGAAATCATTGGAGGGGAGTCAAGAATTCTCCTGAAGGAGTTTATATGCAGAGGAGAGAGTACACAAGCGATTTCAACCAGAGTATGATCCAGATCTACCGGTCCCCGTCTGGTATGATGAGCAGAAGAACCAGAACCGAAACAATTGAAGATAGAGATTGAGAATGCAACGAAAAAATCCCACCAGCAACCTGATCAGGTGCCGACACCATTATCCAAGCGGCAATCAGAAACTACGGTGGTGATGGTGGTTATGGAAGAGGAATTTGTGAAGGAAGATGAAGGTGTGGGTAGAAGTGGAGATCGGGTTAGTGCAGATTGAATTACAACAGTGCGTCACAGTCTCACGAAGGAGGCGAAGAAGCGTGAGTCATCACATGAAGATGGGGCTGAGAAAAGGGGGAGATTGACCACAATAGGCGAACAAAGGAGGAACTGGGCTGCCATAGCCACAAAACTCAGCTTCTCAAGTGGTTCGGCCAAGCAACTGCCGCCCCTGAAACCACCGGACTTGGATACTCATTTGGAGGAAGATATGTCATATGTGAATGAGCTCTGGATCCCGAGAGCACCACTAATCATCTACTGCCAGAACCGCTGGACCCAGATTCGTTATACGGCAACCCATGGGATAATGGCAGAAATGACCACCTGGGCATATGAGCTTTGTTCATGCTGTAGCTCGGCCAATGCATGTTGCTGTAATTGTTGTTGTCGGAATCTTTGTGCCTTGTACCATTGAGACTTGGATAAATTTGGGTTTAAACCTAGTTCGAGTTCGAAACTTCACCTCGAAACTAGGTGTTTGATCTTCTATCAAAGGGATTCATTCCATACTCAAACTTTGGCCAGAATGACCTATTCTGAAACTTGTGAGGCTGTGGACTATTCTTTACCTACTTATTAGGAGCCACATTGGAAGGGGGCACCATGGTCTTCCCTTTCTTGGCTCCCTCAAGGTCCTGTACTACTACCGCATTATGGTTCATAAGCTGATTGTTGATATTAATTGAGCCTACTACAAGGGTCTTTGCCTTCTGCTTCTGCTTCTGCTTCAAAGCTTCCTAGTAAGACTTGACAGTCAGTCTGTCAAAGACAGCGTTGCACCTTGGGTAAAGAGAGACTTTCCTCTCATCCTCCTTCTTCCTCAAGAGGAATTCAACCAAAGTTTCCCAAGCCTTGGGAAATACTTCCTTCTCTGTGGCTTTGAACGCATCGAGGCTACAGTTAGTGAGGCCAGGAAAGGATTCCCCTACTTCTACCATATTGACTTTCGTAAAGCCAATTGGTTCTATATAGCTGGCATTCACTTGGAATGGATCAGCATCCACCTTCATGTTTTTCTTATTCTCGAACTTCAATCTTCCTTTTAATATGCTTTTCTGAATCAAATCCCTGAAACGTATACAATTGTTAGTCGAATGACCATATCTATTATGATACTTGCAATATTTTTTACCCTTTATTTATTCTACTGGAGGGATTTTATGTCCATCACGAAGTTTGATTTGCTTATCTTTTAATAAGACATCAAATATTAAATCAGCTTTGGAAATGTCGAAAGCATATGTTGGCCTAGTAGAGGACTTCATATTATCTTTAGTTCGATTAGGCATTAAAGAAGAACAAGTATAAGGAGGACCAGATTTTAACTCTGCTATGTTAATCTCATTTTCCTCATCCTCCCCACCTTCATCGATTTTGACATAGACTACTTTATTGTCTTTCAATTGCTTTAAATGCTTATCCTTGCTATTAGGAGTTTCGACATAAGCAATTTTTTCTTTTCTCAGATTTTTCCTAAGTCTCTCATTTTCAAGTTTCAATTGCTCAATTTGCCTTACTTTATCAGCAAGTTGAGATATGTCAAGGAGTTGCTGGTTTATTATTTTCTTTCGAATAGAGTAATCTAAACCACCAGCAGCCATTTTAACTACCTCAGACTCAGGAATAACGGTGAAGCATCTAGCCTTCATTTGCCAGAACCTAGCTAAGTAGTCATCTATGGACTCCTCATGTCCTCTTATAATGTTAAACAAATTCATGAAACTTACTTTTGTCTATCCTCTAAAGATCTGATCATGGAAATTTCTTTCCAACTGGTTCCAAGAGTGAATCGAATTTGGTGGAAGAGTTGTGAACTAAGTAAAGGCATTCTTAGTTAGGGAGCTAGGGAAATATTTCATTTTCAAATATTCATTTGTGGCTACATCACTTGATTCGATTGTATATTGAGCAATGTGTTCTAATGTGGATTCTCCACTTTCCCCATCAAATTTGCTAGAAATCTTAGGCGTTTTTCATCCTCTAGGCAGTTCTCCTTGTTGGATAAATTCAGAGAAAGCTGGCACAAAATATGGTCTATTTGTATACCCCACATTAAACCATATCTATTAAGTATTTGTTCAACTGCTTGATTAATATTCAGTTGCCCCCAAGATTATTAAGCCTAATCCTTTCTAGGAGATTATCAGTATCTTAATTTCGATTAACAATTTGAAATCCCACATTTAGGCCATGTGGAATTTCCCTTGGCTGGTTATCCTCAACTATATTGTTAACATTGAGATTATTTACCAACTGGGCATTCTATTGATAAACAGGTTGATTATTTACCCTTTGATTACCTACAGAATCTTCTGGGTTACCAAAAATATCTGCAATCCTACCCATTTGTCTAGTCAATGTGGTGTAGGTATTATTGGTTGACTCTATAAGTGGAGTTATTACAGTAGTCATCTACCGAGTCAGCATATGAACCATCTCATGGTTACTTTCATCAATCTGTTACCTAATATTATTCAAAGTTGTATTCGTATTCCCTGAAGGAATCGAAGACATATCTCTGGGCATGTTAGGGAATACTAGTATTCCCATATTTTGCCTATCAGTTCGATTGGTACTTGTTCCTACAACTTGGTCTCTACAATTTACCATTTGGTTTCTTGGTAAAACGTTAGGTATAGGACTTGTATATGTGGCTCAGGCAATACCTATGTTTTGTGTGACATTTTGGGGAGCGAACCCAGGAGGCAGCCCATATAAGGATGCAGTTCTATTTATCCCAAGAGTTCTAGTTTCTAAATTCGAAACAGGGGCTCCTATGATTTCACTGATCACGGACTCTAAGGCTTGTGGTAAATTTGTAGAGAATATAGTGTCTCTACTGCCATTGGCTCTATTATTCCCTGTTTGAGGGTTCTGAGCACTCAAAGATATGTTTTCGGATATATTTAGCAGTATTCTACCACTTCTTAAGCGCATAAACTTCACAAAATCCCTTAAGATCTTTACTTAATTGACGTGCCTCACTGGGTGTGCCAATTTGTTTACCAAATTATTTCAAAAATAACTAATTAGACTATGATAAATTCTCAATCTCAATTCGGGCAAGAGAATCGCTTCCTCTTGGGATTCTAGTCTAAGTTAGTATCTTAAAGGAATGCAAATGATGATTTCAAATTTCAGATGATTATGCAAATCCAGAATCAAATGTTTATGCGTGTTTTCAACTTAATGAAAAATAAGTTTGACAATAAAGAGGCTTTGTTTTTCAAGAAATAAGAAGATGCAAATGCAAATGAAAATGAAAATAAGTTAAGTGAAAATGATAGAAATTAAAGAGCAATCGAAATAAATGTGACAAGTATTATAAAATGCTTAAAATAAAAAGCATAAAGTAAAGCAGTTTAAAGGTAATGCAACGAAAAGTAAATGTGTAAGTATATAAATTGCAAGAAAGTAAATAAAGCAATTAAAATTAAATGATTTAGAAAGAACATTCGATCGGGAGTAGAAAATAGTTTTGCAATAAAGTAAAATGACTAAAATTAAATGAACTAAGATAAACTTGCATTGAATTTGTAAATTGCACAAAAATAAAAGTGGATGGAAACATACTTGACTAGACTTGTGTGTTTGCTCAAAATGTCATTGGGACGTGAGAGCGTGAGTACAAGTGTTTGTGAGTAATGAATTTTCAACCCCTAAATGTTTTCATCCTCTTAGTATTTATAAACCTCATAAGTAACTATCCTTTTTACAAGATCTTGACATGTGTCTGAAACAAAGATAACTACTAAATGATTAGTAATCTTTGTTTGATAACTACCAAATCCTTGTCAACAATTCTCGTACTACAAGTAACTGCTTAATCTCAATCACCGATCATTGTGTTGTCTTGATCTAACATCTGCAACCGCTGTTAACTTTTAATTTAAATTCAAAAAATCTTTTCTTTTTGAATTCAAACGTGAATCTTCAACTACTTTCTGGTTTTCCATCTAGTCAAGATCTTATTCTTTTCTAAAAATTTACTAAGTATAGTTACTCTTTTGAGTCTAATGTTTTGATAGTCAATCGAAACCATTGCTCTCAATATTATGTCGAAATTACCCCAAATTGATATTTGAATCGAAATCATTATTTTCACTTCAATTCTTTTTAAGAACAAGTTCATAACGAATCATGTTCACACTAAATTTTATACTGATTCATCGAAATGACATTAGATTGAAAAATGTTTATTTTATACCAACATTATGTTAAAATTATATTTTAACCTTTATTTTATATTATTTTCATTCATTTATATCATAGTCCTTGTACAGTTACTAGCTTTTGTGCAAAATTCTCATGCTTTTGAATTGTGAGATCAAATGAGGTATAAAAATAAAAACAAAACTTGGGTTTAAGAATTAAAAGATGATGGTTATTTGAACTATCACTTTTATTTAAGCTATGTTTTTTTTTTTATATATCTATATTTAAGCTATGTTTTAAAATTAATTCTGCTAATTATATCTATATATGTTAATTATGTTTTTTATATCTAATGTCTGCTCCTAGACTAAAGAAATCACTATTGGCATGTTTTGATTATAGTTTATAAATCATGGTTTAATTCAATGGAAAAGTAATTTTTTTCATTTCTACACAAACCATAGTTTGATATTTTCTAACACAACTCAACTATGATTTTGCCAAAAGTGTTATTCAGTTATTTTTAAATGAATTTAAACTATAAAATAACTTTAAATTGAATAAATTATATTAAAAATATTATTATTATTTAATCCACATTTTTTAATTATTTAATATATTTATAATTATAATATTTGATTTTAATTTGATGTTGTTTTAATAAAAAAATTCTTAGACTAATTAAATGTTAACTTAAAAGATTACAAAACTATTCATTAAACCCTGCCATGCACCACGTAAAAGCAGTTGTACCATATGTGCGGTGGTAAGGGGGCTTTTTGGAGGTGGTCAGTTGTAGAGTGCTGCTGTCATATGTGGGGTGGTTGGGGTTTTTTTTTGGGGGTGGGTTTGGTGAGTGGAAGGTGAGCACATGGAAATAAGAATATGTCAGTTTATATATATAACGCTTCTTCATTTGCAGTTGAGACTTTAAATAATAAGCAACTAAATAAGTAATTAATGACATTTTTGGAAACAAAAATTTTGGACATCAAAAATTCCAATTACCGCTATAAGTAGTATAGATATAAAGTATATTTGAGAAAAAATATTTTTTTCAAATAGTTATTTTTAGAAATTAGTTATAAAATAATTATTTTTGAGTAAAATATTTTTAAAAAAATTTTTACGAAATTATAAAATTTTTATTAAATAATAATTATTAAAGATTTAAAAAATTTTAATATAATAAATTATTTTTTATATTTTATTTAAAACTATTTTTGTCCTCAGATCAAATATTTTTTAATTATTTTATATTTATTTTAATAATTTAATATAAAAACGATTTTTTTTATAAGCTTCTTCATTTGCACTTAAAAGACTTTAAATAATAAGCAAATAAAAAAGTGAAATTATAATAATAATCGATATAATAATTGGAATTATAAAAATTTTCGACATCAAATAATTTATAATTTTTAATTTTTTATAGATATAGATAAGTAATATAGATTATAAATATAAATAGAATGCCAACGTGGAGTAATTTAAATTTGGGAACATAAAACATTTTAGCGCGCGCAAACGCATAGCTAATAGCTAAGAGAGTAACGATCAACGCTTGAGTTCCTCTCATAGCTCAGAAAGCATCTCTTCACAGAGCTTCGAACCACTCGCAATGTCTGCAACCAAAGCCACAGGGTCCAGGAAGAGAGGATCCGAACCCGAACGCACCAAATCCGACAAGAAGAACCGATCAGCCACAGAGAACTTCGATCTCGATTTCGATCTCTCCGAGTTCGTCTTCCATGTGTTCAAGTTCTTTTTGCTAGAATCGTAATCAAAATTTCTAGCCTAATGCAAATCTGTGTCTGCAAAATTTGCAGTGACATCAAAGGAATTGTGTCGGCGCTGCACCTGATCAGAGATAAGGCTCAGAAGGACGGCCAGAAGAAGAACCAAGAGACTATTTCCAGGTATTGCATTTGCCTTTCGAATGTTTAAGAGACTTCAGAGCGATCTAGATTCTGATTTTGTATCCATTTTCGATCTCCTTTAAGATGCAAAGCAGTTTTTTCGATTATTTGTGACTTGTGAGGTATTTAATTATATAATTTTCATCAAAACATGCTTCTTACTATGGACTTATTAAATTCCAAATTAAAATATGAGATTTAATTCAAATTGGAGAATTTTCTCAAATGGATCTATAAAATTTGTTACAATCACCATTTGTTTGTGATTGGTGGTTTTTTGTATGTGGTAGTGTGGCCACTGAGATCAAGTCTATGACTGAGGAATTGAGATCCAAATTTGAGAAGGACAGGTAAATCCCAAATTTAGAATATGCTAGACATCCTGAACCTCTGCTTAAGCCACATTTTTTATTTCTGTTTCAATGCACTAAGGATCTTCCAATGTCAGGCAAAGTTTTGCTAAGGCGCTTTCGAAGAGTTCCAAAGAGGTTTGTAGACCACAAAATGGGTTTATGTATGATTTTGATTTGATAACTGAGTCATAAGTAGTGAGTAAGGGAATTACGTCTTGCCCAAAACTTGTTTAATTTTTGTTTGTGATTGCAAGCATGCAGTATGAAAGTTCCTTGAAGAACGAAACTGCCAAGTTTCAAGCACTTCATGAGAAATTTTCCAAGGAGAAAGCCGCTTCTCTGCAGGCCTTGAAAGGTACTCCCTGTAACGTTATCATTGGTGAACTAATTAGCATCATCCCTTGTGAGTTTTGACTTTGGACCTTCATCTGAAAGACTGAAAATGCTTGTAGCATTATCTTAATACGGTTTCTTGACAGCGGCTGAAATGTCTAGTATGATAAATCCTACGAAATACAGTGCTCCTTTTGGAATTTTTTTATAAGATAAGATTCCGTTATAATGAATCTTTTTCAAGGTCCTAGTCCACGAGGAACGTTTTAGAAAATTGAACCACAAGCAATCATGACAGAGATTGAGGCTATCTATATTACACATTCATTGTCAGTCCCTGTCTGGTTGATTCTTCTATTTGTCTTGTAGTCTTAAAACTCCGATTAATTTGTTTCTTTGGGGAGTTGTTGATTGTTTGTCATTAACCGGGTCTCGATTGCTGTCCCTTCATAGCAGAAAAAACAACTCCTATCCTATAAAAGCTGATCATTCTGTAAAACATTCAACTTGAGTTCGTTCTCATCAATATTATCCCAAAAGCTAGGGCTTATCTTTTAACTTGCAGAATGAACATGCATATGTTTTATCTTTTATGTGATATAAACATACACTTAGTTGGTTAGATGGTAATTACTGCTGTCCGTTTTGTTTGATAGATATTATCTCCAAATTTGAAGAGGAAAAGGAAAAGCTATTCATAAGATATGAACAACTGAGTAAGCTATGCGATTGCATCCGTCTTTATGAAAAATAGAAAAACCGCAACTCAAATTCACTACTTTGTTGAATTTTTTACAATCTTTTCTTTTTAACTTTATGCATATATTTCAGGAAAGAAGGAAAGATGTATGATATCTGAACAAGAAAAGGCATGCAAAGATAAGATTGCCCAACTGGAAGAGTCACTGAAAAAGAAGAAACAGGTATGTTAAGCAGCAGTATCTAGATTTTCAGCAGCATTCTGTCTTTGCCTCTCACATCCCACAGATTACACGCGCATGTGCTCACTCAGGCACAAGCATTTCTTATTGATTATTTTTTGTCACACAGGACGATAAAACTTTCAGCATTTTAAGGAAAACTCTTGGTTCATTCTTGGAAAGTGCCTCGGATGAGGATTTCCCACCTGATGATTGAAAACTACGATACACGGAGGTCTTATGATCCAGTCACAATCACTGATTCTATTCATTTCACTGCAAAATGTAATCATTGATAGACTCGACATTGATTCTTTTCGCATAGTTCCACTTCGTCTCCTACTTTAAACTTTTATTACAGTCAGTTGTTGAATATATAATGCTTACAACACAAAGTGCAATATGTGCCTACACTTGGATATATTTTGCCCTAATTTTGATACGTTACTCCACCTGCTGCTCTTTCACTATTCTCCTGGCTAACATGGTTGCTGGTTCTGATGAAATTCCTGAATCTAAACCTCATAGCTCATGTATAAGCCCATTTGTTTTTCTATAGCCCTTTGGGAGGAGTCGGTTTTCTTTGTTGTACAGACCATGCAGGCCGCTTGTTGTGTTCCTGCACAAAAATCATAATCGAAATTATTGTTTAATTAAAAACCTCAGTGGTTTTAGGCAATAAAATTTATAGATTGTAGGGAGACCTGGGAGACCTAGGGTGAATATAAAGAGGCGGTTGTAAAAAAGAATGAATTCCCCTTTATGTAACCCATGCCAATGGACCCAAAGAAAAAAGTTAAAAATGATCAAATAATAAAATTCCTTACAAAAGTAAAACACTATCAATCCTCTTTGACTTGGATAAGGTTTCAAATGAGTTGTTCTATTCAGTGTGGATGAATCCCACCGAATTTACACAAACACTAGGTGGCAGTAGTTAAATGAAACAGACAAGATATAGATGTGAAGCCCACTTTCTTCAGCCCATTAATAACCAGCACATGCACATGTATTTGGGTGTCTTGGTTTTCAGTGTTGAATTCATGCTCTACAGTATTTTACATTTCAAAATAAATTAACCATCAACTGATCAACAGCAATTCATGTAGAATTTGAATACATAATCCTTCATCTATTAAATCAATCACAATATGTAAATAGTACAGTCTGTGTATGTTCTTCCTTTCATTAGACATGTGTAAAAGTTTAAGGGAACATTTATTCTTTGGACAGAAATTTAAGGGGACATTTATGGTGATCAATTGACACTACGAACACTTATTCTATGGTAATTTCATGATATATCATTTTTTGGTCTTTGACCGAGGTAGCCGACCCCATATAGTAGAAAAAGACTTTTATTGTTGTTGACAACCGAGGTATCTCTGCACAGGCAGTCAGGCATTGCTGTGTGACTAATCTCTCCGGCATTGTCGCAATTGGTTACTTATAAGGAGGCCCTCCCAACAGCACCTCAAAAACTTAGAAGACTAAAATTTTCACATAAAGTACAATAATAGTACACAAAATTTGCTTTTAGCTATAAGTTATATTTAATTCAAAATTAGAGAGGCAGTGGCATGTATCTAAATAGATCTACTGCATGAAAACAGTTAACATACCCCAATTTCTGTCACAAATCGGCATGAGGAACACCTAACCTGTGGAGCACCATATGGGTACATTAGCAATACCGCACAACCCCCACACTTAACTTGTCCAACCTGATCAGCTGTAAGGAAGGAATGAGTTATTGATATAATAGCTTGCCACACAAAAAGATAATGCCATATGGCATATTTCAGAACAAGAACACAAAAAGATAATGCCATATGGCATATTTCAGAACAAGAAAGTAAAGTAAATTTTCAAAAGACCGCATATAGTTATATAAGTGAAAACTTCAAAAGGGACAGGATTTACTGTCAGTACAGAGTGTATGTGAATCCATATTGAGATTTACCATCCTAAAATCTCCAGTTGAAAAGTTGGAGCATGATAGCATCATCAAATCCAAATGCGATTGGTCATTGGTGTTTGGACTGCAATCCTTCTATGAAAACCAGAAAGTCCCCCCCCCCCCTTTTTAAATAAAGATATAAATTTTGATAGATAAACGAGATTGTTTACACAAGCAGAAGAGTATACATAACAAGGGGGGTTGGACCAATCATATGATTGCTTATGCAAATATTTAATCAATCAAATGCATAAAAATCAATCTTTAAACGCAAAGTTGAGACTCACATCAGAGAAATGTTCATGAGAAACGGAAGGAAAGAGAAAGAGATGTAACCTTCTAATACAATGTTGACTGTCTGACAGCACGCACATTTGACATGTTTGGCACCTTGTGGATAAGAAAGCAGGCGACGACAAGAACCACAAACCATTTGAGCCAAACCTGTTAGCACAGCTCGCCAGTCAGAGTCATCAAGTTAATGCACAATTTTTGTGTAATGCTGATCAAAATTTTGGGGGGGGGGGGGGGGAAGAAAAAGAAATCAAGGATACTATAATTGACATCTCAAAATAATTGCCAGCAACAAACAACATCAATTGCTTTAAACCCTAAAAAGATGCAATTCAACGTGAGGCATGTAGCTTCAAGCTACAAACCATTGCATTAACACCCCATTCTTCCACAGTTGTTAGTCCAAATTCCATTATCATCCATTTAGAAACAAGTTAACCGGAATCTCGAAGCGATTAGCTCAAGAGTAGTGAAACCTGAGGTTTGCTGTGCTTGAACAGAATAACAGTTGAGCCACACTATGCCATTAGTTGATTTACTCTCAATTGAAGATCACAGAATCCATGGGAGACAATAAATAAATATTCCCTTCAAAACCACACATTCCCAAAGAAACCAAAGGCTTGCACCTTAGAAAATTCAATGACAGACAAAGCACAAGCCTCCGCTCATCTAACACCATTAAGCAGCTGCTGATTGTAAAGCATGAACCCATGACCAATTCAAAAGCTGCAGAAATTTCTACGAAAACCCAACTGGGTATCCTTCAACATTCAAATTTGAAACAGGGGCAACCAAATTAAAAAGAAAAAAGAAAGAACCAGACGTGAAAGCTATTGTAATTCAACAAAATAAAAGAATTAGAATAATGAAATGGTCTTCAAAATCCGGGTAGGAAGTCGGGACAGACTCACTCACCGGATGGACGCGGCGGTGGCTGTGGCTGGGGCGGTGGTGGAGTGTGGATAGGTTGTTGCCACCCTGGTGGTGGGCCTTCATCGTCTTCTTCTTTCTCCATTTCTTCACTCTGCATCATCGCTGCGCTGCTTAGTTCCACACCCACCAATCCTCACACACAGTCCACTTTTATTTTGGGATGACAATCAAATTCGGGTAGCGTAATTGTTACTGTAACATATATACAGGGGTCATATAAGGTGAAAGCACTTTTTTATCGTGAGAAATGAGAGGCTATCAAAATTAATGATCTAGATTATAAGCCAATTAAAAGAGTCACATGAGGGTACTTTTGAAAAATCTCTTTCTTCCTTAACTTACTCTCCCTCCAACTTTTCACTTACACATACTCTGTTCACATGTCTCCTCTTTTTCTCCCAAACCATGACCTCTTCTCTTCACTGTGACCACTGACATCTGCACTACCATAGCAGGCCGCCACTAATAACAATGACATCACCAACCTCTCCTCAACACCGTTGCCATGTCGTCCTTGGCTAGCCCTAGTTTATCATCTCTGAGCTCGACGCCTCCACCCCTACCCTTGTCCGAATCGTCAAACCTAGAGATGGAGGACGTGTCGCTCTCTACTTCTCCACTCTGACAACAAGGTGAGGTTCCTAAATGCTATTGCTAATAATTTTTTTGACCTATAAGAAAACATATTCTGAAATAATAATTCTGACATTCAAAATTAAGCATCAAAATTACTACTTCAGAATATGTTTTCTTACAGGTCAGAATAATTATTAGCAATAGCATTTAGGAACCTCACCTTGTTGTCTTAGAAACACGTCCTCCATCTCTGGGTTTGTGACATCTCGAGATGATGAACTGGAGCTAGCCAAAAAGTGTGGGGATAGGTTGGTGACGTCGTTGTTGTTGGTGGCAGCCTGCTGTGGTGGTGCAGAGGTCAGCGGTCACAGTGAAGAGAATAGGTCGTGGTTTGGGAGGAAAAGAGGAGACACATGAACAAAGTATGGGTAAGTGAAAAGTTGGAGGGAGAGTAACGTTAGGGAAGAAAGAGATTTTCTAGAAATACTTTCACGTGACTATTTTATTGGGCTTCTAATCTAGACCATTAATTTTGATCTAATGGTTGATATTAAGTCCTCTCATCTCTCACAACAACATAGTGCTCTCACCTAATATGACCTATATATATATATGGACCTATATATATATATGAATCGTATCTGGTGAGAGAAATGTTTATTATAAGAGGTAAGAGGAATGAATGTTGATCATTGGATCTTACATGAATAGTCAAGATTAGAACATAAATGCATATGACTTTTTTAAGTAGTCACATGACATTTAAGTAACTTTTAATCTTGATCATCCATGTTTAGTTGTATGGTCAAAATTTACTTCTCTCACCTTCTCACAATAAAAACTCATCTTACTAGATATGTCATATATATATAAAACGTATTTGATAAGATAAGTATTTATTGTAAAAGATAAGAAGAGTGAATCTTGACCATCAGATCTTATATGAATGATCAAGATTAGAACATAAATGTATATAATTTTTTTAAGTGATCACATGACTTTTAAGTAACTTTTAATCTTGACCATATGGTTGTATGGTCGAAATTTACTCTTCTCATCCTCTTATAATAAAAACTCTCTCTCACTATATATATATATATATTGGAAGCGTATATGGTGAGAGAAGTTTTTATTGTGATATGTGAGATGATTAAATCTTAATCATTGGATCTTACATGAATGGTCAAGATTAGAACATAAATGCATTTGACTTTTTTAAGTGGTCACATGACCTTTAAGTAAATTTTAATCTTGAAATCTTGACCATTCATGTATACTTATATGGTCAAAATTTACTCATCTATATATAAGAGGCATATCTAGTGAGAAAAGTTTTTATTGTGAGAAAAGTAAATCTAAACTACACAGCCATCGAGGGTGAGAGGAGTAAATCTTGATCATACAACCATACACGGATGGTCAAGATTAAAAGTTACTTAAAAGTCATGTGATCACTTAAAAAAGTTACATGCATTTATGTTATAATCTTGACCATTCATGTAAAATTCAATTGTCAAGATTCACTCCTCTCATATCTTACAATAAACATTTCTCTCACCAAATATGCTCCTTATGAGCGTTTATTGTAAGAGATGAGAAGGGTGAATTTTAACCATTAGATCTTACACGAAAGGTCAAAATTAGAACATAAATATATATATATGATATAATTTTTAATCTTGATCATATATAGTTGTATGAGAGAGATTTAAGTTACCCTCTACAATAAAAACTCCTCTCACTACTAATAACATTTTAAAGAATATTATTTTTATCGATTCAATCAAAAAATTATAATTATCCATCACATTGATCATTTGTGTCAAATATTGAAAAAATTAAATATCAATAAAAATGTAATTAAGTGGTTTTATATTCATATGTTTCAAAGTATATGTTACGTTAATCTTGATGTATATCAATGAAGTACTAAATAATTTTGAATTAATGTAAAATTTTATAAATATGATGTATATAATAGGACCTTTCAATCTAATGGTAGGTTTAGTGAAAAAATTATTCAATAAAAAATTATTCAATGATGTAAGAGCGACTTTTACTTAACTTTATCCCTCCTCTATATATGTGTGTGTGTGTGTGTATATATATATATATATTGTGATCACCGATCAGGTGGTGTCTGAACAGTTTTTGACCATCTCAACTAATTCAACTCTCTAGTCCAGACTACTGGTAAATCATCCATGTGAGGACTTAGGGATTCACCAAGATGTTTATTTGACTTTAAGTTTATTAAGTTTTAGTCTTATTCTTGACCATTAATGCATAATGAATATTTTATAGATTTTTGTTGTTATAGTTTCCATCAATTTGGGTTTTGGTCTAGGTAGGATTTTTTCTTTCTTAGGTTTCATTTCATATGTTTTAATTATAATTATTGATATCTACTACCATTTCTGATTATAGCACCATTAGAATTTGTATGATGTGGCTAACAATGACCCATGTGGATACTTATGTGGTTAATATAGTCTTCATAATATGCTTATATGCCTTAATTACTTGTCATGTCACAGACCCACATAAGTCACCCACTTGGACCTTGTAGTTTGGTGTTTATCTTTACTCTTAGCCTCATACATGCACACAGTGAAGTGGAAGGAGAAACTTAGGGTTGGTGAAGCCACAGGATTGCATCCTCCTTTAAGATGAGTAGCTGCAATCAAAGGAAGGCAATCGACTTTTGTGAGTGTAGGGCTAAGGTTTAGATGTTCACATTTTGGACTAATGAAAAATCTTGTAGAAGATTTTGGAGGTGTCCAAGTTACATAGTAAGGAGGTTTGTGTTTTAAGGTTTGTTTGGTATGGTTTAATTGTCAATATGAATAATTTCCTAGTTTACTACAAAAATCTTAGTCTTATGGCTTCTTTTAATGATTGGATCAACTAATTCCTAGTCAGGCAAAGGAAGTTCTTTAAGAGAAGCATAAAATAGTTGCTTGTTTCAAGGCAAAGTTGAAAATGTACAAGGTTAGGATGTTGTTTTTTTGGGTTGTAAGCTTGTTTGTGACTGTAATTTTGTTGGTTGTGTGGAATAGCCAAAAAGGAAGGGGGTGTGAGCTGAAGTAAATATTAATGAATTGGGAATGTAATAGGAGGGGTAGATTGTAGAGAATGTAAAACTCTACTAGGAGTATTTTGATTGTAATGAGATGTCGATGTTGATTGTAATGTGACTAGCAGTTACAAAAGTATATGCTGCCCATAACATTTTGTACTACCCATCAATGGAAAGTTGGCATTTTGTTATTCTCTCTATTGTTTTTACTACATGTTAATACAAGTTAGTCTCTATATTGTCTCGATTATTTTGATGCAAGTTAGATTGTGTTTTGGACAACCAAAATCAAACACAAACTCTTAATAAACAAATTACAGACTCATAATAAAATTATAGGCGAATCATCATCTATGTAATGACTAAAGGAGTTATCATATGACTCATCCTCAGAGTTAGAAAAATAAATATCCTTCACACTACATCATCCCCCTCTTTCTCCACTTCATCTTCCTCAACATCCTCATCCCCATTTTTTCTCCTCCTTATCTTCATAAGGCCCAACATCTTGGACAACCTTTTCTTCCTCAATTTTTAACCAAATACCATTTCTAGGATTACATCCATGAATCACATACACATCAACATTTCTCATTATTATACTCATACCTATTCTAGCAACCTGCATAGCATCACTATCAATTTTAACTTCTGCAAGCCCATTTTCAAGAAGGAACCCATGTTTGCATTTCAAAAAGTTTCACCCTCCCCTTATATCCTAAACTCTTAAGGACTAAAGCGATCTCTTAAAGAGACCATATATCAAGATCACAATCCTTTAAAGCGTGTAATTGATCCCGGTCCCCCAACAAACTTTAGATTTCTAGCCTAGAATATATGACCCCTTAATATGTAAACTTATTAGGTAGGTTGTCTGAGATAAAATAAAAAAAAAAAAAAAACAAAAACAATAATGGTATTAGACACATCAACACTAAACCACATTAACCCGTTTAATCACAAAATTGCACAATAATGGAAACAAAATCACTACATTACCAGAATCAATGTCAAAATAACAAAATAAAACATAAATAAATATGATAATACATTAACAAAACACCAATTTATACATGTATCCATTCACAAAGCAATCCCATTTTGCCCATTAACATAACATCAACACTTAATCACAAAATCAATTAAAAATAGAAACCTAATCACTGAATTATCACCACTCCAAGGTCACTTCTTGGACTAATTCACAAAATCACATTTTTCAAATACAATAACCCAAAACAAGAGTGAGTATTTTCCAACATCTTATAAGAATTTGGGTTCTCCCTTGGTTCCTCAATGGGTTCCTTAGTCGATTCATCCCTTGCTTCGTTCATAGGTTCCTTAGTCGATTCCTCCCCACTTTTCTTCGTTTGCTGCTAGTTGCCTTTCATTGAAGCCCTTTTAGTCCTAGCCATCTTCTCTCACGCAACACTCTTAGAAGTAAAGCTCTTTTAGATTTTTTTTTTGGTTTGAATGAATGAAGAAGATGAATGGGTTATGGGTTTGATGTTAACCAATGCTTGGGTTTTTTTTTTTTTTAGGAAAGTGGTATGTACTAAGGTGGAGAAAAAAAAAATTTCTATGTAAGTATTGTCCAATGCCACACAAGCTCCACATTAGAATTCATTTGACACAGATAAAAACTAATGTTATATTGTAGAAAGATTTTTGTGCACTATAAGAGTACTATACTCAATCTAATAAAAACATAATATGTGTGTTACATAATCATACAAGTCGTTAGATTAACTTTAAAATATTATTTAATAAATTTTAATTAAACCTCAATCGTTGAGAGTATTATTTTCAAACTAAATTAACATTTTTGTCTAACAAGGATTTCACGACAAGGACAAACTCGATAATAGGATAATAAATTAGGAACTAAAATCCAAAAAAAAAAAAACTATATAGACTAAACCCAAATTGAGGGAAACTATGGGACTAAATTTTACTTTAAACCTTCAATCAATTAAGACCTATAAAGCACGGACACGCCGTTATTGAGGTGTGTCTGTGTGTCGGACACGTGTCTGTATCAGACACATAGGGACACCCGTACGACACACGTGTCTTGCGTGTCAGAATGTGTTCAATTAAAAAATTATTTTTTTTAATTTGGACACATCTCGGACACACTTGGACCCGTCTTGGACACACTTGGATACATCTCGGACACGTTTGGACACGTCTAGGACATAACTTGGACACGGCCCATTAATATTTTTTAAAAAAAAATAATTTTCATGATTAATGTTCAATTAGTAAGTCCGTAACTCACCCAAGCCAATCACATAACTAACGTCCCTAGCCACTATTTTCACGTATCAGTATTTTAAGTTTTATATTTTCACACATCACTATTATACTTTTAAGTTTTATATTTTCACACACCACTATTTTCATCTGCTCCTTCTACCTTTACTCATACCAAATTGTCCACTTCGTCGTCACCGAAGCTTACTTCACACTAATATTCCATCTAGTTATTTTTGTTTATACATATGTACTCGTACATGGTTAGTTTTTATAAGAGAAGTTAGTTTAGGAGATTTTTTAGAATATATCAATAGAAATTATGCTCCATATTTTTTAGGATGAGCTTACTAGATAGCAAATATTAGCACATATAATATATATTAATATATTATAAATCTTCAAGTTTATAGAAATGATATTAATGAATTATGAATCTTTTTACTTATATTTTATAATTATATAATTTTATATATATACATATATGTCGTGTACGTATCCTATAATTTTTAAATTTAATGTGTTTCTGTGTCCGTGTCCGTATCGTATCCCGTATAAGTGTTCATGTCTGTGTTTCATAGATTAAGACATGTTTTTGAAATCCACTTGCGTCTTACCTAATTGTCGTCTTTTTTTGGGGGGGTGGGTTTTTGAATTCAACAATGATATTCTTACCACAAACAGTGCATACACCTCTTTTCACACTTCTCTTAATATCATTCATTATACTTACTTTTTCTTATCACTTTCTCTCATTTAATCAAACTCATTTAAAATAGATGTAAAAAGGAGTGTGGGATAGAAAATAATGTATGAACATCATTTTCCTTCTGAATTGCCTAATTGTCTTACAACTTGCTAGGGTTTTGTTTTTGGTCAGAAAATGATTGTTCACTAAGTTCTAGAAATGGGTCAGGCCCAAAGAAGTACAAAGCGGTTCATCAACTTGTTAGGTTGCATTCGGCCATTTCATTTGGGCTACCTGGCTGCCATGGGGCTATTTCATTGGGGTTGGGTCATCTCTGATCTCTTTAATTAGGCTATAGGGCATAAGCTTTATTACCAAATATCTTTACGATATTACACTAGAAAAATACTTAATATAAGAATATATGCACGACTTTAAACAATTTAGAAAAATAATAGGGTTTAATTTATTATTTTATGACTTAGAGAGGTCAAAGGACTACATAAATAATAGAGTAACGATAGTAGCACAGATAAATGTGTACAAATTCCTCATGCACGCGTATTTAATTAATTGCCAGATTAATTAACTATTAATCACTTATAGTTAATCACTTGCTGATGTAATAAGGATAGTTAATTAATTATTTATCAAATTTATTTAACATATAATATACCTATATATATATATATATCTATACTATATATAATTGAGTCATTTCAAGAAAAATTTTGACAAGTATCATTCATTTCAAGACATGTTTTTTCTCCAAATTGTTAAACTTTTTATGTTTAGAAACTTTAAAAAAAAAAAATTTGAATTACAAATTTTAGTCTTTGTTAGATACAGTTGTAATCCAATAAAAATTAATACCAACATGATTTTTATAAATTTGAATTACAAATTTAAATCTTGATTTTACTATAAAAAAAATTTAAAGCAAATAAAGCTCGATGAATGAGCTTTTGACCACTTTTTTTTTATCTTTTCATAACCCAAAAGTAAAGGATACATAATAAAAACGTTTCAGGTCCTGAAATTGACATTTAACATAGAACAAAAAAAAAAGGTAGGTGAGAGTAGAATGTGGCCGTTCCATTTATTTTTAGGTTTAAGTTTTAATACAATCAAATTCCCATAGCATTCAATTCTCTTCATTATGTTTTCAAAACCCAATTCGGTGAAAATAATTACAGACGTCTTGCTCTATGTTCATGAATGTTCTTCTACCAAGCTTCGAAACTTAACTCCTTCACCACCATTTCACACCACCACTTCTTCTTCCTTTCTTTTCTGCCAGCGTCTGACACCGCTTCTTCAATATTCGTTTTTGCTGTGTCACAGGTAATATTTTTAAAAAAAATGCTATGGGTAATAATCAATCCTTTTTTTAAAAAAAAAATTACATTGATTAACATTACGAAACTCATAATCAATTTCAATTTGTTTCTTATTTACCTTTTATACCTCATTACACTGGTAATGTCCATTCTTCCATCTTATTTCATTATTATTTTTTTTTTATATTCAAGCCCTTATTAATGTTGTCATCATATCATTAGAATGCAAATTCTCAATTTTAGCATCATTTTTTATTTTTGATTGCAAGTTCCTGATTCTAATTTTCTCCATTTCATTTTCAACTTCATTTGCTGATTTGGATTTCATGTTTTGTCATGTCATAATATGCAGAAAGTGTGGATTGGAGTTTCTATTGTCAAATTATGTTCACGACTCTTCTCTCTTGAAGGGAAAAATGTTAACTATTTACTTATATGTATGAATCAAGACAATGAGCGATTTACCTTAAGCTATAATGTCATGGGATGTATTGCTTTTCGTTAATGTCATTAACTCTGTTTTGAACTTTTGTACTTGGTTTTCTTGATGGATTACGAAGTTTTTTAGGTAAAGATGTATTGTTCTGATTTTGTACTACTGTTGTACTGATTTTATTAGGTTAATGCTTTTAAGTTTTGATTTGGCAATGAAAAGGTTAAGTTGTTTGTTCTCATAGTTTGATGTTCCTAGACCACAACAGGTAGTCCAAAATAAAGATGACTATTCTGTGGAGATACGACAAGGAGAAATCCTACTGCCAATTTATTCTGCAGTCAGTTTTTTCAATAATGTTATATATTTGAAAAATAAATTTTCAATCATGTTATTTTAAATCCTTCAATTTGTGTTATTAAGTCCTTAATTTGTATTATTTTTTATTATTCCAATTATTTGTGTTCTTTATTCAATTCCTTCAGTTTGTGATATATTAGGCTGCTGTTTTTCTTATTAATGCCTTATGTTTCTATTCACTGATTGTTTGAAAACTCATTCTTAGGAGAAAATGCCACCTCCAGGATAGATTTCCTGTCGTAGAAGGTTCTTTATAACTGTTGAGGTTGTTAATGAATATGCCAAAGGTGCTTACTGTTTTAAGTTTTCTGGGATTATAATATTAGAAGTTTCAAAATTATTAACATTTACAAATCCATTGTTTAAAGGTTATGGTATGCTGCCTTTGAATTTCACAACTAAGTTTAGCTCCAACTTAGGACGTTATGTAACTGTCGAAGATCCTGAATGAGAGATCATTCCTCTCCGATATTCAGAAACTACAACAACATGGATGCTAACTACTAGTTGGTGTAACTTTGTTGACCTTCACAATATGAATCAACATGCTAAGGTGATTCTTCAATATATTGGAGAATCTTACTTTAGGATGGATTATGATGACCAAACTGAACTGAACAATGAAGTCGATATGACTATAAAGGCTAAAATTGATTCAGTTTATGATCAAACCAATGCATTTCATAGGGTTAAAATGCAGAATTCAAGTCAGGTTGCAGCACCACGTAATGTGAAAGAACAAATAAGGCTAACTGATTATTCTGTTACTCAAGGATAGCAAGTATTCTAGTATATAGTATAGATATATATTATTATTATTATCAATATTATTATTATTATTATGATTCTTTATATTGTTAATAGATTCTTATTGTTCTTTTACTATTGTTGCTAGCATCTACCTTCAGGTTTTGTTGACAGACACTTGAATCTTAGGATTAAGTATGTTACCATCATGACAAATAATGGTAATAATCTTTACTGTATATCTAGATAAAAAAATATAAAAAAATATTGCCATAATATGGAGGATTTTGTTTAGTGGATTGTTTTCATTACCAAGTGAGTCATCAAGTGATTTTAGGATTTATTTGTATTTGTTTTGTGGGTGTTGAGTTCTCAAGGGTTGAAGATGTAATCACGAGTTTCAAGTCAAACAAGGTGGTGAGTAAAGCAGAAAAAGCAGATCTACTGAAGATTTTGGAGAAAGTGCAAAGGAAGAGTCACATGCAAAATTTGTGAGTTAGTTAATATTTTTATGAATTTATTCTTTTCATATAGTTTTGTTTTAATCTCATGACTTTGAATAATGGGGTCTAAACAAAACAAAGAGTTGTATTGCTGGATGTTGGAACCTGTATATCATATTGCGGCTTTGGCTAACATAACCATCAGGAATTGCAGCAAATATTACCATGTTTTTTTGGAAATGGTTTGTGTCCTTACACCTAAAGAGCTCTTGGTATTAAGGCATGTCTATCACAACTGTTAAAAGTATTGTTTGCTTGTTTGGTTGTTGATAATTTTTTCCTTTATTGCTGCACAATTTTTTTAAATTTCTAAATCCTATTGTTTTTATATGTGATATATAATATAAATAATATAATATTTTGATTAAATATTACAAAAATGTATGTTAATATGTATCTTTGGATGTTTCGCTAAACCATTGAGAATTATTTTATAGTTAATATTATATACTTAAAAGGAAAAGGAAAAAAATTGCTTGATATGAGCAAGTATGAATTTTTTTTGTAGATTCATAATTCACTCTAAATGTACTATGCTTGATAATGGAACAAAGTTTGATTCAACCTGCCACAAGGATAGCTCTTTCAAGTCGTGCTTGGACAAGGTGAGTCATGTGATTGCCTTTTTGTTATTATGATCTTAGTTGTTTTGATTGAATTATTTGGATTTGGGGAAGTAAAACCCTTTAATTTTATATATGTGTGTATATTTTGCAAAAGTTAACGATACATAGTATATTTATTTAGTGAAAATTTGAAAAGAGTTTATTGTTATTTATGAAATTAATGGGGAAGTAAGTGTGACTTTGATGTCATCAAACATCTTAAAGTTATTATATGGTATGGAGATTCTTTCAGGAATATATTTGGAACGTTAGAACTTACATGATTAATAAGTTTATTTGAGAATGAGGTCTGATTTAATTCTCATTCAGTTTATAATATATTATTTTAATTTGATTCTTCCAATATCTCTCAAAACTTTTAATATGTCTTTTCTCAATTCAACAAAATGCAAAAGGTAATTTATTTTGCTTAAATTAACTTTAACTTTTTAAGGTCTTGGTGCTTCCTTTTTAGTTTTCCTATTCCTAATCCTAGAGGAATTGTTTGAATCTTTTGTTGCCAAAGGCATAAACAGTGATATATATAAAATTTGTATGTATTGTTTTTTTAGTATTATTACTTTTTGATACTGTAGTTTTGTAGAGTAAATTTTTCTTTGCTACTTTGGTTTCTTGGGTGGGAAGTATGAAAATTAAAAATATGTTGTTATAACTTTGTCTTTTGGTATAGTTTTTGTACTTATGGCTACTGAAAATCTTATTTTACAGATTAAGAATCATGAATCATGTTTTTCTAATTTTTATATGATAATTGACTTACTTGCATAGATAATGCAACATGGGATTGAATGTTGTTGATTAAGGCAGTAAAAACACTACATACCAATATACCATGAGGTATTGTCGCGACCGGTATCGCGACGAAAAATAGCAACTTAAAGGATTTTAAAATATGAAAATGGAGTCGCCACCAATTTTATTTAAATTAGGAAAAAATTAGAAAACCTTTCTTTGAAAATGGTCTTTGGAACCAGATTGGATTTAGAGTCGGTTATGGATAGGGAAGAATGAAACTTAATCACAAAGACTTCTAACACATCGTTCTAAAAGTACCTTGAGTTAATTGTGCAAATCCTTAACAATCCTTGAAAATATTTATTTTACCCTTTTTGAAAATATTGTAACTATTTATAAAAGGAAACCACAAAATTATGAAAATTTAATTTTGATTAAGAAATTTATTCCTACGAGAATGGGAACTCAAAGTTACGTAGTTCTTTAGAAAATAAGTGTGGGTTGATTGATTTTAACTAAGAAAAAAAAAAACTTTTATTTGAAAACATATTTATTGTACTTATGATCCAAATTGAAGGTAGTATTCTACTCATCATCATCTGGTCATTGCATATATTGAAACTTTCTTTTTATTCTTATTCTTTTTTTTTATATTCTTTTCCCATCCCCCTTTTTACCAAAATGCGTCATTACTGCCTTAATGTGAAAGGGGCAGAACCCACGTGATCCAAACTCAAACTCAACAAGACAATCAACAATGCAATTTAAAGAAAATTTTGGAGACTTGGCAACAATTAACTTTAACGTTTTTAAGGTGGATGAAGGTTGATGAAGATGATGGGGGTGACGTGCAGAGAGGGAAGGACATGGCTTCTTGGGTTTTTTGAGGGTATGATGGATCTGGTGTTTTGAGTTCCTCGGTGAGGGAACCTCCGAGGTTCGAGTCGGTGAGGATGAATGTAGGTTGAAGATCTTCGATGAGGAAGATCTTGTGAGAAGGCATGGGAAGGGATCGGCTTCTTGGGGTTCGACGGTCGGTAGGATCAAAATCGATGAAGGGAACGGGTGTTTGTTTGTTTTTTGAAGATCACGGTGTGTGGTTCGACGGTGAGGACCACGGTGTGTGGTTCGACGGTCGGTGAAGGGATGTGACTGGTGTTTGTTTGACGGTTGGTGAGGATCACGGTGTGTGGTTTCGGTGAAAGGATGTGATGATGTTTGTTCGAGTTGGGAGGGTCTAGCTGCGTGCGATGATAGTTGGTGGTGGACTTGGACGTGGAGAGGGTGTTTTCGGCTTGGTTTGGAGGATCCGGGGTTCGACGGTCGAGAGGAAGTGAGATATAGGTTGGCGGTGGACTTGGATGTGGGGTAAAGGATGAATTGGGTAGTTGAAGATAAAGGTAGTGGGAGATGGGTTCACGGTGGAGAGTGGACATTGGGTTTGGTCGGGGAGGCTTGAGTGGATATGTAGTATTCATTTGTTGGGTAGGGACTTTGAGAAAAGTAGCGAGAAATGAGCTACATGGAGAAAATGAAGAATTTTGTGGAGTCCAAGGTGAGCTAGTTGAATGGATGATTATTCCTCGGCCAAGGCTCTGTCTCCTTCTTGTCCCCTTCTCTCTGTTTCCCTTGTGATCGTGCTTCTTGGAAGTTCGTGATGAAGGTGGTGAAATGAAGGGGAGGTGTTGTTTTTCGGTGATGAAGGTGGTGAAATCGGCTTTGGGTGATAGGAAGGTGAAAGAAGGGTGTTTAGTGCTGGGTGGTCAGAGGTTGATAGAGATTATCAAGGGTGGAGTGATTCTTGAAGGTGAATAGAAGTGAAAAATGCGGTTCCTCCCTTTTTTTCTGATGCTCCTCTCTTTTAAATATCCCTCTTTTTCATCATTTCTCCCCTGACATTTTCTTCTCTTTTTTTTCTCTTTACGTGAACCTCCCACATTGAGCCTCCTTTCTCTCTCTCTCAACTTTTTTCTTTCTTTCCATACTTTTTCTTATGCCTTAAGGCATTTAATGCAATTCTTACTTTACGTGGCATTAAATGCATTGCCAATTTCCCTTTTTTTTTTTTTTAAACGAGATCAACATTCTTTTTCTTTTTTTTAAAGGCTTACAAATGGGCCCATAAATATGGGCCTTTAATTAATTTAATCTTTTTTTTTCACTTTTCATTTTCTCTTTTTTTTTTGGCAACCCGGTCAAAATTGAGTGTTCACAGGTATATATGTGGAGGGAATAAGAGTTCTGCATTTATATCCTGTGTCAGTTCAAATATATTAAGAAGCTATGCTCTTAGGCAAGAATTTGATTTCTTCAAATAAACATATGTATGCTTAATTTGTCATTAAAATTTACCTAAAACAATGATTAGGCCTTTGACAAACCAATTAAGGCCTCAAATTACTCAACTCTCTACTCCTTATAGGATACTTATTCTGACATGTACATTTTCTGGCCTTTTATATATTAAGTTTCCTATGTTGATTATTGTTTATTTTTCTGGCATTCTTTCTTAAACATGCAGCTACATGAATTGGTTTCTTAAGTATATTTATATCAAATGCGTGCTTCTTTACAATTGCATCTCATGTTCTCTTTTACAGGTTATGTTTATTGTATCTTTATCTCTTAAAAATAATGGTGAAAAGGTTAATTATCTCTTTTGCTGTCATGTGTTTTTTCTTTATTTTTTTAAAATATTTCTGTTACCTATGACATTGTTATATCTTTTGGTTGCTTTTAAAATATTTTATTCCCTAACTTGGAAATTCTAATCACAAATAAGTGCTATGTTTTCCGGATATACTATGATAGGTTGCCATAAATGGATTGTTTTACCATAGTGAAATTATTGTACTTATATTTTAAGGTTTTTTGCCATTTTAGACATGAATTCTGAGTTTAATATATTAAACTTTGATAATCAGTTAATGAATATAATTGGCAAACCTGTATTTTTTTATCCTTTATTCGCAATGTCTATTTATACAGTTTGTGCATCCTCTATTTTTTTTCCTTTATATGTATTTTTTTAATATTGTTACTTTTAGAACTTTATTTTTGTTTGCAGTGATGCTGCAGTTTTGTGGAGTAAATTATTTACTGCTACTCAAGCAAGGAATTTCTTGGGTTAGAAGTGTGAAAATTGAAGTATGTTGTTATAACTTTGTGTTTTGGTATGGTTTTTGTACTTATGACTACTGAAAATATTATTTTGCAAATCAAGAATCATGCTTTTTCAATTTTTATTTGATAATTGACTTATTTTCATAGATTATACAAGATGGGATTTAGTGTCGTTAATTAAGGCAGGAAAAGTAGTACATACCATGAGGTATATGTGTATGTATGTGGAGGGAAAAAGAGTTCTGCATGTATATCTTATGACGGTACAAAAATGTTAAGAAGCTATGCTTTTAGACAGGAGTTTGATTTCTTCAAATAAACATGTGTAATCTTAATTTGTCATTAAAATTATACCCAAGTTTTTTTCTTGGGAAAATTTATTGCTATTTTTAACATATGTAAGCTGCTTTAGTTTGTTATTAATTTAGTGTTTTTAGATTAAAAATATATATTTAAAAAGCTTATGAAACATTTGTTTTATAATATTTTTTATTTAAATATACTAAAGTTGATATCTCTACATCAAAATATATTATTATGTACACTGGATTGAAAAATTTCAAAATAACAATGAAGAATGTTATTTATAAAGAAGTTTTTCTAAAAAAATATAAGATAAATTAATTATTGATAAATATAAGACAAATTAATTATTGAATTAATGTTATTTATTGGTTAATTTTTAATTTATTTTCATCATTCGAAATATATTTTTCTAATTCATATTTACTTTTTTATTTACAGCGTGATTGATTTTGTCATATTTATCAATTTGTAAACATATATTTTAATTTTTTTAATATTATCAAATATTTATTTTTATATCCATTAAGTCATTTAATATTATATTTTATATACATTTTTAACATAACCTTATTTTAATCACCCCATGAGTTGCATGAGTTAAAAATACTAGTAACTAATAAATTTAAAAGGAGCTGGTTATGAATTTATAGTTAACTATAATTAATTAATTAGTAAAATCAGTTTCATAATTAATTAAATACGTGTGGGTGTGTGTGAGATTTTTATTCTGTGCATTTATCTTTTCTGTAAATAATATGTTAGTTAATTATAAATGTATTTTTTTTCTTTGACTAACTACTTTTCAATTTCAAGACGATAGTCGTAGTTTGGTAAAGTTTTCTCTAAAATAATAACTTTATGGTTAGATTCGATGACTAGCTGGTAATCGATCTATTTTAATAAAATACAAATTTCGTTTTTTCATTTATTTGAATTGATGGCGGGCATTAAAAGATAAAATAAGAAAAATGATTTTAACCTTAACTCGCCTAAAAAATAAAAAAAAAAAATATATAAAAAATCAATAAATACTATAAAAAGATAATAAATAATAAAAAAATTACAAACTACATATTTAAAATATAATTTTTAAAATAGTCAAATTAAATATTAAATATAAATTATATAACATCAAAGAATTTTTCATTTATAATATTACTTATCATTGATTGAGGATAAAATAATAAAAAAAAAAAATATGGGTTATGAACCCAACCCATAAAAAATGATAGTTAATGAATAAATTTATAAGTATAAATATGTAATATAAATCCAACAAAAAAATATAACTATATTTTCCTGCTGTTGATATATGAGACAAGATATTAGCTTAATAACCACAAAAGATTATTAGTTATGTTTTGCAAGATGGTAGAGTTATGACAGAATCAGTACACCTGCTATGAGTAATAGGCCATTAACCCCTTCATCTCAAGTCATAGATGCATGAATGTTTACCGTGCGTTGCAGGCCATATTCAATTCATAGTTTTATTTCATTTTGCATCTATTATATATATATATATATATATATATAGTAAGATTTTAGTATGTTATGTTTTTTTTTTATAATTATTCTCTTTTAATTATATTATTCTCAATATTGTTATTATTTTTTAAATGCAGGGGTCACACAAGAAGATTGCATTTTGATGTTTTTGTTGATTAGTATGATGAAGATTATATATTTTTTTCATTATAGTTATTTATCCTTTATGTTTATTAGTTTCGAAATCAGATTGTTTTTGTAAGTAAATGTAGTATAAGTTAATTTTGAACTTTATTATACCATCATCTATTATATTTTTTATTATTTATACTAAATAATTGTTGTTATAATTATCATTTATATTTTTATTTTTTGATAAACACATTATTAATTTTTAAATTGCAAAAAAATTTACAATTATATCTTTATTTAATTTTAGTTTAAAAATAAAGATGTTTAATTTAAAATTTATTATTATCACGTGCAACAGCTTAAAAATACTAGTAATAAAATTAATAGAAGTATAAATTTTTTATTGGTCTATGTAATAATAAGTGGATACCTTAAACATGTAATTAAGAGTTCAATTCTAACTTATATATATAAAGAAAAATACAATTAAAAATAATCATCCTCTTCAAAGTCAATAATATTCAGTGAGGTAAAGATTAATCAGCAAATAGTTTCTTTGAAAAAAATTGTTTACATAATATTATAACATATTTGATAAAATTAACCCAATATGAGTTAATTTTCATAATGTTGAAGATGATTTTAACTTATAAATTAAAACTTTGAGATGTAAAAGCATTTTTGTCAATTAAATAATTTTTTATCTCCCCCAATCCCAAGTAATTTAATACTAAAAATAACTTTTTTCACAAATGAATGGTTGAAAAACTTTTCAACCTAAAATTTAAGCTAAAAAAGTGCATTTGTGCGAAAATTTATTATCAAATCGATTATGTATTTGTTATAATCGATTATAATCAAATTATTTTTATGTTTTGCCTCAGATTTTAAACGATTTGTTTAATGATAAAGCACCAATTTTAAATTTAAAATAATTAATACATTAAAAAAATTATTTGAGAGGCATAATACTATACATATCAAAATAATAATCTATAAGTTAATTATAAGTTTTAATCTTGACACTGAAAATTAGTTCAAAAATTTTTTATTTTCACCAATCTTGTACAAAATTAAAATTAATTTTATCAAATATATATATATAAATAATTTTTTTAAAAAATATTTTCACAGTAAAAAAATCATGTCAAATTAATGTATCTAAATATAAAAATAATTTTATTATATCGATTATAATAAATTATAATAAAAAAATTTTATAATAATTAATTATTTAATTAAATTTTAATAATTTTTTTAAACACACACTAATTGAAGGGATACTACAAAAAAAAAAGCAATAGAAGTAATAACTCCACGTGGTACAAACAGCACTGGAAACAATGTCAAAATTCAGTGAGGTAGTTGATCAGAGCTCTAGAGTCTAGACTTCCTGCCCAATTGAGTCCGATGGTCAAAACTGTGTAAGCACTTGTCATGTGTTACTCCCCCAATCCCAAGTGATCTAGCTACTTCACTGGTTGACAAATGTCCAGCATTTGTGCTAATCAAATTGGTTTGGACACTTGCCTCAGGTAAACAATCAAAAGCACCAATTTTTAAATTTTAATTAATACATTTTAAGAGGCTACTATGCCACATATTGGCTACCTAACACAGTAACACTTGCCTCACCAGCTAGCGCGCGGATATATATATATATATATATATATATATATAATAGAAATTTTTAATGTAAGAAAATAAAAAAATAAATTTTGATTATATAATTATAAATAATTAAAATTAAAAATTATTTAAAAATTATGTAATTATTTAAAAAATTATATATATTTATATTTTAATATTAATAATTTATATAAAATTTAATAATTAAAATTTATTTATTTCACCTTTTATAATAAATATCTCTCTAACTAAAAAAATATATATATATATATATACTTGTTAAAAAATTTAAATAAAAAAATTTAATATATTAAAAAACTTACTATTTACTTTGGTTTCTTCTAAAAAAATTTATTTAGCAAAATCCTAGACGGAATATTTTGTTCAGCTTTTGAATGTTTAAAAGCTTATATCTAAACATTCATTTCCCTTCTGGTCAACTTGACTTTATTTCAGGGTACTGTCCTCCATGACCAAGACGTCTTCACCCTTTTCTTAAGGTTACTGGCCTTTGGAGCAACTATAGCTGCAGTGGTGGTTATGGTGACAAGCCATGACTCCGCTGAGGTTCTGAACCTAACCTTCACTGCAAAATATAGCAACAAGCCAGTATTCAAGTGAGATTTTTTTCCCCATTTCTCCTTTTTTGAGAACCTGTAATCTCTATCGTTATAAGCATTTTAAATTTACTTCTCATTGGCTTAGCCCCTACACGTTTTCTGAATAATTGCTATAGGTACTTTGTGATAGCAGAAGCCATAGCAAGTGGATACAGCTTTAATGTTCTCTTCACATGTTCCCAAAATTCACTTTGGCGATTGGTTGTGATCTTAGATGTGGTAAGCAACCATTTGTGTAACCTCCTCCTTCTCTCTCTTTCTATATGGTGTATCATAGTAAACATTGGCAAAATTAACGGCAACACATTTTTTGGGTTCAATTTTCATTAGGTGATAGCAATGCTACTCTCTTCTAGCGTTTCAGCTGCATTGGCAATAGCTCATGTGGGCAAGAAAGGCAACACTCATGCCGGTTGGCTACCCATTTGTGGACAAGTTCCTAAATTTTGTGACCATGTCACTGGAGCTCTCATTTCTGGTTTTGCTGCAGCAATAATATACCTAGTACTTATATTTTCTTCTTTTTACTCTGTACTCAACACCCTCTTCCTGTAAAACTAGAAAGTAGAAGCAAATTACCAGTTAGTGCCTATTTGGTGTTTTTCACTCTTCAATGTCTAGCATCCTTCACATATGTTCTAGTCCCTTCAGCCCACCTGTATTGATTTAGTGTGTATTTGGCATGGATTTTTTCACTGTATAATATATTTTTTTTTTGTTGAAAAAAAACTGTTTATATAATATTATAACATATTTGATAAAATTAATTTTAGTTTTTGCATGAAATTTAATGTAAAATAAAAAAAATTGAACTAATTTTCATAATGCTAAAAATTTAGTGTGTTTGAAAAAATTGTAAAAATTTGATTATGTTTAATAATCGATTATTATATAAAAGTTTTTTTGTTATAATGATTATAATTGATTTATTTTTATATTTAAATATATTAACTAAAAAGTAATTTTAAGTTAATCTGATTCGTTTGAATAATATAAAAATATTTATTTTTATGCATTAAATTACTAAAATAAGTATAGAATGATTAAAAAAATTATTTGATTGAGGATAAAATTATATTTACATATTAAAGTGTAAAGAATAATTTATAAGTTAAAATCACAAGTTTCAATTTTTAGCATTATGAAAATTAACTTTAAATTTTTTTTTTATATTATATTAAATTTCATACAAAAATTAATATTGATTTTGATAAATATAATTAAATACTATTACAACAACTTTTAAAAAAAAAAAAACTAATCTAATCTAAAACAAACACACTTTGAAACTTATGATTTAAGTTTATAAATTATTCTTTATACTTTGAAATGTAAATATTATTTTGTTCTCAATCAAATAATTTTTTTAATTATTTTATACTTATTTTGATAATTTAATGCATAAAAATGATTCTTTTATACCATTCAAATAAATCATATTAACTTAAAATTATTTTTTAATTAATGTATCTAAACATAAAAATAATTTGATTATAATCGATTATAATAAAAAAATTTATATAATAATCAATTATTAAGCATATAAGTAATGTCAATTTTGACTAGCAGTAATGTTCATGAGAAATTTTTTCTTTTCTTTTTCTTTTGAATAACTCTAAATTTTCATGCCCAATTTTTTTACTAATTTTTTTATTATTAAATAAAAAAGTATTAAATATTTTTATGTTTTTAAGATATTAAATATATTTATTTTTTCATTAAATACATTTTTTATTTAATATTAATAGAATTATTAGAAGAAATTTTTAGAAAAATATAGTAAATTTTTTTTTTTGAAGTATTCTTCATTTTTTTTTTTTGCAACTTGGAATTGATCATATTAATCGATAACCAAAGAATTTGTTTTCATTTAACTGGGTGTCTAAGATTTAAATAAAAGTCAATTGTTACACCTTTACTTAATATATTAAGGATTTAATTTTAATTCATAGTAAGTCGAACGCTATTATCTAATCAATTATTTAGGAAGTTTGAACGACTACTTAAAAAAAATTTTTAATTTCTTAAATAATATGCGAACACATCATTAATCATTGGATGATAGCGTTACAATGAAATTGGATCAAATTTAAACTTATGTATTAATCCTAATTAACTTTATAAATTATTTTTAGTTACTATATGATTTTATTTTTAAAAAAGGTTAGAAAGTCAACATTTTTAATAGAATGATGTGACATTTTATTAATTTTTATATAAATGAATAATTTCTATTATTTTATTACATTTAACAACTACACTTGAATTCTGTCAAAATTAATCATTTTATTCTGACTGTATAGCATTATTTATTATAAATTGCTAAAGTGTATAAATAATGTATTGTATCAACGCTGATTCACGTTGAGTTTTTTTCTTAAATTTTAGAATGGTCAAACTAGCGGCAATTATAGTTGAAGAGTTCTTTTAAGTTTTCAAAAGGAGTGCCAAATAAATAGCTTGAATAGTGAAGTCGCTATTTTACCGGGAAAAAAAAGTGTTCTTCACTTTGTTTTGTTCTTCGCCTCTCCTACGTTGGCTTCTGTGTGTAAATTAATTTATCCCCATTGCTGGTCAAGTTCTCAACTTGGGTTTCAGACCTTATGATCAGCTCAATTCATAATACATGCGTGAAAAATAAAAATAAAAATTACATGATAAGCCGTTGTCTCTTACTCTATAGTATGTAGTAGCCTTTCACCGCAGGTAAGAGACATAATTAAAAAAAACTCCTAAAGCTGGGTGAAGCAGCACCAATATTTGTTGCAAATCAGAATCATATAGCTTCATTAGGTGCTACATCTGTACCGAGAGAAGAGGAAAGCAAAATTAAACCATACTGATTTTGGTTAAGAGAACATAGGTTACTTAGCACTCAGAAATGCTGGTGCATTTGTATGTTAATCACTACCCAAATTCCTGTAATCTTTGTTTTGCATGCCATGTTATATTATTCCTCACGCATACTTTGGTTATGTATCTTGAAACACTATCATCTCTTCAGAGATTGTTCTCAAAAGAATCTCTGATTAATCAGATTCGCTCAGGTTTAAATACTATCACCAATAATCTAAACAAGAACATAAGCCTTCTTTGAAATGATGGAAACGAAGCTTATCCCGAATGATTATCTCTCGATTTGTTACAACTGAGATGAACTTAATTGCTGAATGACAGTCTTCACATATCCTAAGGTTCTTGACAATTCTGAGAGTCATTCCATGGGTAGTTTTCATCAGCCCAAATACTACTGCAAGCTTCTCACTATGGTATCTGAGGGCATACTCCCTCTCTTCGTCTTCCAACTCATGCATTGCCGATTCAGGAACAGGTGCATAACCTGCTTCTTTGCACCTCCACATCAACTCATCCAAATAATGATAAATTTCACTTGTCTCAGGGTGGGACTTGTCACCCATGCTAAAAAGGTAAGTTTTGTTGTTCACACCTATGGTGCTATAGCCTAATTGCTTTTTTAGGCCTCTATGGATCATTATGTTTCTAACCAATTCCACTCTATCCATCCTTCCTGCCAATGCATACATGTTAGAAAGCAATACATAATGGCCAGGATTCTCTGGCTCTACAGAGATGAGATGCTCAGCAACTTCTAACCCAAGATCAAAATTCTTATGCATCTTGCAAGCCCCAAGCATTGCAGTCCATACAGCAGGAACAATCACCTCAGGACTAAGTTCTTTGATGAACTGGTAGGCTTCACTGAGCAACCCAGCCCGCCCAAGCATATCAACCATACAAACATGGTGCTCCACTCCTGGAACCAGACCATACTCTTGTCTCATGCTCGCAAATGCTCGGCGCCCTTCATCTACTAACCCTGCATGAGCACACGCAGATAAGACAGCAACAAAAGTGACACTGTTAGGAGCTAGCCCGCACGCTTTCATTCGATGGAAAATTTCCATTGCTTGAACACCATAACCATGCATACCATACCCAGATATCATAGCTGTCCACACAATAACATTCCCCTCATCCAATGAATCAAACACTGCACGCGCTCTGCTTACAATACCACACCGCGAAAACATGTTTATCAACGCAGTAGCAAGAATCACATTCACACGAATTCCATTACTAACAATATGATCATGCACCCAACACCCCAATTCAAGTGATCCCAGTTGAGAGCAAGCAGATAACACACTAACAAAAGTTGCGGAATCAGGATGAACCCCAAACTCAAACATCTTCCGAAAAAGCGCTACAGCTTCATTGGCAAGTCCACTCTGTTCATAACCAGAAATCATCGAATTCCAAGCAACAACACTTCTGTCAGGCATTTCATCGAACACTTTCCGGGCAAGTACCAACGCACTCGATTTCGAGTAAAACGCAACGATAGCAGCTTGGACAAAGGAATCCGAGCCATACCCATTAATGAAAACATGGGCATGAATAACCCTGCCAAGTTTCAGGGCAGAAAGATCAGCACAGGATTTGATCACAGAGGTGAAGGTGTAAGTGGAAGGTGCAATTTTTGAGAGGAGCATGCGACGGTAGAAGAGGATGGCGTCAAGGGAGAAACCGAATTTGGAGGAGGCTTTGATGAGGGAATTGAAGAGGAAAGAATCGGGGTCGAGCACGGAGTGGAAGAAGATTCGGCGAGTGTAGAAGATGGAACCGGCGGCGCAAGATAGCGTGAGGAGCTTGGTGAGGAGAGCGCGGCTACGGTGACAACCTGAGACAACGAGGTGAGCGTGAACTTGTTGGAGAGGTTTGAGACGCGGTCCTGCACGTAGCAGAGCTTGATATTCTGCAGATTTTGGCGGGGCTTCTGTGATTTGAAGTTTATGGTTTTCTTCTTGCCACTGTTTGGCTTCCATGAAAATTTTCCATGAAACAAAGTAGAAAGGATGTTTTGGTAGATTATTGGGGGTAAACAGCCACAACAAAATATCCCCAATTTTCACAGGTTGAATGGAATAAAATAGGAATAAGCATTACTCATTCAGTTAATAAGTATATTACATTATTTTGTCAAAAATATTGCAGTAGAAAATTTTGGATAGTTTAGTCACTTCAGTGTTTTTCATTTATAAATAAATCAAATTATAGAGAAATTCTCCATTTTCAGTGATGAAGTCAGCCTTCGAAGAAATACTAACCATGATATATATAAAAGATAAATAATAATTAACTATTGTCATAATTAAATAAAAAATAACTTTTATTATTATTACTTTAATTGAGAAGAAATATGATTTTCATCTTAAAAAATTATTTTTTTAAAATTTTTATCTATTAATATACTTTCTTAAAAAATTACAATTAATATTATATTATTTGATCAATTTATTTAAATAATTATAATTATATAGCACTTTAAATTTTTAATAAAATTACATTACACAAATTAAAATTTTAAATATCTCTAACTATCAATCTCACAAAAGGGATTATGAAAAGAAAAGCAAATTATTGAAAAAAAAATATATTTTAAAGTACCTAAAACGATTTGAAATTTAAAAGTCTCACTCAAGGCATAGGGGATAATATTTTTTTCTTTAGGTGCACTAAATTCTTTTAATTTTTTTTATACATGTTATTTTTTTTAATAAATCTTGTGCTCCTCCTCAACCTAATGTCGCTCCGCCATTGTCCACTTTGATGTCTAATTTGTATTGTTTCAAAACTATTATTATTAATTATTTATTTAAAGATAACTTGTCTAAAGATTTAAAAATAAATATAAAAAAGATAAATGCCAAAAAAATATAAAAAAGATAATATTATAAATATATCTTATTATTTATTTAAATATTTAAAGATAAATACAAAATAAAGGATTCAAATGCTCTTTATCATTATTTTTTATTTTAACGAAAAGTAAAAACACAAATTGAATAATGCAAATATTTTTGCTCATTACTTAATATACATATTAATTATAAATATGTATATACATAAAAAAATAAAAGATGTCAAAAGATGAGAAAACTGAAGAGAAAAATTGGTTAAGGAGTATAGAGTAAAGAAGTTTAATGGAAATAGGACCAGTGATAAGTTGTGGAGAACAATAGAGGAAAATATATTTTATTATTTTTATTTATTTAAGAATTTTTATTAATTTATTTGAAAAACAAGTGAATAAATTTAGAAGAATGTATTAATACATGTTTCATTTAAATTCATTATTATCAACTTTTATTCCTCTCATTTTTCTTTTCTTTTTAATATTTATTTCACAAACAAATTATTTCCTCTGAAACTGAAAGTCACAGCAACAGCTACCAAATGATGCCTTCAAGAAACTCTCCAACACTTACTTAACATGCCATAAAACATCTATAAATCATTATCAAACTGATGAAAAGTCACATCAAGTCAATCACTCCAATCATTGTATTTCTTATTTCATATTTTGCATCTACTAGTCACGATGATAATTGATATGATACGTATCATATACCATGCCACAAGGTCTGTTGTGTTGATACATGCTCAACACCACAATACCAAACCACTGAAGTACAAAACCCATATATTGGTGTTATAACAAGCATAAATTTGATATTATACAGATACGTGTAAACATATTAATATTACACATAAGGTTGGAATATGTTGGTTGGGAAATTTGACGGTTACTTACAAGTTGCAACTTAGAAGGAAATTATTTTTGCAGCTCAACAAACTGACTGCAGTCAATTCCCTTATCAGAAAATGCCTCTACAAGCTTGGGGAAGAGCTTAGCAAGCATAATTTTAAATCCTGTAGACGTGCCCTTCTGGTTTTCATGCTCAGTTTCTCCACATCCAAAAGCACATCCAATGGGAGCTCCTTCAAGATATGCCTTACAAGCATGAAGTATATGTTGGGAGCGTTTTCTGAAGTGCTCTTCCACCAGTGCCTCAAAATGCTGCATCAGGCATCAATGTCAGTTACAAGTCCATCCATATAACTACATTCAAAGATTCAAATGGTACTACTTTCTGCAAATTAATCTAGGAACAGGGCCACATACAGGATCCAAACCCTGGAAGCCTGAGTCTAATCTAGTAGAATCAATTTAACACTGAAAATTGAAAACCTGAAGAAACTTAAGGTCATGCCAGAAAGTATGAAAAATTGGAAATCATGGACTCAACAGCTTTGTTCTGATCCTGTCCAATATACATAAGCATATCTTTGACAAATTTTATTATAAAAAAGAACCTCCTCTTTCTGTGAGAAATTACATATTTCATTCAAATATGCATAATATCCAGGTTATGTTCTAGATGTGTCCAATGCCTGTTTTGTATTCTGAGACACATATCTGGCATGTTGTACTCAAATCAATGGTCAACACATAACAAACTGGCAATGCCACTCTGAATTATTGTCTATTCTTCCTAAGTCATCATCACTGAATACACTGTAACTATAGAGGAAAACCAAAGAATAGAAGTAGTAATTTTACCTTGGGTGGCTTTCTTAATAGATACAACATCGATTTGCTTGTGACAAGGAAAGCATTCTCATTGTAACTCACTGAGTTTTTCTCTCCCTCAGCTCTGCCGATTTGTTGGTCATATCCAGCCTCATTGAAATAAGGCTTCTCATTAAGGACAAGGGCCTGCAGAGAGAGAAGGACTTGAAGAATTGTGGAGGCTCCAGGGTTCCACACTTCAGTGCCTGTACCAGTCCAAGTATTTAGGAGACTCAGACAGATTTTCCCTGACTCATACAAATTAGGATTTAATCGGAGCCCACCAGAATTGTAGTGCACCATCTGCATGGGATTTGACAACATGAGAGTTTGTTCAGATATAAATATAGAGTTTTTCTGTGAGATTTATGAACATGAGCTGTTACAATATAGACTAGAATATTTTCTACAAAAAGCATGGGTTAAACTGAACTTCTCATTTCAAACAAAGAGAAGGACCTTATAAACAAGGGTGCTGATGCATGAATCATAAATGAATATGATTAACAAGCACTGCAAACTACATTTAAAAGCTTACAGGTGGTTCATTGGGATACTCTGGAGGGAAACATATATCAAAGAAAAACAATCCGTCATGATAAGGGGTTCCACATGCACCAACAATAGCTGCTCGCATGAGATCCATTCTTTCTTCAAACACACGAACATAAATAGTTTCTGTTTGGGTCAATAAAGATTGTAAGTCCATTTGCTGAAATTACTATGAATATTTACAGCGTACTTTTACAGATTTCCCTTTTTAGTTAGTAAACAAGTAATCGACACATGGCTTTAGTCAACATTACAGGATACTTTTTCCAGATTAAATCTTCAATGACCAAAAATGGCTACATACTTACATTTGGTTTTATGGGAGGCCAGCAATCACCTTTGGACTAGTACACGTATGAGTGCATATCAAAGGTGCTTGACAAGCTAGTATACCGGTGCGCCATGTGTGCACCGCAAAGCCCCTATGACCCACCTGTAGCACATTATAGACACGGGGCTATAGCTATAGCTTTTGGTTTAGTGGGAAGCACTTGATCCAACATTTACGTTCTACTTCAGTTAAACTTATGAACTCCCACTTTTAAAAGATAAAATTTTGGCAAATTTTCATGTTCTCTTTAAAACTACCACCAATTTAGTTTCTATTCAGTAATCTACTCAACTGAAGGCTCCTAGTCTCCCTAAATTCAAAATTGTCTCTAATTTAATCTTCTCTAATTGCCTTATAGAAATTTGGCCTCCTGCAGTACCTACAGATCAGTAATGTAACAACTGATACCATGTCATCTTGTCTTGCCAGTTGCCATATATTGTCATTCAAAATGGGCTCCCTTCCAGATTAAAATGGTTAAGGGAATTACAAGGACTATCAATCTCAGTCCATATAGTGGCAGAGACCTCTGACTGCATTGATCCAAATGTAATTTCCTAGTTCGAATTTAAGCATTATATAAGAATAAAGGCTGCACAGTATATAAAACAATGTGCTTCAAAACAAATAAGATAAAGTGCGCACCAGGAAGATTTTTCTCGAGGATGCTCCATTCTTGCTGAACCTTTTTCACCCAACCTCTTTTAACCTACAAAGGATCCAAAGGAGTGGAAACAATTAGCCTAATATTTCAATGTAATTATATGTCACTGTAAGTGATGATGTGTCAACTTCTAACCTGAGATAATGTCAACCCTTTTCCCTCATAAAAAAAGTGGTGGTCAGAGCAATTTTCTATTATATCAAACTGCTTAAACTGGTTTGAACTGTTGCTGTCTAAAGAAAATGGAAAATCATTCTTCTCATGAATCCTAATAACTTCTGGATATGAAGTACTGTCTTCAGTAGATTGCAACTCAGTCATTGGATGTGATTCAGTGCAGAGGTCACAAGCTTCCAAATCTTTGTTATCAAGAAAATCAGATCCATTCTCCTCTTCAAATGTAGGTACTGAGGAAACTGCTCCTGAAAGTGATGTTCCACCAAGTGTTTGGAGTATACTGGCTTTAATGCTGGAGAAAAGTTCAAAGGCAGCTCGAGGAAGGGAAAAGGAACTACACTCCCGTGGATGCTTTTCACAATTCTCTCTACTACCATCACAATTTAACAAGTCCTGATCATCAAACATGATATTCAGTTTATAATTAGACAGTTGCATTAGGTAAACTCCTAGTCAACAATTAGTCTCATTGAAAAATGTTATTTAGGATGATAATTGATGCCTATAATTTCCATACTAATTTTTTTTTTTACAAAAAAATGAAATTAAAAGTTCCTATTTTCTCTTGCCATATTAACTACTTGAATTTTCACTGTAATTTCCAAGCTTAGACCTCTGTGTCTCAATGTACCAATTAAGTAATTCACTCAACAAACGCTAGTAATATACAAGCATACACATAATACACATGGATGCACAGATATACAGAACATACAGAAAAGATATTTCCCTCACCTTTCCCTTCTGGTCAGAAGGTAGACTTCCATGTTCAATCATCTCTTGAGTTAACTCCTCGACATTTGTTTCATAAGGAACAGGGGTTACAGTTGAACCTTCGTGTTTATCAATCCGAAAAATTTCATAAGGTGCAACCTGTTGGGAAAAACAAAAATCATCTATACATTACTTCCTGTAGATGAAAAGCTACAAATTATTGTATAAATTACAATAGAAAATCAGAAACAACTTTGGGAAAACTACAAAAAGGAGTTCTTGGTAAAAATATTTACATTTTAGGAATAATTAACCACTTGAGTGGTTAATTAAGTCAATAAGTGGTTACTCATAAACCACTCTTCAAACATAGTTAACCACTTGAGCAGTTAATAGTTCTTAAACTGAAAATATTTTGCCTAAGAATTCCTTTTTTTGTAATTCTGCCAAGAATTTTCTTAAGTGGCTAATATTGGTGCAGTCCATGTTCAGTATGATCATTAACTATATAATATGCAGTCCAAGTTCAATGGTTATAAGTTATTTGACCATTACCATCACATCTATATTTTGACTATGAATGGGAGCGTTGTCTATTATATTCCAAATGAGTAGAAAGGATCTTCCAAAACCAACCTTAACCTCACAAAATAGCATCTAGAAACCAACCCTGGTTTCAGTTTAGAAAAATCTTATATCTAACATGCACACAGCCACACACAGTTATAAATAACACTTCCAGGTACGAGCAGAATTGAAGATCAATAAGCTAATAGGATCAATAATTATCTATCAAACTGTTCATCTAGATAATGAGAAATGGAAAGCATTAAACTTCATGAGTTCTCCAGCACCACATACAGCAAGCAGCCTCATTAAGTACAGTATATTGAGTACATAAAATTATATGTCATACCTTGGTTGTGAAACCAGTAGCCCATTTCACCTCCACGTCCCCATCTTTGAAACCAGTAACATTGCCAATACAGCACAGGAAACAGTTATCAGGGAACTCATCCTGATAACCCATTTGGTTCCCATCTTTAAGAGGAGCCTCCACATTCAAGTCAGTCACTGACTTCGCATTATCATTATCAGCTTGGTAACCAAGCTGTTTTTGAGCCGCCTTGAACACAATATCACCAAAACAACAGGAGTAGTCTGGGTGCTCTACAAGTTCGTAGGCACTCACAGTTTCCTCCATTTTGTCTCCAGCCAAATTATCAGCGCTGGATATGGAAGCAGTTTTCCATTGTACCTTTACAGTATGCTCCTTTGCATCCACACATTGAACAACACCCCATCTTTGACTGCTAGGCTTAAGAGGATCATAAGAAGCACCTTTTTCCAGCACAAATTGATGAGGCCAAAATTCATGAGTGTTTATAACATTCACTGGGAGTAAATTCTCAGGATCTAATCCCAAAGTATGTTCACCATTTTGCCACACAACATCAACTTTGGTCTTTATCTTCCCAATTATAAACAATTCCCCAATATAAGAGTTAAGGTTTCTTCTCTTATATCCTCTTGCCATACTATGCTCCATTTTAAGATCACCTGTAGGTGTATCTTGAATAATCTGTTCCTTTTGGTCTGCAACTGAGAGCATGCACCGGTCACCAAGCTGCCAGTTTGCATGTGAAAAACATGATAACACAGTCAAGTTTTTGGAATCTTGCCAGCATGGGGGAGCATTCACATTCAAGTTGCAACCCACGAGAACAGAGGAAAACCAGTTAATATACATCAAACCTGCTTCCACAGCATAAACAGTTCCTTCATCTTGATTGTCTCTCCAAGTGCCACATAGCCATCTAGCTGATTTAGAAGCACTGGAGGACTTAACCTTTACTCGCTGCCCTGGATAGTATGGATACTGTGAATCTTCAGGAAAATTACGAGTCAGTGGTAAAAGCTTCTCTCTTTCCAAGGCAATGATATCACATTTAGTTCCATCATCAAACAATACAGTCACTTTGTCCACCACCCTTTGAACCCGACCAAGCCATGGCCCCTTAATTACATAATCACCTTCTGAAATGGAGCGAATCTTCAAAAGTTTCTTGGAGTTTACATTTTTTAATACTTTTCCTTGAACATTTTCCAAATCCACAAACACATCAACACCTATGACCCTTCCCATCTGTCCAGATGGGTCTGACAAGGAGCAGACCACATCCCCATGAACAAATGCTCTCTCAAATGAGAGAAAATCATCAATTTTCCCAATGCTTTCCTCCAAACTTGATAATATGCTCTGAGCATGTCCACCATATAGAAAATCAATTTCCTCATGGTCCTCACTGCTGCTACTGTCACTGAAAGTCTCCCAGTCCGAATCACTAGTGTGTGCATCCATCAATTATATGCCTGTCATAATTTTTTATAGTAACATAAATCAAGTTACAAGAAAATAACACGATAAACAACAATAAGGAAGAATAGAGCTGTTAGTCCATGTACAGGAATTCTCACTAGACTCTGAAATAGATGGAATCAGAATTAATCTGCATGCGATAAAATCTGGAAATGAAAGGACACAACCTAGTAATTAAGATGTAGATTTTTAACCCTGTAAAATTTTTTCTTTGAATGAGAGCTATGCATGAAAAATATATATATTAGTAATCTATTTTCCTCATTTAGAAAAACCTTGATCAACTGAATAATTGTTTTAGACTACAAAATTTCAACATATCAAGAAATGAACATTAACAGTAAATAGGGATTCAAGAAATCCATACCTTCACAAGCAAATGAAGCATCAAACCCCAGTGTAAGTATGTATTGTGATCACAGTAGGGATGCCGATGTCGACTTCAATGGATAATTGTGTATAATACAAAATATTTCTGATTAATACTTCTTTTTGTCACAGATAGTTAATCAGTATCTCCAAAAGATTATGTTGACCACTGAGACTGGAGATCTGATGCCAAAGGAGATTTGCCCAATTTGGACTGGAATCTTCACAGAAAGAAACCCTTGGGAGAGGTTTCTGACAACAGAATATCGATGAACTACAACTATCAGATGATTTTTTTGGGTGGTTTACTGGAAGGAAATTTTCTAGCTACTGGAGGAAGCAGACCAAGATAATCAAAAGATGCCAAAGGATATTTGCCCTACAGAAAGGATGGAGTTCCTAGAGATGGTAATATTTTCACAGAAGACTGCAAAAAAAATTTATTTTCATATATTTTTACTGCCAGGAATCCAACCAGAGGAAATTAAGCAACTTTTGCCAAAGGAGATTTGCCCAGTACAGATGAATCTTCAAACATAAATAAAAGCCAGAAAGGAAAGAAAATTTTCTCTTCCAAGATTGGAAGTTAAATTGCCAAAGGAGATTTGCCCTCACAATGAAGCCAAACACTGTCTATCAGGTCTATGTGGTAACAAGGGAGATTGGTTAATATTGAGATTCTAGAACCAATAAAATTTCAGAGTTGTAATCAGGAATGTCTAACAGAAATATTTTCTGCTCCTTGATTCACAGCAAGAGGGCAAATTCAAAACACAATTGCTATTGGCAAAAGGGCTTCCATTACCAGATCATTTCTTTTGAACCTGCAAAAAAATGAATAGTGAGTACTTTCTCTAACCTTTTTCAATATGAAAGGAAAATGGAAATAACAAAAGAATGAGAATTGCAGATAGTCAAGCTGACTATTTTATAATGTAGCATCATAGTTCAGGAGGCAAGAGAAAAAGCTGGGTTTGAGATTAAACTAGTGAACTACTTTTAATAAATCAACATCTTTAATTGTATATCAAAGAAATGGAATCACAAGGAATCGCTTTGAGTTTTAATAAACAAAACTAAAAAATTATAAAAAACGAAAATTATTAAATTTCTTAAGATTCCTTTCATCTTGACAATCACATAGTTAGAAAATTACAAAATAAGATGCATGCAAATTAATATTCTGATTTAGTACAAAACCTACTCTAGCACCCTACTTTGTAAGGAAACCATTGCACACAACTCATAGGTATTTTGTACATCAAATTCCATGGAAAAAAAAAATCAATTCCCACCGTCTCTAGTTGGTCTGTGAAAAAAAGACAGAGAGAGAAACAAGGGGGATACAGCTTATCCATAGAAAACAATGATATTTTATCATCCATGAAACAATCTATAATTTCTTCTTGTCAAATTAATCACAACTTTTTTGCTTTTATTGGAAGAATAATCCCAAAAACATTCCTTTAGATTTTATTGAACCTTGGAATTCATATGAAATCACTTCTAACGTAATCACGTTATATGGAAATCAAAAGTATTGAATCCAACACAATCAAATACCAAAAATCTAGCATTAGAATGAGTTTACACAGAAAAAATCTTAATCTATTAACCCCAAAAAATAAGTAAATCCAAGCTAAGAATTAAAAGAAAACAGGGTGAATTTGCAGAGCAAGGGGACAGTACCATTTGCACCTTTGAGATGGTTGGACCCATATAAGCAATAACAGGTATAGACCCAACAAACCCAATGAATCTTAACACAAAATGAAGGAACTCCACCCAGAACATAACAAATTGAATGAAACTGGGCTACTTCCCAAAATTTGCTTTCAGCTTCAAAAAACTACCTCGCTCTCTTCTTCTTCTTAGCTAAGAAATTTTCAGCCTTGTTAGAAGAAAGGAGAGGTGGGTATTGTTCAGATAGGCCTAGTTCCACCATCCTCCACACGAACACAGAGGTTTGGAACCATTGCATGGAGACACTCTTTCTTCTGTCTATGTGAAATGCTAAGGCTTTGGTGAAAGGTGGGAACTTGTGTGTTAGTGTAATGAATGGAGCGTTTTTGTCACATAGAAATAGAGAGACCATTTGAACCAACAGAAAAAGAATATACCAGACAGTATCAGACGATTCAGACACAGAATTGAGAATACTACGGGTGTCGAGAGGTGGGTTCAACTAGCGTATTCGCGGGGTTCACCCGATTCAACCCATAAAATATGAGTTAGTTAGATTTGTAATTTCAGTTAGGTTTAAAAATAATTTAACTCTAGCAATGTGTTAGTTAGATAGTACGTTAAAATATATCTAACTTGTATAAATCCAATTCACCTATATTTTTTAAGTAAAAAATTATTTAGATGATAAAAAATATATAAAAAAGATAGAAAATAAAGTTAATAATTATTTTAATATATATGATATGTGTGATGACACCGATTTTAATTGATTAGATTAATTTATTATTTGAGTTATAATTAATTTTTTTTAATTTATTTCAGATATAGTAAAACTTATTAGTTATTAATTTATTATGTACTTATTGACTTATGATATTTAGTTTATTCAAAATTGAGATATATTATGATTGAATAAGATCGGTTGAGACTTATAGTGTTAATTTGTTAGATTGAGACCTATTATGTTTGAGATTGAGACTTGTGATGTTAATTTGTTATATTGAGACCTATTGTGTTTGAAATTGAGACTTATGATGTTAATTTATTAGAATTTGTATTTTGAATTTTTTTAAGAATTTTTTTTAATAAAAAAAACATGTCAAACCCACAAGTTTGACTCAAATCAACTCACTCTTGAGTGGGTCAGGTTGGGTCAAGTTAAACGAAAAAATTTCTTCTATCCAACCCAACTCACTGCTCTAGTGAGCGAATCGAATCCAAATTACGCTGTTGAATTCACTCAACGATCATCCCTACAAAATACTACAAGAAGATAGTTAGTATGTAATTACATGTTTGCCCTCCGTGTGTATCACTCAAAGCCTGATATTGAAACCAGAAAGAAAGTAATCCTACAATTAGGGACGGATCAAGAAAATGTTTAGTGGAAGAGCCAAAAATTATAAATCACATTATCAAATTATATCATAGTATCTACCAATATAATTTATATTATAGTATAAAAAATAATATATAATACCTTCATCAAAGTTGAGTACGACGTTCTTTCATATCATAAAACTTATCAATGATAAAATTTGTATCAAACTTCTCAGTAATTTTTCTCTCAATATAAGTGATTAGACAATCAACCAGAAAGTCATCTTTCATCTTATTTTTGAGTCAATTCTTCAAAATATTCATAACTGAACAAGATCTCTTAATAGTAGCAATTGAAATAGTAATAGTCAATATCAAGCGAATCAAACGATCAATCAAATTAAGTATGCTTTAGAGAACAAATGAATAGAAAATTAAATGAACTAAAACTAATTAAATTAATAGTATATTACAGAAATAAAAAGACAATTAAAAAGTACAAATTGATAGTAGGCGCATTAGACATAAATAAAAAATTAATAACAAGATATGAGATTAACTCGAACTAATGAAAAGAAATTAAAAGAAAAAATAAAGGTTAATTAACAAAATACCAAACCAAAAAGGAAGAATTAAAACATAAGGAGGTTGGAGGCATAGTTTTAATAAAATACTAGATAGAAGAAGATCTTAAGAAATAAGATATGAAGACTTACAATAAAATTAGAAAGACGAGATGTTTCTTGTGTTTGAAAAGTTAGGACTCAGCTCCTTCAAATTGAACTTACTGAGTCGATGAGTCCCTATTGTATGACTACGACTTCTCTGCTCACGGCTCACCCACCCTCTTTGGGATCATAAATGGATAATAAAATTGATTAAAAGAAACAGAGATAATAAATGAAGAGTTATACTTTAATCGTTATGTGTCTATGATGTCTTGTGTGAGAGTTTGAAAGACATTGAGACTTATAATTTAAAAATACTTTCTTGTAGTTGTAGGACTTTAATTATCAAATATTAACAACAACATAAATACCAAAGCCCACATAAAGATGAAATTGGTAGGTCTTATGTATATTCTTTTAAGTCTTTTAACAAAATAATTTATTAATATTAATGTTTGTCATCAAATAAATTTTATTTTTCAAACTTTAACATTTATTTTACATTATAAGAGTCTAATAAATTATTTTTATGGGGAGTCCGTGGCTCATACACGACCCCTTGAATCCATCCCTACCTACAATTATGGCACAAAATTTCCTTTTAATCCTTCTGTCCCTCTTCTTTTCCTTTCTGATGTTGTTTCATAAATGGATTATTGAAGTTTATGCACCTACTGAAAGGATCTCACTAAGTCACAATATTTTTCTTTTTTTAAAGAAAAGTTTAGAGTGAAAGAATAATATCTTCATTTTAAGAGGAGAGTAAATTATAAACTTCCTATTAATATGAGAGTTCATAATTTAAATCTAAATGATGTAGATGTTATAAGTAGAAGGTCAATAAAGTGAATTAACTGTTATTGACATCACTAAGTAACAATTAACTCTATTTGAGTCTCATCAAACCATGACGTGACATTGTGGATTAGTAGCAATGATGGCTTGCTATTTTCTTATTTTGGTAAAATTGCTAACTAGGAATTTTGTTAAGAGATAAATCGTTAAAAAAGTTGAAATGTTTTTGGTTAGTTTTTATTTTTTGTTTTTGTATAGGTTTTTTTTTTCTGTTAAACTGATTTTTGTATTGCATAATATTAATAAAATATTACTGGCTAAACTCGTTTTCTTTCCAATTGCATGAATTTTAGAGTATTATACAAATAAGATCTTTTTATATATAAAAACCCATATTCATATTTTTATGATTAGATTTATTTAAATTTATATAATATCCACGCAAAATCTAATAGTTTTATATGTTTGTTTTTTTCTCTTTCAAATATTATTCATATATATATATCCTAATTTTTTTAGATGTATCCCGATACAAAATGTTTAACTTTTAGACATATTCATGATTCATATATGGCAATAAGCTTGTAGTTATTATTCTTCTAATTATTTTAACGTCACTCTCATACTTATGAGATTGATTTCTATAGTACACGTTTAGTTTCAGATGTTAAAAGATCGTAGAGATAGAAACATTCACACACATTCTAACGAAACTCACTTAATTTGATATTCTTAGCTTACTCTTAGTTTTCTCTTAGCTTACATAAAAAACATAAATATAAGACTATTTATAAGATATACATAACACCTCTTGACAATCCTTATAATGAACTTAACCCCAAAATATTTAATGTAACTTTTAACTAATTACATACATGATTAAATACTTAGAACCTACAAATATATAAATGTGCCAATACATGAATAATAATGAATTAAGTGAATGTATAAAGTTTAAATTTCCAACAATGTTTGCACTGTGTAGTATGTTCTATCATTTTGTACTATGCCTTTTGAGTTAGATACTAGAATAATGTTTGGTTATTGAAATGACAGAATGCATTTTGGACATTGGACAGAATGAATTTTGACACTCAATACACATAATTTTCTAAATTTATTCTCGCTTACATTTAAATTGGAGAGAGGAAGCAATGAGGTTCATGCCTATCTTCCTCTTATTACATTTTTCCACCGCCTAATTTGAAGATGGCGGACATAAAATGAAACTAAAGCAGTAAGACTGGCACTTAAGAAACTGATTGATATAAAATGAATTTTGGGAGGACTTCTACATGTAAATAGTCCCGCCGCACACAAGGAAAAAGTTCATCTATATAATATTGCTATCTTAGTATTTGTTTTCATGGAACAGCAATCAAATTATCTCATAGTTCTTACCAGTGAGCCATATGGTTTACTCTTCTTAAAGCAGGACAGTGTCTTCATTATTTCCTATGATTTGCATTAATCACTAAGAAGAACATTGAGCCATATGCATCATTAATCCTCAATACTGTTAATCATCTTGAGAGTTAACAAAATTAGATCCAAGTATCATCAAAAGAAAGGAAACATCTCTTGCATTTACTATCTATTGATTGAAGCAGTAAACAATTGACATTGTAAATGGAGTATCGAACTTCTCTTTCCTATAAAAGCCAAATGTTAATCGAATCCCACAAAACGTGTACCTTCTTAAAATGGAGCATTACAAGAAAGCTATTTATAATAATCACTTCATTTCTTTTTGTGGGAACGCTATTACAACAACATTTGTCAAAAAGTAATTTAAAGTATGTAATGCCAAGAACATATGTTGTCATAACTCATAATACTGCCATCGATCAATCACTTTATATGCTTTAGTGATAAAAGCACTAAATTTGCTGATTCTATTTAGAAATTTCTAGCCATTAAGCAAGGTTATCTCTAGTTTATTCTCCTGGATATCCTTGTCAACATATGTTACTTTTCTAGCCAAAACAAAGAATATCCTTGATGCTTCAAACAGTATATGCTACATCGACAATCTCCTCCACAGATAACAAACAGAGAGGATATTAGGAGCCAATCGGTTTTGTTCTATAGTATGTATGAACTGAAACAAAAGACTAAAAGAATTTCTTTTACTAGCTGCCAATGTTTAAAGAATGTGACTAAGCACTTAGACACTGTCTAGTTGGAAAGGTAGAACAGATCACTAGCTGAAAATGACCAACTCCTAACAACTTTTCTCACTTCCTATAACCATATGGAGTTTTAAACCTTTTCTTTTCTCTTTTTGTTGGGTGGATTCCAGATTGACAGTTATTTTTTGTACTTTGTTATGTATATGACCTAGATTTGAGTCCAAATTCCAGTGACCCTTTGATGATTGCTAGGGGACCAAGTTATGGAGATATGAAGTTTCTTCTTTAATAGCCAAGCATTTAAAGGTGCCACTTCGTGAACATGTTTTGGACTTCTGATGTTACAAGTATAACACACTTGTTTATGCACAACTTTTCCGGTTCAAATCCTATCCCATACTGCTCAACTTTCCTTGTTGAACAGCCAAGGCAGAAAAACCAAGCTTCTTGTTGTCAATAAGAAATGCACCATAGGAAGTTTTTGTTTTGTCATTGCTATCATCCTCAAGAAAAGTCAAGTAATGCAATCTAAGCAAACCAAAGTTCACAAGTTTCTTTCAAACGCCAGAACATGAAAATCATTGGAAACAACAACAATGCTTGGAGTGTTATCAGAAGTTTTTTTAAGTGTATGCAAGAAGTTTCTGAATTTTAGTTTGTCTAAATGGTATTACTTACACTAAGGTTAAAACTTAGACCAGTCTTCATATGATTATGGTGGGGCATCTCTCATTTTTTGGGCATTGATGGCTGCAATATCCAAATATGACACTGCCAGTCTGCCACGTTAGGCAAATTGGATGATTAATTGCAACTTTCATCTGCTCCACTTTTGTTCGTAAGTGCTATTGGCCATAAAAAAACAAAATTTTTATAAATGCTCATGGATCTACACTGTATGTCATAGCTAATGCACTTCAATTTTTTTTCCAACTTTGGCTCTGGCGCATTAAATTATTGCATAGTGGATCTCTTGCATTTAATAACTAGCTAGGCCAATCTGCACTAGTGCAGGTACACACAAAAACACAAGAAATCCCTGAGGGTACAAACTCGAATATTCACATATATATTCCTCCTTCTGCATCATTTTTTTTTTGGGGGGCATGCAATATAGTTCGCATAATATGATGTCAAATTTCAAGGAATATGGTGAAAGCTCCACATTGGTAGGCTTTACAGCACGATTTGAGCCACCTGTGCACCATTATAATTAAATACTTTTGAAAATGGGTGTTTACGTGTCAGTTTTGTTACAGTGTATGTTTGTGCGGGTCTGTCATGCAAAACGAGAGATATTATCCTATGAAGGTGGATATGGAACTATTGTTACTATTCTACTTACCAATATTGTACCACTGAAATGCATATCACAGGTGGAAATTTTCACAGAAGTGCTTACACAACATTAATGCTTGTGCAGGAAAACATCACCTAAAAATGCCTCTAAAATCATGTTTATCCTGAACCTGTTTTTGTTTTGAAAATCTCTGTTCTAAACATCAAGATTACCAAACTCCATAGGACCACATGTAATGCATTAGTCATGGAGGAAAATAGAGTAAACCCCATTTTGAGTCTTTCTTCCACAATGCTAATTTTAAGTTCTTGCTGCTAAAAATTACCATTATAGTGAAATTAGATTTATGTGATTCTATGAGCACTTTCCAAACAACCAAATGCAGGTCAGTGGCCAACAAGAACATGTCTAGCACGGGAAATGCAAGGTTGAGAACAAACCTACAGTCTAGGCCAACTGCTGCAAAAGCGCCTACCTTGGCTGTTTATTGTCTATAATTAAATGGGGAGACTGTTATTAACAAGATACTCTAATGATTGAGCATTGAAGAAGATCTATGATCTAATTTTACTGAGAGGAAGCAACTAGTATGGTGTCAGTTCACAGGACAAGAATAGGATACCATGTTTTGTGGTCCAAATTTTTATATATAAAATACCCAAGAGAGAGTAAGATGCTCTTCATAAACAATAACAGCCTTAACAACAATGATAACATAGTAATCATGAGTACAAACACTTCAATTGTTAACCTTCCTAGGAGGCAAATACATTTAAGTCAAATATCTATCTTTTTTGTTTTTTTTTTGTTTTTTTTTTGGTTTCTGTCTCCCCCACCCCCCCTCCACCCACAAAAGAATTAAGTGGATCAATGTCATTTAGGAAAACATCTTTTCAGCAACACAATCAGAATTTTGGTAATATTCTTTGCATTACAGATACAGAAGGCCAAAATACAATCAAATTTGAGTAATCTACGCAATTACAGAAGGGGGAAAGGACACTTTGTTTGAGACTATTTTGGTATTTTTACTTGTCCAGCGTTTATCAATATCTTTTTTCTCAAACCTAGTAGTTAGTGCATCCAATTCCAATGTGACTTGCATTTGAAAACTGCTATTAAGATATTGAGAAAGGGCAGCAGGGAGAAGAAATCCCCTGGTTACCAAAATCCTTGTTCATTTGCCAAATAAAGGTCGGGTTATAATTAGTCCTCCACTATTAGTAAAATAATCATTCCAACTGAATTTTAGAACCACTAGCAAGATAGTGCTTCTTAAATATTCACAACCAAGGTGGACTTTTACTCATGCACTTGGTAAGAGTTGCCCTTTCTTTTTCTTGAACTTTTCTGAACGTTCCTAGCATTTGAAAAAAATATTTATATATAAAAGCCGCCCATGCATTTAGTAGACAGGCAGTACACCATGCAATTATAGCAGAATATGGAAATCAACCCATATAAATAAAATGAGTTTTTTTTTACCATATATAATTTGAGAAATGTTTTATGTACATTAAAATATACACATCATATTTATATTATATGTTAACATAAGAGATATGTCAAATCATCTATATATGCAACTGTAATATTTTTGTAACATACAGAATAATTTTGTGAGTGAGTTGAATAAAATTAGATATATTTTTATTGAATAAATAACAAGACTGATATAATTTAATCTTTTCCGCATGGAAAAAAATGTTGCAAAAGTTATGGGAAAAGACTATCATATTTATTAATAATTAGTAATTCTTCTGTATGGTTAATCAACAAAAACATAAATATTAGAGCATGTTTGGAAACACTTAGTGTGTATTTGGGATAATTATAAAAATTAAATTATTTTAATAATTAATATTTGTATAATTTTTTTTGTTATAATCGATTATAAGAAAAAAATTTTATTTTTGAATATGTTAACTAAAAAGTAATTTTAAACTAATCTGTTTCATTTAGATGATATAAAAAAGAATTATTTTTATGTATCAAATTATTAAAATTAATATAGAATAATTAAAAAAATTAATTGATTAATTAAACAAATATTTAATTAAGAACAAAATAATATTTATATATCAATATTAAAATAATCCTAACAATTGTTTTATAACTTTTTAAAAAAGCTATTGTCGTACAAAACAAATTCATCAACAGTTTTTCAATGTTTTACCCAAACAAAAGTTTGAACGTTTGCAACAACTGAAAACACAAAAAAAAAGCTTTTAGAGCCAACAAATAATCCCAACCAAACAAGGCTTAGATTAGCTTTTTCTAGCTTTTATTTTAAAAAAAAATGTTGTTTTAATAGTGTGGTAATATATTTGGTAAAATCAGTTTTAATTTGTACATGAAATTTAATGCAGTATAAAAACTTTTTTTCATAATACTAAAAGATTAAAGTTTATAATTCTAATTTATAAATTATTCTTTATACTTTGAGATGTAAATATCATTTTGTCCTCAATCAAATAATTTTTTTAATAATTCTATATCTATTTTGATAATTTAATGTATAAAAATGATTTTTTTTATACTATCTAAACTAAAACATTAGTTCAAAATCACTTTTCAACTAACATATCTAAATATAAAACTGATTCAATTATAATTGATTATAATAAAAAAAATTATATAATAATCGATTATTAAAATAATTAAATTTTCTGCTTATTCTAAATACACATTAATTTATGCCCTTTAATTTTTTTAAGTATTTTTAAAATAAATGTAAATATTAAAAAAAGTATATAAGTATTAAATTTGAATATTTATTTATAAAATTTACACCTACAAAAGAGAAAATATCGATTAAAATGTGATAACTTTTCTCACAATATTAATATTTTTTTAACTGTTATCCATAAGATGTAAATGAAATTGTACATGATAGTAAATCTGTAATTAATCTACATTTTCAGTTCAAAACATCAAATTTAATTAGTATTCAATTTGATTAGTCTGTCCTTAGTATTGGCTAACTATAAATTAATAAGTAAATGACATTATTTTCTTTAAAATATGCTAATCGTACACACTCATAAAAATCTCAAAAGAAATACACCTCTGCACAAGATATTGTCAAGATACATTGGATCTATGTAGGATGTTAGATTTGCACCGAAGTGTAATTCAATGCTTGATGAATGTGTTTTTTTTTTCTCCTTTTGATTTTGGAATACTATCACACTTTGTCTTTATTCACCAAAACGTAAACTATACAATGGGATTGGAATTTTTATTTCATACACTCCACCTCGCCCGTTTGTAATTAAATTTGAAATTGAAATGGAGTATCTATTACTGCATTATTGAATACCCCTTTAGATACAATAAACAAATAGCACATCCCTTAATTTCAAAACCAAGATTTGTTGATGCCTTGATGATATTATCTACCATTTCACTATTAATGAATTTTGATGTATGTAATACGTGGAAGAAAACTATGATCACATTCACTCAATCATAGAGTAGATGTTTCCCCTCTTTCTTCATATGAAAACCCTTTCTGATAGTGGCTAATGTTTGCCTAATAGATTCAGGAAAAGATTGAGGACCGATACAAGTCTAATCAAAATCCACCATGTACTATCAAATTAAAAAGCGAAAGATATCTGCAGATGGTGTGCACAGTGAAAGCAAAATAATGGTCACATGTAACAGCAAGTCCATCGCAATCTCAACCAATTATAATAGTAAATCAGATAACAGCAAACGTTAATTTTTTTTTTAAAATTTTAAAATTTTATATATTATGTAGTGGTAAGAAGTGGAGTAGCTGTTGCAACAAATAATTCATTAGCATAATCATAATTAAAACGAAAGTGGGAGCTGCGGCAGTGCTTTACATTATGCCAAGTCCTTGTATGTAGTTAGAGGAGATTGATAGGTGACAAAGAAAGTGAGTCCACTTAGAACCACTTTGTTCCATGGATTGGAAGGAGATATTCTTCCACTTCTTAATCTCTTTAACCCTTGCAACAACCCACACAGCACACAGAAAAGTCACCCCATGAGTTGAAAAATGAGAAGAAGGGAAGAGAAAAAAAAAATCTTAATCAAGTCCAAGGTCAACCATGGGGTGGGGATGGATGTTTGTTTATTCCCTTTTGCATTACTCTATACAACAATCAGTACAAGAGGGAATAAGATATCCGCGGTGGATACGTTAAATTGAAAAACGCTTTGTAACACATCACTTACAAGTCATATCTCCTCATATTACTATAGGTGACAAAATTAGAATGCACGTGTGTAAAAAACAATGTGAAATTGGCTGTGATCAAATGGTTAAAACTATGCTTATGTGAGTTGATATGTGTATATAGCATTATTCGGTTGAATCCTAATGTTGTCAATAGGAAATTGTGGAAAATGTAAAGCTCAGTCATTGTCTCTATGGAAAGTTTAGTAAATTGTAACAGTCCCAAGTTTGGGTATACTAATACTTTGTGTTGGACAATGACAATCGACTAGTCATGACAAGTCTGATTTTTAATTCGCATAAAGGGGTGGCTATCAATTAAAGAGATTTCCTCAGACCCACAAATTCATTGACATCCTCTGGAAAGAGTGTTATCTTAACAGATTCATCATTCATAACATAGCTTGTGTTGTCTTTTTTCTTATCCACAAGAGTAAAGCATTTATGTTTGACAGCTACAACATATCATCCCACATAAACATATTATCAACCAGGGCATTGGAAATTTGGAAATAGGATTTCAACTGAGTAGTTCTAAAACTTTGTTAAAGAATAATTACTAAATCAAAAATTTCTCTTGAATTCAAATTTGCTGAGAAAAATCCTCTAAAGTAATTTATGAGTAAATAAACATCTATCAACCATTGATAGATAGACCCACTCATCAATCAATAATTGATAAATTCGTACTTGCCCATAAATTACTTTAAGGATCCAAATCCCAAATTTGCAATCTTATTATATTGGGGAGCTTCAATCTATGCAGTCAGAAAACATACCCTCAGAGAAGATTAACACTTGCAAACAACAAGGGTAACGAGCTTATCAACCAATCAATCCATATCAAAACTTTGACAAATTTGATTCAAATTCTAAGATAACAATTTCAAGTCTAACAGGGATGGATTTTTCAAGACGTATCCCAATAGAAACGTGTTTATGTTACAAAGGAGCCCTATATCACCTAGTGTGAGGAAGGAGATGGAAGAGTAATGGAAATGCGGCCTGGTTGAGATTCGATCTCGAGATCAAGCAAATTTCCAAAGAGGCTTGATGGCAGTTGAGCTAAAGCTCTTGGGCCCAATAGAAACTTGTTTCAATCATTTAAGCGGAAGATTTGAACAAAGTACACAGTACCACACAAATGCAGATGCAGTATTTTGGTCAACATAGATCAAGACATTGTCTGCCATGTAAGAATCACACTGGGATTCTTTTTCTCCTTTCCCTGCACAAGATGTGTAATACGAAGTTTGCATACTTTATTTCTGTCAGAAAGTACAATGCATGATACAGTTATCATGCTTTTAACTAACAATAGAATACAGGAGCCAACATTAAATTTCTTGAGACCTTGAAACCTGTTTAAGAATCAATAATTGAACAACTAAATATAAAATTACAAAGGAAAAAAAAAAAGTGTAATCAATCCTACAAAACTTGCCTACCGAGTGGATGGTTGTCAATTTACGCCTAAAATGAATTTCCAGATGCAAATGGAGCTTTTCAGGTATACAATCATGCTCATTACATAGCATCCAACTGCCAAAACTCATTGAGACATACAGATAGCAATTACTATCAACAGCCAAGGGGGTACATCCTTTTTAAGCAGTAACTGCAACCTTTTTCCGTTCCTTCTTAACAGCTTTTGAAGGCTTTTCAGCCAAGACATTTTGAGGTTTCTCGATTCCTTGAATATCAGTTATCCTTAACTTGGTCAACTCCTGAAGATGATAACCAAGCATCAAGCAGATTTAATATCAATAATTTGTTATGAAACTACATCTGGTTAAATAATTGATTTCCAACGCACCTGGCGATGCCCTTTGGTTCTTCGGTAATTCTTTCTTTTCTTTTTCTTAAAAACAATTACCTTTGCATCTAATGCCTGATATAAAGGAAAAATGAGCACACATGCAAGTGCATAGAAAGAAAGAAAAACAAATATACAGTGATTCAGACAAACCACGAAATTTTCATCATTGCATCATAGAAATATCAAAAGCTATTAGAAACAGGACAATTATAATGCATGGATGCAGATAACAGAGGAATAATCACTGACATAGGGGCCCACAGACACACACAGAGACCGTGATAGAAGGGATCCATTATGAGTACTCTAACATTTTAAAAATCAAATCACATGTAAGAATAAAGCGACATTTGCTACTCACAAATGACAATCATATTTCAGAGTTCATTTTAAAGGAATGGTGCAAAAAAGGTCAGAAATTCCATTTCAAGGCTCAGGCCCTCCAAAGTTGAAATGAACTTTTATCTTTAATATTTTTAAGATTATTATATAAGCAATTAAGAGACTATATTTTTAATGTTTGGTTGTTTTTACTTATTTTTAAATCAGATTCTTGAGTTTTTTCCACCCCAATGTGAGGTTCTAGAATTTTTTTTCTTTCTTCTCTCTTGAGCTCCTCCTTTATACCTAGTACCTACCTATCCGTGTCTTTCACAATCTATACACAACTTGCCTTTCCCTTCTTGTGTTGTTCTAACATGAACAATCATGGATCTTTCATTTTCATTATATCTCCAGAAAGTTCATTCTTCAATTGTTCATGCCATTGCACCACATCATAATTAAGATTGTGAAAGATATGTTGGGCTTTTGAGGCTTACAAGGTTTGTTTATCTCAGTTTTGGTAGTTCTGCCATCATTGTTTGTCGTGTACGATGCTTATTTGAGCTAAGTAACGATCTTCTTTGAACTTTATTTATTTTGGCAATAATATTTTTATCTATCTTTTGGTAGGAAAAGAAAGAGGTTGAACATTTTAATTTAACAGATGAGTTTTTATTTAAATTCATCTCTAAATTCCAATAAAGGAAGACTTAGACATACACATACATAGGAAGACTTAGACATACACATACATAGTGCAAAATGCAATCTACAGTTTCTGGATTTTTATCATATTATTAGAGGAAAATTGTATGCATATACATGAATTACATGTAATATATAATTCTTTTAATCTCTTCAACTAGATAAAATTATGTCATTTAGTCACAATTCTGATTCCATTCCATTATGATTGCAGGCAGCAAACGTATAAATGGAAAGAAAAGATATTGCAACCAAGATGCAACCAAAAACTGAAAGAGGAGTGATCATTCTATTCCAAACGTAGTCCATTAATCCACTCCTACTCCCATCATAAGAAAACTGGTTCTGCATACCAAATTTGCGGGAATTTAATTGAACTGGAAAGTTCCGCACTTACATGCTCCTCAACAACAGCATGAACAGCTGCATCTAGCAGTAAGGGTCTACCAACAATTGTCTGACTTGCTGAGCCAAGCAACAGAACTTTGTTCAGAATCAACTGCAATGGGCAAAAAGTACAACGGAATATTCAATTAAACGGCATGAAAGATTCCATAACAAAGAAAATAGCAAATAATTAGTACAAAGAAAATAAGCCATCAATTAATAAGATTACTGGCATACTTAAACTGATACAGATATACTGTTATTACACACAAACAGTGTATCTAGAAATAGCACAAGCAGGGTAGTTCATAGAGCCATCAATGGAAAGCAGCAACTGCACAACAACAACGAAAGCCTGCTCCCACTAGGTGGGGGTTAAGCAGCAACTGCATTTCACCCGGGAAAAAAAAAATCCAACTGTAGTTCTGAACAAAGTTAACATAAAAACTGTTCATATAAGAACTAATTTTTTTAAAATTTTAAGAGAATGCCAAAACACATGAGACTTAAAATATCCTTCCATTCTTATCTAGTTTTGAAATTTGGCAGAGATTCCCAAAGTCTCCGTACATGTAGCATAATGCAAACACGAGTAAGTAATAGCCCTTTTTAAATGAGCATCACTTATAAGAAAATCTTCTTACAAAGGAGGTAAGTAGAAACATCATTTGCAGTAGGAACAATATGACAACAAAAGTTTAGCATGTGTATTACCATTGCCAAATTATTTGGAGAAAAGGAAAGTAAAAGACAGGATTTAACGAAAGTTTTGAGATAAAATCTTTTAAACAAGCACTTAAAGAAAGAGATTGCTAATTTTGAAAACTTCCTGGAACTTTACAGTTTTGCAACAATACCTCTCAACTATTCAACACTCGGTTGTCCCCCCACCCCTAGGGTTAATTCACCAACCAATCCAAAGGGGCTATTAAATAAGCAAGAGATACCATCACCATCAGCAGCCTCGTGAAACAAAGGCAATAATGTTACTGCTTATAATCTTGATCTCAATCAGTAGCACAGTATCACGTCACTAAGAAATTGAATCAACCAGATATACACGGTAAAGTTATAATATAAGTCACACTGATCCTCCTCAGTCCTCCCTTAATTTAAAGTCCAATAGATGATCCACAAACACCCCAGGATGAGTACCAATTTTGCAAAGAACCCTCTACTTGAATCCCAACCAATCACACACACTAGTGCTGGGACATTATATACCTATGCAAGCAAAAGGGTCACTTACCTTATCATTCACTTCGCAAAATTTCAATCTTTCAGTGAAAATGCTGTCCCTATTGCTCACTTTAAACTGGTGTGAACCAATCTATACCAATAAATAAAATAAAATAAAAATAAAAACTCAATTACCAAAAGGAAAGAAAAAATGAAACATTGATAGACACAAAAAACACAAGTTTGCAAAATTGAACCTGAACAACAGCGTAAACAGGCTCGTAGGGCTTAAAAACTCGATCATCCTTGTGAAGGGGACCAACCACTTTGTACCCAATAGCCAATGCTTCTGCTTCCTTCTCCTCCGCCGTATACACCTTCTTCTCACTTGACACAGACACATTCTCATCGTCACAACTCTCTCCCTCTTCTTCTTCTTCTTCATCATCATCATCATCTTCTTCTTCTTCTTCTTTATCATTATTGTCTTCGATTTCTCTACCTTCGTTGCCGTGATCGCTTTGTTTACCGGAAGAGAAGTAGCGAAGGTGGGACCATTGTGCAAAAGCAGAGGTGGGTCTGGTGAAAATGGGAAGAAAGGTTGATGTGTTGAGAGGTGGGTTCGGAAAAGGAGGCAGAGTCACAGAAAGTGATTGGAGAGATGGGTTTGGGTTTGTGAAGAGAAATGGGGTAGCTCCACGCGTTAAAGCTTGCAGGCACCTCCTATTCGCCATTGAAGCTGTTGTTGTAGAGCAAGCTATTAGGTTTTTTACGAGGTTTTGATCACTGGAAGAGACTCACTGTGTCTGTCACTCACACTACCTGTTTTTTTCTTAATGGGCCTAAGCCCATATGAAAAAGAACCAAAAAGGATGACAGTAATTCTATGACTATGAAGGAAGAAAGCCCATGAAGCATGACAAGAGTTTATTCATAGTTTTGTACAATAATAATAATAATAATAATATAAAGAGAATATACACGCTTTCATATTCGATATGTGTCATTTTGATATAAAAATATATTTAAAAATTTATCATATGACAATTACATGATCTTAATAACTGTCATGTGATATTTTATGTTACAATTTAAAAAAAAATGTACATGTGTGGTCAAGTCCAAATTAAATTTATTGCTTACACATATAAATATAAAAATTTATAATCACATATGAATTACCTTTATATGTATACTTTTGCAATATTAATTCATATTCATATTCAAATTCAAAAAATTTAAAAAATTCCCACCTATCTTTAGTTGATCATGTTATTAATTATTTTTATTGGTGATTGATCTTAAAATCCCAAAATTTTCTTAAGTGTCTGATACTATTTTTGCTATACATGAATCTGTCACCTTAAATTAATTAATTATATTTTTAAATTACTATATTTATTCTATATTATTTAGAAAACTTCAATACATACATCACACAAGAGTGAAAACTTTGCATGAAAATATAGTAAAATTAATTAAATGTAATTTATTATGAGAAAAATAAGAAATGATTAAGTTTTTTTTAAAGTTTTTTGTTCATATATATAACATATAATATTTAAATATTTAATATTTCTATGTCCCTACATTGAAAACTTTAAATGAAAACATATTAATATTTACATATTTGAAATAAAAACTTTACAAGAACACTCGTATCATATGACATTGAGGTTTCATTGATATTTTAAGTAAAATTATTTGTAGGATTTAAGATAGTTTTTATGGACAAATAATAGAATAAACTAACTTCAATAGGAGCATTGATGAATCATATGTAATGGACAAGCTATAGTTCTGTGTCATATTGAATGTAAAAGAGAATAAGATTAAGGCTATGTTTGGATATTTAATAATTGATGGAATGGAATGAGATGAGATGGAATGGAATGAGATAAAAGTACCATTCCATTGTTTGGATATTTTACGATGGAATGGAGTAAAGTTGTCATTCCATTGTTTGAGAAGTGGATGGAAAGGTAAGAATTATAACTTTATTTTTTTTAAATTACCCTTATTGCAAACACACTAATTTTAGAGTATGAGGTTAATGTAGTAATAAAAGAGATAATTCCATCTCATACCTCCCAAATTGGGGGAAGAAAATTAATGGTTTATGGTGGGATGAGATGGGATCCATCCCACCCACTTCCATCCCACTCCACCATTTTTTAACATAACCAAATAATGAAACCTATCTCCATCCTATCTCATTCTATTCTATTCCACTTAATCCCACCAATCCAAACATAGCCTAAAGAATCTAAGAAGATATATGTCAATTGATTGATTTAACTAATACTTTATTTTATTTAGTCTACTTAAATTGTGTAAACTAAATATATATATTATAAAATGCTAAGGTATTTGAATGCATTGAGTATCATTTGACTATATTATTATTGATCATTTCAATTTTTAGTAGGTTTTCTTTTTTATTTGTCATTGTAATATCTACCCATTTAAGATTATTTTGTTAGTATAATTTGACATTAAGGGCCAACTTGGTATATTCTTAATAATAAGTTGATAAAACATCCAAATGAATAAACACATAAAAATTAATACTAAAAGAAAAAAATTATAGAATCAAAAATTGAAATTATCTAAAACTATATAAACTAATTATTTATTGGGAGGACATATAAAAAAAATATTTATTGAGAGAAGTTACATAACATGATTATCATAATACGGGAGAGCTGGTTAATGAAAACAAAAAAAAAATGGTTTTGAGTGGGTTCCACTATAGACTCCACTAATTATAACTTAATCAAATTCATCTAAACCATTTGAGATGTCATATCTCTAGGTTAAGTATATATTTTTCTTATTTTTTTAAATTTATCTTGTGCATTACATGGGTACAAAACACTAGTATTTTTAAAATCAAATTGGTCATTTAACCAGTAAAGACACTAGTTTACGGTTAATTGGTTAAACCGTGGTTGAACCGGTGATAATTAATTTTTTTAATATTATATAATATATTAACTAATAAACTAACATATTAATATATCATATTATGTTACTTAATGTTTTAAAGTCTCAAATTGTACAATAAAGAAAGTATCAAAGCATACAACATATATAAAAGTTAAGAAAAAGACACACTTACGAGCTTCACATAGAGTAATGAGTGGAACATCCAAACACATAACTTATATAAAAGCCAAGAGAGAGACAAACATTCTTATGTCTTTCTTGAGTCTTATATGTAAACCTTTGTAGCTTGGCATTTGGTCTTTATTTGGCTCAAAAATTATTTTTTGAATGAGTTAAAAATGTGTTAAAAAAATGAGTTTAATTTTTTTTTAATAAAATTGGTTCGAACTAATTTACTACAAATTTTACTAGTTTTTGACCAGTTCAACCAGTTTTGACCGATTCTCTCACAGGCCGATTATATGGGTCAACTGGATCAGACTTGTGATCGGTTCATTGATTTTTTAGTCGACCAATCAAGTTCAATTCGGTTTTCTCAACACTAGTTTTGTGGTCCATTGAAATTAGAACATGCTTGTTTTATGTATTTTCTGTATAATTTTTAATAAAACATGAAGCATGTTTGAAATTGTGTTTGGTTTGTTGTGTGTTAAATGAAAATTCTTCTTAAAAAAATGTTTTTAGAAAGTGAATTATTATCTATCTTTTTTCTTTAAGATACAAGTACCTTAATTAGTTGTAAAAAATTTATTAGTTTAAGGTACAAGTATCTTGATTAGTTGTTAAATATTTATTAGTTTTTAGTTATATTTTATCAACTTAAGCATTTATTGTAAGAAACAACAACTAATAATTGTTTAACAAATTATTATTAGTGTACTGATGTCCTATAAAAAAAATGATACAATAGAACTCGCTTTCTTGAAATAAAGTCAAATATGAAAATAATAAATCATTATTTTCATAACTTTCAAAAATAGGAAAATAGTAAAATTGCTTTAAAGGGATTGTGAGCCATTACATTTGGTCTTTTTAAGAGCTAGGTAGGGTGGCTAGGGTTTTCTATCTACTATAGGGTTTCAATAGATGTAGGTTTTTCACGTGTGTGAGTTGGTCTCTTAGCAATCAAGGCATGTAGGAGTGGTTCCATGTGGTTAGTTGATTGTTATCAATGGCGTGGTTATGGCGGAGGAATTGGTTAGTAGGTGGAAAAACCTAACTTTATTAGAAGAAGAGGTGGCTACGATGGACATTAACGTTGAGGGGTGTGTTGTCTCCTTTGACTAGGAATGAATTAAAGCAGTGAAACATTGAAGCCTGAGGCGTGCAAAACATTGCCCTTAAGGATTATTTTGATATATTTGAAAATCTTTCAGGATACAACAAGTTCTTTTTGACAATGTCAATGTTTCAAAAACTGCAAGAGAGTTAATATCTTGTAACCCAGTAGTTAGAAACTGTTTTTGCATGTTGGAAGATAAAGTCAAAAATTATTTTTACATGTTAGAGGAAGAGCAAACTGAGTAAAAAATGTGGATAAGACCAAATCATTTTTAAACATCTTCAAAATACTCATTTTTTAGGTAAGCTCAAAAAATTAATTAAATTTTAACAAGAAGTTCCCTGTGGTTAGTCGATTGTTATCAGTGGCATGGTTATGGCGGAGGAATTGGTTATAGTAGGTGGGAAAACCTAACTTTATTAGAAGAAGAGGTGGCTACGATGAGCATTAACGTTGAGGGGTGTGTTGTCTCCTATGACTAAGAATCAATTAAAACAGTAAAACACTGAAACTTGAGACGTGCATAGGGTAACACCCTAGCTCTAATTACCAACTAATGTAACACCCTAGCTAAGGCATCACATTTCTGACTTTCGACTCATAATCTGAAAATAAGTTTGCACAAAGTTTGAGTTATAAAAAAAATATGGGTTTCAAAATTTCTTTTCGCGAAAATATAAACTTACTAAAATTTATAGGTCATACTGCAAACAATATATTTAAAGAGCTTAATATACAATACTGACACCGATTAATAATTTGAAATTTCACAATTTAAAGAGAAATATAAAATTAACAGACTTTTTTTTTTGACAGTAGCAAACCCCATGACGGGTCCTACTTAATAGCACGGTACAACACTAACGAGAAACTTTAACATACTTATTCCTTTTTCTGTCCATCTTGATGCATCAGACATCTGTTTCTTTGCCAACACTGCACACCTTCGAGTCCTGAATGTCCACTCCTTATTGTTGTCACCAATCTCAGAGTATTTATCGCCCGTTATGTCTAAGACAACTCGATCCTTCTATTGTTTGATTTAAACAATACAGACACAACAAAACAATATAACGAAGAGGTGAGATCACCTACACCAATACCAACATGGCAGCACAGAGATAACACACGTACCAACAATTCATACAGATAGATCATATCATAATCATGCTATCAGCATTAATTAACTATCATTATCTAATCATTTATCAGTTCAATCATCATCAACAATAATCATGAACAATGCTCTCACCATTATCATCATCATCATCCAAGTATTCATAACAATCGTCATAACCAATATTCCTCAATTAATATATCACACAGATACAAATGTTGATTATGCATGTGCATAAAGACTCGCTTTTTCAAAAACAACTCCATGGAGGTTTTCCAAATTTCGAGAAGAATGCTCTGGTCAATTCAAGCCTTATTCCAAGACAATCTCCCAAGAGTAGAAAAGAATCGTGTTCTTGCTTGTATCGTATAACGCGCTTAACGGATCGCAGATCGATGCAAGCACAGGGTACTCGCCACCGCGTCCACTAGTCGACCGCCGCGCCTCGACGCACCCCAAGATCCATCATAGATCTCACTATCAATTCTCATTCCCTCTTCAACCACAAGGGCCATAATAGCTTTTAGCTATTTTTTATACAATGCACGAATTTATCAGTGCAAGTCCAACTCCAACGGGCCAAATCTTTTCATTTGTACAATGCATGAATATATCAGTGCAAGTCCAACCCCAACGGGCCAAATCTTTTCAATGCATGTATAATGCACCAAATTCAAATACGGGCATCTCTTTCCAATGCATATAAAATGCACCAAATACCAATCATAGGCAAAACAAGTCACTCTCTCATATAGTGTCCATACACTGGTTAAACAGTAATTATACTGTATTTTCAATACAAAATCATGTTATCATGTTTTCATAGTTATAAAACACTTTCGCCGTATTTTCACAAGATTGCGCAACATTTTCATTATGTTTTCACAATTCCAAAATGTTTCTGTTACATTTTCAAAATTCCACAACACTTCTTTTACATTTTCTCAACACCGTAACACTCTTGTTACGTTTTTAAAACTCCAAAACATTTTTATTACATTTTTAAAATACTACAACTTTTCTGTTGCACTTTTTAATCACGTATTAATTTTTTCAACATTTTTCTTAATCGCATAAAAATATACGTTTCTCAAATCGCGTAATGATTTTTCATCATTTTCAAAATCGCATAACTAAAAAAATCATTCTTTTAAGTTACGTAAATCATTTTCTATCATTCTCAAAATATTTAAAACACTTTCCAAATCTCATAACAATTTTCCACTATTTTTTTCATAATCGCGTAAAAATATTTAATCACTTAGTGATTTTTCAACAATAGTTCAAAATATTTCTCAATGTTCTAAACATTATTTGGACTTTCAAATAAATCAATATCCTTTTCAATACGTTTTTAAGATACGTAAATAATTTTTCACCATAATTCTATTACAAAAATATTTCTCAATCTTCAAAAAATTCTATTTCATCCTTTCTCAAAATATTATGACTTTGTATTTCATTTTTCACATTTTCTTACTCAAGAAAAGCTTTTTCCACGTTTCTTTACTTAAGAAATTCTTTTTCATCATCATTTCAAAACTTAATATTTTCTAACGTACTTCCAAACTTGAAAATAAGTCATACGTTAGTAAATTTTCAAAATACCATTATATTCTCCATTTTTCCAAATCATTTCCAATTAATCCTTTCTTCAAAATAAATTGAAGTTTGAAAATATTTTTGTTTACAAAATTTAATTACTCAAGTGAGTAAAATACTTGATTCCCTTTTCAAACTTCTTGTATTAAATCAATTATATTTCCACCTTTGGTTATAAAACCAAATCCATTTGTTCAAATTCTTTTTCACTTTCTTTGCAAATCCTTAAAATCAACATTGCTATTTTCATTTAAAACTCATGTTTAGTAAAACACTTAGAAACTTTTTACACAAAATAAATTAATAGAAATTTCTTAATATATTTTTCTCAAAAATCACTTTTTATTGATCTAGTCTTACACAATCACATTTAGTTGATTTAATTATTGTTTCTAACTTTAAATTTTCTAACGTTTTCCAAAATCCACTAAATAAATTCTACGTTAGTAAATTTAAGTTACAAATATTTTCTTTTATATTTCTAAATCACTTCTAAAATTAATTCTCTTTAAAATAATTTGAAGTTCAAACACCTTCAATCTACCTTTTTCCTTTATTTATGAAAATTTCACTTGATAACACTTTAATTCCCTTTTTAAAAATCCTTATTGGAAAAATTCTTATATTTCATAGCATCAAAACATTTTTTCTAACTTATCAAAACTTTATAGATGGTCATTGGAACCATGAAATATTTTTCTTCTAACTTAATTAAATTCCATTCTTGTTTCTCTTGAAAAACAAACCATTTGTTTATTTTCCATACTCCTCAAATCAATCCAATTTTATTCTTCCATAAACATATTAATTTGTAAACACCTATTTTGAGGTGTCTTGGCCGAAATTCTCATTGTTCTAGGGATCAAAATTTAATTTTCTTGTTCTTGAAAAATTTCAACATGGAACCCTAACCTTGGGTGCCAAAACCGTAGTCATCTCTTTGGTCATTGGAACCAAAAATTGATTTTCTTTCCATCATCAAGTCATGACATACATATACATATAATCATATATATCACAAGCATGCCATAATTAAAAGCAATAAATCATACATAGTATAAGCATACCATCAAAATCATAAACTCATGCAAAGCATACCAAGTATAGGCAAATAATTAAAACACATAAACAACCACAAATTAATTACAAGACCATGGATATGAATCCTCACATGGATTCAACATCCATCAAATATATAACCATCTCTCACCACCATACTTGGTTGGTGAGATGGATCCCCCTCTTACCTCTTGAATATCCTCAAAGCTTCTTGATTTTGCTTCTTTTTCCAAGTCCTTCACCACCAAGGGCTTCTCAAATTCAAAACAAAATACATAGAAATTAGTATACTAAGCTTGATTAAGAGGAACCATGGATCAAACATGGTTTAAAACTTTGAAAATCAAAAGAAAAGTGAAGATTAGTAAACTTCACCATAAATACCCAAGAACTTTGACCTTGAAGAAAATCCATGAAGATGGATGATTTAGAGAAAATCTCCAACATGAAAGTTGCTTAGAATATCATGTAGATTCAAGATCTATGGTTGGATGAAATTAAAAGATATTGGAGAGTGGTTTTTGGTAGGTTGACCGAATGGTTTCTCTTGTAGCACAAAGGTTAAATTTTTTATTTTTTTTTATAGAAACTTGAAGCTTGGATTTGAAGCTCAAGATGAATGATTTTGGAAAAACTCATAACTAGAGATGTTCTTAGAATGGTATTTAGGTTTAGAAAATCAAGTTGGATGAAATTAAAAGTGATGGATGGTGTTTTTGGGCTGCTTGACCGAATCTATGGAGAGAAAAGGAAGAAAATGGTTGTTTTGTGTTCTTGGCTTGGTTAAGTGATGAAGATGAATGATTTAGAGAAAATCCCCAACATGAAAGTGTTTTGGATTGATGAGAGGATTCAAGATATGTAGCTAGATAAAATTATGGTAGATTAGAAATGGTTCCATGGGTGGTGACAGAATGGTTCAAGAAAGGAAAGAAAATGGTGTTGTTCTTGGTGTTCTTGGTGTTCTTGACAAATTGGAAGAGAGGGAAGAGAGAAAATGAGTTAAGTGTGATAAAATGAAAAGAAGGATGCTGCATTTGGAGTGGAAACCGTAGCCTTGCATGGAGAGAAAGGAAGGAAATAATTTGGTTTTAGAAAAATGACTAATAATTGGTCAAGGCATCCAATTAAAGTCTTCAAACTTTTCTTTGGCCTAAAAGGCTACTCCAACATGTCTTAAACATGTTTCCCTCCTTTGTTTCTTGTCCAACCGTCCCCCTTGCATTATGCATGCAATAATATGGTCATCTTTTTCCATGCAATTATGTGAAGCAATTTAGCCATTGATTAATTCAATGGTTAGGATTTAGATAGATTTTTATTTTTAGAAGACCAAATCTAAGCCATTGGATCTTTTTCCTTTAAATTATAGCCATTAGATGTGTCTCCAAAAATTAAGGGTCAAGATTACTTATTCTTACTTTTAATCCAATGGTCATAATTAGTCTTTGCTACTTTTTAAGACCAAATCTTCACCCTTGATTAATTCTTCATCCAATGGTCATAAATGGTCTCCTTCACTTTTTAAGACTAAATCTCCACCTTTGATTTAGTCTAAATCTAATGGTTATAAATGGTCACCTTATATCATCAATTTTACACCATTGATTAAATCTACGGTTGATATTGAAGCTTGCCTAATTTTATTCTAACACCATTAATTAAATTAATGATGATTATCTTATACTTCTTTATTAAATTTATTTCTTAACTATTAATTAAATTAATGGTGGATATCTAAACCACTAATGTTGACTTAACAATATAATTTCTATTGTTATCTACTAAAAATATCACGAAAGAATATATTTACTGTATTTTTATCTTTCGATAAATAAATACAGTATAAAACAAATTTTTTAAAATCAAGTTTCCGGATTCAGGTTTAGTAAGATCCCTGTCTCCGTCTAAAAAGTACAAATTTTTCTATACGTAGAAAAATTTTTCACTTTATGGACCACACTGGGCCCACGTATGGCCACCTGGGCCCACATACCCTCGTGGGGCCCACAAACAGAAAGAAATTCAAAATCACACATAAAATCACAAAAATTAGAAAACGCATATGAAAATCAAATCAGATTGTTAAAAATAATTAACAATCAAGAGAAATAAATACAGAAAGATTTTTCCTACGTAAATTATTATTTTCCGACACTGAAAGTAAATCACTCAAAACGATTAAATACGTGATGAGATATTCAAAATAATTTTACAGTCATTTAATTTACTAAACAGTAAAATTTTGTTAATTGTAAAAATTACTATTTAAGATATAGGAAATTTGGGGTGTTACAATTCTCCCCCTCTAAAAAGAAATTTCGTCCTCGAAATTTGATGAACATGATTTCACACCCACGAAATAAATATGGATATCCTTCTCCTATTCTTTTATTCCAAATTTTCACATAGTTTCACCTCTTACGTCATTCCAAATGATTTTATCCAATGAAAGTCATTTATTTCTTGTTCCCTTCTACTGATCAAACAGACATCTCAATACTCTTATAATTACGGAAGATATTGTATGTTACTCCAGAAAGAAAGTATCTCCATAGCTTTGATACCAACAATTGTAACGTATCACGTAAAACTTCCATATTCTTGTATCACTTCACTTTCTGATAAGCTAAGTGAGAAGTCTTATGATCCAAAAATTTTTCCATTACCGTTTCAACTTTTCCCATTGACAAACTTCTCCACAAGATGAAGAACCCACCACGCTTCCACTGCGTCACTCCGATACTATGACATGGTTAGGAATATCCTTTCTTGCAACATATTCTTTCATGCAAATGCAATATATGAAAGAACATTTTGAAAGATAGCAAGATGATCAAATATGTTACCAAACATATTCAACAGGAATTTGATTTTGTCTGATTTTCAGGAATGAACTTTTCTGGGATACTAACACTTTATTGAGACAATCTCATAGGATATGGTTGGAAAATAACCAATCCATTTTTCAAAGATCGTATCTGTTTATGAAAGAAATAAACAGATTAAACTAATACAAAAATTTGATCCATAACAATAATTTGAATAATACAAGTAGTTTAATAGGCTACGAATAGGTATAGAAGTAAACAAGGTAAAGGATAACGAAGACACATGATACCAAATAATACAATTGATCTACACAATCATATGTCATAAAGAAATAGAAATAAATAAATCAGAGGATTACGAATAACTCTAACATATAATTGATCTACTCAATCATATACCACAAAGAATAGGTTACTCCCCAGAAGTATACAGGATAGTTTATAGCATTAGCTCCAATGACACAATCTCCATTGTTTAAGTCTTCAGCTCGGAACACTCCCGTTCCATTCAAAGTAACAACTTTCCCACTATCGAGATTTTTATTAACGAGTAAAACTCGTTTTCAAAGAAATACAATCTCTAAAAAATGTGTCTAAACATTTCATAAGTTGTTTTCCTGACATACTATACTTCATTAAACACTTTCTTTCGCATCTTTTACTTCCTTTGGTTTCCTCAATGGTCCTTTTCACATCACTTACTGCTTCTAGTTTCTCAATGGTCGAAAATACATTTTTCCATCAAAATCAATCACTTTCCCAATATTCCTAAGAAGAAATATCAGGTGCCAAAATTATAATTCTTCCAAGACTGATTCTCTTTCATCAGATTCTGAACTTCAACTTCCAATTCCCACCATTCAGCGATCCTCTGTTCCTGTTGTACTGTCACGCCAATCATTCTTCCACAATGCTTTTGTAGCTGTAACTGCATTACTAGTAACATATTCCACTTCCACACAAGTACAACTATCACGAGCCATTTTCTTTTTCTCAAGGCGTGCGGATCGAAATACAATGGATCTGATATCCATTATAAATAACATTGTTTCCTTTCAGAAAACACAAGCAACATAGACCTAACCACAAACCCCAAAAGGCTCAAACCGTGCTCTGATACCAACTAATGTAACACCCTAGCTCTAATTACCAACTAATGTAACACCCTAGCTAAGGCATCACATTTCTGACTTCCGACTCATAATCTGAAAATAAGTTTGCACAAAGTTTAAGTTATAAAAAAAATATGGGTTTCAAAATTTTTTTTCGCGGAAATATAAACTTACTAAAATTTATAGGTCATACTGCAAACAATATATTTAAAGAGCTTAATATACAATACTGACACTGATTAATAATTTGAAATTTCACAATTTAAAGAGAAATATAAAATTAACAGACTTTTTTTTTTTACAGTAGCAAACCCCATGACGGGTCCTACTTAATAGCACGGTACAACACTAACGAGAAACTTTAACATACTTATTCCTTTTTCTGTCCATCTTGATGCATCAGACATCTGTTTCTTTGCCAACACTGCACACCTTCGAGTCCTGAATGTCCACTCCTTATTGTTGTCACCAATCTCAGAGTATTTATCGCCCGTTATGTCTAAGACAACTCGATCCTTCTATTGTTTGATTTAAACAATACAGACACAACAAAACAATATAACGAAGAGGTGAGATCACCTACACCAATACCAACATGGCAGCACAGAGATAACACACAGCCAACAATTCATACAGATAGATCATATCATAATCATGCTATCAGCATTAATCAACTATCATTATCTAATCATTTATCAGTTCAATCATCATCAACAATAATCATGAACAATGCTCTCACCATTATCATCATCATCATCCAAGTATTCATAACAATCGTCATAACCAATATTCCTCAATTAATATATCACACAGATATAAATGTTCAGATTATGCATGTGCATAAAGACTCAGTTTTTCAAAAACAACTCCATGGAGGTTTTCCAAATTTCGAGAAGAATGCTCTGGTCAATTCAGCCTTATTTCAAGACAATCTCCCAGTAGTAGAAAAGAATCGTGTTCTTGTCGGGTATCGTCAATGCGTTGCAACAATGATCGCATCGCGATGGCACATGTGGTACTCGCGGTACCGTCCACTAGTCGATCCGCCGCGCCTCGACGCACTCCCAAGATCCATCATAGATCTCACTATCAATTCTCATTCCCTCTTCAACCACAAGGGCCATAATAGCTTTTAGCTATTTTTTATACAATGCACGAATTTATCAGTGCAAGTCCAACCCCAACGGGCCAAATCTTTTCATTTGTACAATGCACGAATATATCAGTGCAAGTCCAACCCCAACGGGCCAAATCTTTTCAATGCATGTATAATGCACCAAATTCAAATACGGGCATCTCTTTCCAATGCATATAAAATGCACCAAATACCAATCATAGGCAAAACAAGTCACTCTCTCATATAGTGTCTATACACTGGTTAAACAGTAATTATACTGTATTTTCAATACAAAATCATGTTATCATGTTTTCATAGTTATAAAACACTTTTGCCGTATTTTCACAAGATTGCGCAACATTTTCATTATGTTTTCACAATTCTAAAATGTTTCTGTTACATTTTCAAAATTCCACAACACTTCTTTTACATTTTCTCAACACCGTAACACTCTTGTTACGTTTTTAAAACTCCAAAACATTTTTATTACATTTTTAAAATACTGCAACTTTTCTGTTGCACTTTTTAATCACGTACTAATTTTTTCAACATTTTTCTTAATCGCATAAAAATATACGTTTCTCAAATCGCGTAATGATTTTTCATCATTTTCAAAATCGCGTAACTAAAAAAAATTATTCTTTTAAGTTACGTAAATCATTTTCTATCATTCTCAAAATATTTAAAACACTTTCCAAATCTCATAACAATTTTCCACCATTTTTTTCATAATCGCATAAAAATATTTAATCACTTAGTGATTTTTCAACAGTAGTTCAAAATATTTCTCAATGTTCTAAACATTATTTGGACTTTCAAATAAATTAATATCCTTTTCAATACGTTTTTAAGATACGTAAATAATTTTTTACCATAATTCTATTACAAAAATATTTCTCAATCTTCAAAAAATTCTATTTCATCCTTTCTCAAAATATTATGACTTTGTATTTCATTTTTCACATTTTCGTACTCAAGAAAAGCTTTTTCCACGTTTTTTTTAGAAATTCTTTTTCATCATCATTTCAAAACTTAATATTTTCTAACGTACTTCCAAACTTGAAAATAAGTCATACGTTAGTAAATTTTCAAAATACCATTATATTCTCCATTTTTCCAAATCATTTCCAATTAATCCTTTCTTCAAAATAAATTGAAGTTTGAAAATATTTTTGTTTACAAAATTTAATTACTCAAGTGAGTAAAATACTCTGATTCCCTTTTTAAACTTCTTGTATTAAATCAATTATATTTCCACTGGTTATAAAACCAAATCCATTTGTTCAAATTCTTTTTCACTTTCTTTGCAAATCCTTAAAATCAACATTGCTATTTTCATTTAAAACTCATGTTTAGTAAAACACTTAGAAACTTTTTACACAAAATAAATTAATAGAAATTCCTTAATATATTTTTCTCAAAAATCACTTTTTATTGATCTAGTCTTACACAATCACATTTAGTTGATTTAATTATTGTTTCTAACTTTAAATTTTCTAACGTTTTCCAAAATCCACTAAATAAATTCTACGTTAGTAAATTTAAGTTACAAACATTTTCTTTTATATTTCTAAATCACTTCTAAAATTAATTCTCTTTAAAATAATTTGAAATTCAAACACCTTCAATCTACCTTTTTCCTTTATTTATGAAAATTTCACTTGATAACACTTTAATTCCCTTTTTAAAAATCCTTATTGGAAAAATTCTTATATTTCATAGCATCAAAACATTTTTTCTAAATTATCAAAACTTTATAGATGGTCATTGGAACCATGAAATATTTTTCTTCTAACTTAATTAAATTCCATTATTGTTTCTCTTGAAAAACAAACCATTTGTTTATTTTCCATACTCCTCAAATCAATCCAATTTTATTCTTCCATAAACATATTAATTTGTAAACACCTATTTTGAGGTGTCTTGGCGAAATTCTCATTGTTCTAGGGATCAAAATTTAATTTTCTTGTTCTTGAAAAATTTCAACATGGAACCCTAACCTTGGGTGCCAAAACCGTAGTCATCTCTTTGGTCATTAGAACCAAAAATTGATTTTCTTTCCATCATCAAGTCATGACATACATATACATATAATCATATATATCACAAGCATGCCATAATTAAAAGCAATAAATCATACATAGTATAAGCATACCATCAAAATCATAAACTCATGCAAAGCATACCAAGCATAGGCAAATAATTAAAACACATAAACAACCACAAATTAATTACAAGACCATGGATATGAATCCTCACATGGATTCAACATCCATCAAATATATAACCATCTCTCACCACCATACTTGGTTGGTGAGATGGATTCCCCTCTTACCTCTTGAATATCCTCAAAGCTTCTTGATTTTGCTTCTTTTTCCAAGTCCTTCACCACCAAGGGCTTCTCAAATTCAAAACAAAATACATAGAAATTAGTATACTAAGCTTGATTAAGAGGAACCATGGATCAAACATGGTTTAAAACTTTGAAAATCAAAAGAAAAGTGAAGATTAGTAAACTTCACCATAAATACCCAAGAACTTTGACCTTGAAGAAAATCCATGAAGATGGATGATTTAGAGAAAATCTCCAACATGAAAGTTGCTTAGAATATCATGTAGATTCAAGATCTACGGTTGGATGAAATTAAAAGATATTGGAGAGTGGTTTTTGGTAGGTTAACCGAATGGTTTCTCTTGTAGCACAAAGGTTGAATTTTTGATTTTTTTTTTTATAGAAACTTGAAGCTTGGATTTGAAGCTCAAGATGAATGATTTTGGAAAGACTCATAACTAGAGATGCTCTTAGAATGGTATTTAGGTTTAAAAAATCAAGTTGGATGAAATTAAAAGTGATGGATGGTGTTTTTGGGCTGCTTGACCGAATCTATGGAGAGAAAAGGAAGAAAATGGTTGTTTTGTGTTCTTGGCTTGGTTAAGTGATGAAGATGAATGATTTAGAGAAAATCCCCAACATGAAAGTGTTTTGGATTGATGAGAGGATTCAAGATATGTAGCTAGATAAAATTATGGTAGATTAGAAATGGTTCCATGGGTGGTGACCGAATGGTTCAAGGAAGGAAAGAAAATGGTGTTGTTCTTGGTGTTCTTGACAAATTGGAAGAGAGAGAAGAGAGAAAATGAGTTAAGTGTGATAAAATGAAAAGAAGGATGCTGCATTTGGAGTGGAAACCGTAGCCTTGCATGGAGAGAAAGGAAGGAAATAATTTGGTTTTAGAAAAATGACTAATAATTGGTCAAGGCATCCAATTAAAGTCTTCAAACTTTTTTTTTGCTAAAAAGGCTACTCCAACATGTCTTAAACATGTTTCCCCTCCTTTGTTTCTTGTCCAACCGTCCCCCCTTGCATTATGCATGCAATAATATAGTCATCTTTTTCCATGCAATTATGTTAAGCAATTCTAGCCATTGATTAATTCAATGGTTAGGATTTAGATAGATTTTTATTTTTAGAAGACCAAATCTAAGCCATGGATCTTTTTCCTTTAAATTATAGCCATTAGATGTGTCTCCAAAATTAAGGGTCAAGATTACTTCTTCTTACTTTTAATCCAATGGTCATAATTAGTCTTTGCTACTTTTTAAGACCAAATTTTCACCCTTGATTAATTCTTCATCCAATGGTCATAAATGGTCTCCTTCACTTTTTAAGACTAAATCTCCACCTTTGATTTAGTCTAAATCTAATGGTTGTAAATGGTCACCTTATATCATCAATTTTACACTATTGATTAAATCTACGGTTGATATTGAAGCTTCATTTAATTTTATTCTAACACCATTAATTAAATTAATGATGATTATCTTATACTTCTTTATTAAATTTATTTCTTAACTATTAATTAAATTAATGGTGGATATCTAAACCACTAATGTTGACTTAACAATATAATTTCTATTGTTATCTACTAAAAATATCACGAAAAGAATATATTTATGTATTTTTATCTTTCGATAAATAAATACAAGATAAAATAAATTTTCTAAAGCTGTTTCCGGATTCGGGTTTAGTAAGATCCTGTCTCGTCTAAACAAGACAAATTTTTCTATACGTAAAAATTTTTTTTCACTTTTATGCGGGACCCACTGGGCCCACATATAGCCACACTGGGCCCACATACCCTCGTGGGGCCCACAAACAGAAAGAAATTCAAAATCACACATAAAATCACAAAAATTAGAAAACGTATGAAAATCAAGTCAGATTGTTAAAAATAATTAACAATCAAGAGAAATAAATACAGAAAAATTTTCCCCGGCCCAGAAATTATTATTTTTCTGACACGGAGTAAATCACTCAAAACGATTAAATACGCTGATGAGATATTCAAAATAATTTTACAGCGCTCAGAATTTACTAAACAGTAAAATTTTATTAACTGTAAAAATTACTGTTTAAGATATAGGAAATTTGGGGTGTTACACATAGCATTGCCCTTAATGATTATTTCAGTATATTTGAAAATCCTCTCCAGGATACAACAAGTTCTTCCTGACAATGTCAATGTTTCAAGAATTGCAAGAGAGTTAATATTTTGTAACCTAATAGTTAGAAACTGTTCCTGCACATTGGAAGATAAAGTCAAAAACTATTTTTACACGTTAGAGGAAGAGCAGACCGAGTGAAAAACGTGAATAAGACCAAATCATTTTTAAACCTCTTCAAAATACTCATTTTCATGTAAGCTCAAAAAATTAATTAAATTTTAACAAAAAGTTTCGGGGTCTCGTGTTATCACGCGCAAGGGAGAAGTCAAAGATTTACACTAGCCACCACCTATTTCGTCTTTTACCAAGCTCAAATCACAAGTTGATATATAAACTCTTCCAAAGTCTTACTTCTAACTAATATGAGACTTTATTCTTTTGAAAAAATTACTCTTTTCACAACAGGGGGAGGTGTAGGAGGCTTCAGGGATTAGGAAAAATACCTACTAATGGGAAGTCTAAATTTGATCAAACCATTCAAACATGCAGCTTTGAGTCATACCATGTTGAGGGTGTGGCGGCTTACAAAGGTATGGAGTTTAGGAGATTGGAAGATAATATCATGTTGTTCGAATTCTTTAGCAAGAAGGATTCTGAAAAGGTTTTGTAGTCGTGCTCATGGTCCTTTAACAAAAACTTACTACTCACTCAATATATGTATGATGGGAAAACTCATCCTTTTGACATGGTGTTCACGCATACATCGAACTGAACAGGGATGGACCCATGTTGAATAGATCGTGAGAAAACATGTCCCCACTCATTTTTGAAACTTGTCTATTACCCATGATAATAATTTATCATTTTTATCCCTTTTATATTTCTAAGTTTGGCCTTATATGATGAGTAAATGAATATTTGTAAAAAAAGAAATTAAAATTTTGCTAACTATTTTTTTCTCAGACTACATCTCATGTGATTAACTGTCAAGGTAATTCATACATAAAGAGAACTATTTGACAATATTAATAATGAATATTGATCTTTCATCATTTAATATTTATAATTTTTTTCATTTGAGTGTTTTTCTTATGCTTATGTGTTATCTTTGCCCTCATTACTTAAAATTTCTGGATCTATCACTTACTTTGAGCAAGAGTCATCGATCTACCTTTAGACACCATGTCTAAGAGGGTGGAAGAACACGTCAAGAACATTATGGGTAAGTGTATCAATATTGTCAATGTGAACAAGTGTGATGTTTTCAGGGGGTCATTGCTTCACATATGAGTGCAATTGGACATAAGGAAACCATTAAGGAGAGGTATAATGTTGAAGTTAGATGATGATTAAGGATAGCAAAAATACATGCACATATGGGTATTCGTGATGATTACTTGCGATAGGATGAGGGATGGACACCCATTAAAAAATGAGGGCGGGGCTTGGGGCGGGGCCGGGCCCCACAAGTGCCTACGAACGTGCCACAAATATATTTTTTCATTTCGTATTATATATATTATGTTTTTTTTTCCTTTCACTTTGAGATGAGAGATAAAAATTTATATTTTTTCTTATTACTTTACAATAAATCTTTTTAATGAATATATATCATTATTGTTATAATTATTTATGTAGATTGATTATTACAAAATATAATTGAACTTGATAAATTATTTGTGACATTCTTTTAATTTTGTAAGAATTTTAAATTTTTTAAATATATTATTATATATAATGTTAAAGTTTATTTTATTTATATTTTTTAATTTCATTTTGAATTATTAAATACTTGTAAATACTTATGAATATCTTGCCTATCTCATGAGGATCATAAATAGATACTAGAAACGAAGATGGGGGTAGGGGTGAGAGAAGCATTATCCATCCCTGTTCCCGCCCCATCCCATTGCCATTGCTAATGATAACCAAGAACCTCAATGGTTCTTTTTCCGATACAAATGGTTGCCTAATTGTTGTTATGGGTGCAGGCTCCTTGGTCAAGTAGTGGATGAGTGTGAGAAAGAGGGGGTGGATATGAACCAGCTGCTATAGTATGAGGAGTGGCTTAGGGCATCAACGGATGGAAGTGCTGCTCAGGGTTTGCCAAACTTGATTGACTATATGCAAACTAGTAAGCTCAAAGGTGAAGTGGTTGGGGGGAGACAAGTAGGGCAAAATGCTCTAGTTCTTTGGTATAGGGAGCAGCCCGGGAAGATCGAAGGAACACATAGAGAGGTTGCTACCTGCTGGAGATCAAACAGTGGGTGAAATTGTTATGGGTAAGATTATAGTGCAAAACGTTGGTGCAATAGAGGAGAATTAAGAGGTTTCGTCCCCATAAATTGTCACGTCTATTAAAAAAACGCATAAGGAGAAATTGGTGCAGGGCAAAAGTGGTAGGAAGTGGAAGCACTTAGCTAGATCAGGGAAGAATGGAAAACAGGTCTCGATTAGTGAGGTGTATGCAACTAAAAAGAGCCTAGAGACTTTTATTGCAGAAGGAGATTGCATGGAGATAAATAGTAGTCACGTAGTGTAAAAACCAATATTAGTGATCGATGGAGAATGCCACGGGTACTGTATCTTCTACAACGGCAGAGGTTGTGGTGCAACCTTGCCAAGAGTCATGAAAATATTAGTTTGGAATGAATTGTCAAGGTTTTGGGAACCATCAAGCAATTCCGGCTCTATATATGCCTCTTCTTGAGGCAAGTAAATCCCGATTTTGTGTACTTGAATCTGACTAAGTTATCTATATAAGAATTGTACAGATAAAAAAAGTTAAAAATGCATTTGAAGGCTCAGAAGCAACCACAGTTGTCTTATTCATGAAAACCAATTGGTAATCATCTAAAGTAATTTGTCTTATACACATCTCCCTCAACACTTTTGTAACACCTTAATATGAATTATCATAAAATAAATAAAATATTTCGAGATAAATTGCATTAAGTATGTCACTTCTAAAAATGTGAAAAATAAAAACTCATAAAAATTTACCTAGTTATTATAGAGAGCCACGAATGTTAAAAAGGTCATATATACAAACGTAAGTGGCTAACAAGTCATACTGTATACATAAGCTTTTACAAATAACTAAAAATATACAAATATACAATCTGATTCAAAAAGAAATAAAGCTGTTAAACTAAGCCTTTTGTTTCTTCTTTTTGTTGCTATTTCCCTTTTTAGGGACTTCAATTAGATTTACATGGAACACACAGGGGTTAGAAATCACAATTTCTCAGTATAAGCATACCAAGACTAACAGTTAATCGTTTACAACAAATGAATGAACTGAACACAAAATACACTCTATGTAAAAGAATATCCGATAAACAACAATATCAAAGAATCGTTTATACAATCCTAAGATACTATCGAACAAGCAACCAAACAATCAATCGGTCAAGTAATGACAACTGCCTATACAATTTTCAATCATGCAATGCTTTATGTTATGAAGTATGATTATGCTCAATCAAAGTCTAAATATTATGGATATGTAATGCCAATATATATTTTTAAAGTTTGAAAACACAAGCTACTTACTTATTTCCCAGAAATCACTGTTTCTTTTATATACATAGTAGGATAAGCCCAAAAGCATAGACTCGCTTGGTAATAGGTAAACGATTTCCCCTCACCGCATAAGAGTACTATTGCCACCCTCATACTGGTAATCCTGACCATGCAAGCATAAATGCAAGGAGATTTTAGATCCAACACCTCATTCTCAGGTCATATAGGTTCATGCTGGCGGCAACCAATTTTCTATCTTGTGTGTCTGGTTCTTTACCTTTCAATTTTCTTGGTATTCCTGTGGGGGCAAATCCTAGGAGATGCTCTATGTGGGACCCGGTGATGGATTTGATGCGTAAGAGGCTAGTTTCCTGGAAACATAGACATCTCTCTATTGGCGGTAGAGTCACTTTGATTAATTTTGTTTTGACAGCCTTGCCTGTATATTTCTTCTCTATGTACAAAGCTCCTAAGAAGGTGATAAAAGTCCTTAATAGTATTCAAAGGAATTTTCTTTGGGGTGGATTTAATGAGTCACAAAAAGTGAGCTGGAATAACATATGTAAACCTAAGGAGATAGGCGGTTTGGGTATAAAAAATTTAGAGGTTTTTAATATTAGTATTCTCTCAAAGTGGAAGTGGAGGTGCCTTAATGATTCTGGTGCTGTATGGTTCAGGTTATTTTCTCATAGATATTGCCCCTTGTCTAAAACTTTGCTTGAAGGGGTTCAAATTCAAAGAAATTCTTCAATTTGGTGGAAAGACTTAGTGTCTCTACATCCAGCTTGGTTTAACGAGGCGATTTGCATTAAGCTTGGTAAAGGTGATATTGCAAGATTTTGGGATCATAAATGGTTAAGGTCAAGTTCCCTCAAAACCACATACCCGATGTTGTTTGAAATTGCTGCAAATAGAAATGTTTCTGTTGCTGAAGCTGGCTCCTGGATTAATGGAATTTGGATATGGAATTGGGTGTGGTGTAGGAGCTTGCTTGTTTGGGAGGAGGCTTTTCTGGTTGAAGTAAAATCTTTATTACAAGGACACACTCCTATGGAAACTGAAAATGATGTTTGGAGGTGGAAGCTTGATACTTCAGGAATTTTTTCGTTAAGTCACTTATAGAGACATCATTTCTCGGGATGATGGTTTTAGTTTGAATCAGAATTTATCTTTTGCTCTTAAGGCTCTTTGGAGGTCCTCAATTCCTTCTAAAGTGGTCTGTCTTTGTTTGGAGGCTTTTGTTGGAAAGATTGCTAACCAGGGACGCTTTACTTAAGAGAGGTATTATCGAGGCTAATCATAATACTTGCTGCATTTTTTGCTTTGCTTGTGATGAATCGGTTAGCCATATTTTCTTCTCTTGCCCTTTTGCTTATAATGTTTGGAGATCCATTTTTGCTTGGCTTGGTTTTTCTGGTGTTTGGCATCAAGATGGGATCGAAAACTTTGTGCAACAATGTATACCTTATAAGGGTAAGCGGGGGAAGAAAGTGAAATATATTATCTGGTGTGCCGTGGTTTGGTGTTTATGGATGTTGCAATAGAATTATTTTTCGGGATGGCATGGCCGAATTTTCTGCTATCATTTTTAATATAAAAATGGTCTCTTGGGGCTGGTTTATGGCAAAGGAAGGTAGGAATTTGTATTGAAATTTTTCAGATTGGTGTACAAATCCTTTGGGTTGTCTTGAATCTTTGATGTAATGCTTCTTATACTTGTGTAATGGGTTGGAGTACCATTTTTACTCCTCTTTGAATATATTTTTGCTTATAAAAAAAAAAGGTCATAATACATAGGAAACAAGTAAATTTCAGGTTTGAAAACCAAATATTTGAGCCACATTTTAAACACTAGATATAGAAATCCTAGCCTCACTTATCCAACAAAGGTAGCAAGATTCATATCTCTAGCTAAACAGTATCTAGAACATTCCACAATCACTCATATGTGATTTAGAAATCAACCTCATGTTGACCAAAGTTTTAAACACTAACCTAGGCATTTTGTCACACTTGAATGTCTAAGAACTTCCTAAACTTTTCATATATGCAAGTTAATAATTCTCTCCAAGAAATATTCCAAAAAGTGCCTCAATACACCCTAAACGACTTGCATAAATGATCCCAACAAGTAGAGAATTAAATTAGCATCACAATGCTAAAATCAAGATCTGCCCTGTCTTGGGCGCTTGAGCGCATAAGGGTAGCATGCTTGGGCCCGCACGCACCATAGTGTGTTCTTTTGGGCATCACGTGCTTGAGCATGCATGGGCAGAGCGCTTGAGCACCAAGCACCCAGCAGCACTTGCTGCATAATTTTGCAGTAATGGACACTGTTCCATTAGCAAAAATACGAAATTTGATTACTTTAAATTCACTTCTTGTGATTTTCAGTCCCAAACAAGTCTATAAACATGAGGAGAACATAAAACACCAATTGATTTCATAAAAAATGGATCAAAATACTAAATCACTCATCCAAATCCCTAAAATCAACACTTAGAGTATTTTAGGTTCACATGGAGAATTTTCAGTTTCTAATCCAAACTTTTAGCATGAACAAGTCATAAACATAATTTAAAACTTATCCAAATAAGAAAATTACTTATAACATCACAAGAACTCATTTTGACATATTAGATCTCAAATAGCCTAAACATGAAAAAATGAGAAAAGATGAACTTCAAGCTCAAAAACCCCTACCTTCAAGCTGCCTTGATGATGCCTTGAAGTTACAGAATTGAGTCTCAACTTCTAGCCTTGGATTTCTCCTTCTTCTTATGCTTCTTGCTCTCATTTTCACCACTTGAAATTTCCTCCCTTGGAGCTGTTTCTGTCCAGTCATGAAGAGAAAAGAGAAGGTGAGTATTATGAGTAGCAAAATCACATAAAAAAAGTCCAAAATGAAGGTTGTAACCGTGGAGTGTTAAGGGCCTTATATTATAACGCTGGCATTTTTTGATCTGCTAAAAATACTCAACTTTAGCTAAATCAAGTTTTTCAAGTTCTAACAACTTTAAAATAAATATTAAGATTCATTAAAAAAAATCATTTCACCAGTATCATAAGTTTTCATATATGTGACTAGTCAATCCAATATTAAAACACACAATTAATATGTCTAAAAATACTAAACAGACTCTGATTATTCTCAAACTTTAAACATATCACAGAATACATAATTGTGACTTAGAAATAAATTATCTACATCTATTTTTATTAACTAATCCATTTAAACTAATATCTAGGTCATAATTTTAAGTTACTTTTCACCTTTCAGCTTGCAGTAAATTGCCTAAACTAATTCAGATTGTCAAAAAATTAAACAGACATGTTAAACAAATATTAAGTTACCTCTGTAACTATTTACAAATCTAACATGTTGAAGAGGATGTTATAACTTTCGCAGTTGAGAAAACCAACCCAAATTCTCATGGAGAGTAATGTCACTTTGGACATTCCCACTTCCAACCTGTGGTTCTTCCTAATAAAAAAGAAGTTATTTGGAATTTGTAATAACTTAGAGAGCTTTAAAATGAAAAAATATTTTAGTTAAAGATCTCTAAAAATTCAAAGCAAAGAAAAATGTTTTTATGCACCAAATTAACAGTTTAATAACCACATATATTTGTCATCTTGAGTAATCACCTACTAATAATTAAAACTACGCAAATAAACATGGCTACAAAGTAAAAGAAACAAATAATTATCACAAAGCTTGATCCAGCGAAAAGAAACAAAGACAATTATCACAAAGAAAAGGGGTAAAAAATCACTAACCTTGGTCTCACCCCGAGATTTGCTTCCACAGTCTACATTGGGCTTTTCTTCTATTGGCTTCATCTTAGTTACAACTTCAAAAATAGTAGGAAGATCATTGATCTAGCTATATAAACGTTTCATGCCATAAAGAATCCGTGGAACCATCAATAAAAAGAGAGAGCCATATGTCATTTCACAACAAATGTTAAACAAAAATTCCACAAAAAGCATTACTTACAAAACAACTTAACCAAATGAAGTTATGATCAGTAACTACAACTCTAAAAATGTATACAACAAAATCCATGAGAAACACCAAATGCATAACTACCCACAAATTTCTACCTTTCTATCTATGGACAGCTAAAACTCAAATATATGATAAACATCTCATCAGCATTACAAAACTTAAATTCATCCACTTTAAATTTCTCTAGTAGTCCGTTTGTCAACCAAAACAAAGAGAAACATATGAAACCTTTTAAAACCAATAAGAACCCATATCATATGTTGTTAGTAAATGAGGGGAACAAAATATTCTACATTTATATGCTTGTATTGTTGTCTAAGCACATAAGCAATTTAAAATTGGAAGACACACACCTTGTCCAACTCAACTTTTGCATAGTAAATTGCCCTTCTTGTCCAAAGGAAAATTGGGAAACATGCACCTTAGGCATCACTATTAACCTATAAAAAAATGGAAAATGAAAAACAAAAATAATATGAAGACTGAAATTCAAATGAGAAAAAAAGAAGAAAATTGACAAAAAAAAAAAAAAAATCAAAATATGACATACATACCTCTCTACCATAACAAATAAAGCAGCCCATACAATTCAATAAGACCCTACGAGCTTTGGCAAGAGAGCATTGTTATTTGCAAGTTAGCATTTTACCTTAGCAAAATCTAGGTGAGGTTGGAGTTTAATTGAACTGTAACGCTTTCTTATGAATTTAAATAATAATAAAAAAGTTGTACACTAACTGTTTTGACTTTTAACTTAATAGTAACCACTCAATCTAATAAATATATTGACATTCATTTTCTTATCAAGGACACAAATTCACTCGACGAGTCACAAACCAAGCCTGTCCTAAAGATAGATGAACCGTAATTGTTTCTCAATTTATCCTAAAGATAAATTATTAACAAATCTTAACCTATTTTGTAAGTGGTTTGTACATCTCATCAATTTTTATACCAAAATATAGATTAAAATAAAAAAGTCTAAACACCTATAACTAATGATAAGCCACTATCTGACCAAAAAGAAGAAAAGAAAATAATAAGCCACTGTGATTAAGTTAGTACTGAGACATTTAGATAGTTTTCATGTGATTATAAGTTCAAATTTTATTATTATCATTATACCTATAACCAATGATAGAGTTATTAAACTATATACGAATATGTAGTAAGTACGTTAATTTAATTTTGTATAAATTTAAATATGATTTAGTGGCGTACAAATTGAGAGTTAAGAATTCCTTTATAAATTATAAAATTTAGATGTAAGTTTTGTTGGATAAGAATACGCATATTTAATTACGATGTACAGATTGTTCATGAATATCCTTGTTGCATATAATCTTAGACAATCTAATTGTGAGATTGTTTAGTTTTTAATATTTTTTTCGCCAGTAGTCACTGTAGAGCTGGCTAGTTTATTGGAAAATGTTCTATGTATATTAAAATAGAGATATTTTTGTGCGTATATAAATTTATTACATTATATTTATATACAAGAAATTAGAAATTTAAAAGAGGTGATTAAGCGCGTCTCATTAAATTTATTTATCACAAAAAATTATTTTTTTTAATTTTTTATATTTTATGTATAAATATGATGTGATTGCACATAAAAATATTTTTATCAAAATATGTATATTATATTTATATTATATGTTAATATGAGAAAAATATCAAATTATAATATGATTGTAATATTTTAATGACAAACAAAATAATTTTATGAATAAATTGAATAAAATTAAACATATTATAATTAGATAAATAATAGAAGTGTAGTATATTTAAGTTGCAATTCAGGGGATTGGAGATTCGAACTCTTAACCAAGCAGAATTCAACACCAGGTGGGTAATAGAATTATTGGCTTGAGATTATTGTTTAGTATACGTTCCTTAAAAGTTGATAAAGTATAATTTAATTGGAAAATAGATCACCTGCACTTTTTAGCCATAGAAATTGGTTTGTGAAAGGACAAAATATAAATAAACAACATAATTCAAAAATTTTGATCCATTAGATTAGGAATTGCACAAGGTGCAGTTATCTGCACAACTTTAGAGGATACCAATCCAATTTAATAACATCAATTCTAGGTATAATGTTTTAATTATTCTGGATTTCTTAGGTTAGATACATGGATAAAAAAAAACTTTTTTAACCGATTTTCGTGTATGACGTGGGTGATATTCTAATCTTCTTTATTGTACTTTTATTCGCTAATCTTCTCTAATGATGAAACTTTATCATTAAAAATATTTTGTTTTTATCAAGTATTCTTAAATACATTGTTATAAAACTAATTATTGAGTATTAACGTAAAAAATATTTAACTATTACAATTCTTATTATTTAATAAGCCTAATTATTTTAATAACATGTCAATATATCATTAAATAATAATATAAAAAATTATGTTTATAGTACATTTAATTTAGACAACATTATTATACGAAACTGTATTATTTTATAAGAGGGAAAGAATAATGATACAAGCACAAACATCCATTGACACACTTTTTCACATATTTTTATGTAAGCCATTATATAACCACTATAACATTTTTTTTTGAATGGTCACATCTATAAACGATACAATCACGGATGGATTTTGTCTCTGCTCCTTTTTCTGTTTATTTACACGTGTCATTCCCATAACGATTACAGGTGCTCCTATTTTCTAATCGTTTTATTATGTTTTTTTTTTACTAAAAAAAGATATTCATTCATTCATATTGATAAAATACACTGAGAACAATACAAATTCAATATTGCTAAAAACTGAAAAGGATGAATCTGCGAACAAACTCACAGCACTCAGGTTAATAGCATAACACGGCAAAATGCCGATAAATGTGACAAAATCAAAGTGACCGGAATACCCATGCCTCCGAATCTGTATCGTTGACGCCCAAGTCTTGATTGAATCTGTAATGGATCGAAGCTGATCTACCAATCTGAACCAAACGAACACCGCAACAAGATGGGAAACCACCGCACCAAGACGAGAAACCACCGCACCAAGACGGGAAACCAAACGACGCCGCATCAAAACGACGAACAAAACACCGCCGCACGTAGACGACGAAAACACAGAAAAACACAAAGAAAACCAGATCTATGTGGAAAACCACCTATTATGTTTTTATTCTTTTACTCTTTCATTCTTTTATTATTTTATTTTTGTGCTGCTTTTGCTATTTGATTTTTTTACTCATGCTAACTTTACTTTGTCAATGTTCAGCCGACAGACATGTGTACCTATTCCCTTATCACGTGAGCTTTGTAGCTTCATTTTCCTTTACCTTCTTATCGGTTTAGATATAGGGCAATTAGGGGGTTTAATAGGATAATTGGGTGATTTTCATAGCCATGAAGATGTAGAAGGATCTGCAAATCTATAAATGATACAACCACAACTGGATTTTTTCTGCTGCTCCTTTTCTTATTCATTTGCACGTGTCATTCCCATATTGATTGCAGGTGCTTCCATTTTCTAATCATTTTTTATGCTTTTATTATTTTATTATTTTATTTTTTTGTTGCTTTTGCTATTCGATTTCTTTACTCATGCCAACTCTACTTTGTTAATGTTCAGCCGATAAGCATGTGCACTTATTCCCCTATCACGTGAGCTTTGTAACTTTATTTTCCTTTTCTTTCTTATCGGTTTAGATATTGGGCAATTAGGAGTTAATAGGGTAATTGGGTGATTTTCATAACTATGAAGATGTAGAAGGATCTACATATTGATCTTATATATTCTATAGTTGGTGGGAGTTGTATGCATAGACGCGTGAGAGTCAGGGAGCTATCGGGTCAGATGTGTTTAGGTTGGGTGTGTGCTACTTTGTCAAATGTTGAGTGCATAGCTGGAGGTTGGTGTGGTTGAAATTTGTGAATAGGTTTTGTGTTTTGGTATTTATAGTGGTGGTTTGTGTTTACTATTGGTATACGACCATCTCATTTGCCTCTGAATGATCTAACACGAAATCAGTGTGAATTTTCCAATCAGAAGTATGGTTTTTTATGTACTTTGTCAGTTCTATCATGTAAAGTTGGTATTTGAGATGTGTTTCATTTAGGGAAGGAGTATAAAAATGTTGCTTTAATGATGTGACGAGAATTGATTGAATTTCACCTAATCTGAGCTACTGTTCATGTCCCTTTTCGTGAATTATGTCCTTCTTTATGCAATAGATTTTGATTTATTTTCATTTCCTTCTTTTTTTTGTTCGTTATATATTAGTTGATTTTCCACCTTATTTTTGTTATAGATTAGTTGATTTGTTGAGAATGAATTGGGTTTGCAGAGTTTTTTGCTGTTCTTGATTCCAAATGTGTTTCTCTCTCTCTCTCTCTCCTCCCTAGCTCAATTTAACTGCTTCATATTACCTTATCCTTCTCCTTTACATTTTTATGCCCAAAGCTTAAACATCTGCACTTGGAAATTTCTCTCAACAAAATTTCTAATGCACTTACAAGAAAAAGATAAAGTGGGTATTCTTTTCTGCTCAAAAAGTTTCTTTCTTGGCTCCAACGAGACGCGTGGCTTCTTTGTTTTTTGTTTCTCAAGAAAGTGACAAAAAAGGATCTCTTCCTCTGGTTGCAATGGTGGGTTGTTGAGGGTTTGAGTAGAAAATAATGAGTCCTACTAATGAAAATGAAGAAAATGAGCCCAAGGATAAGGTGAGTGTCCAACTTAATTAAAGCTTTCTCCATTTGTCATTCACATGCTACTGCATCTTCTAAATCTTTTGGGTTTCATGATTAGGAGACAAACGAAAGATATGTGTCTTATGAATTAGTGATAAATTATTCAAGTTTAGCTTAGATTGTCTGTCAAGTGTATCTTATTGAATTGTATGGGCTGCTTTATTTGTTTATGGTAGAGAGGTATGTATGTCATATTTTGATTTTTTTTTTGTCAGCTTTTTTTTTTTTTTTTCTCATTTGAATTTTAGTCTTCATATTATTTTTGTTTTTCATTTTCCATTTTTTTATAGGTTAATAGTGATGCCTAAGGGTGTATGTTTCCCAATTTTCCTTTTGACAAGAAGGGCAATTTACTATACAAAAGTTGAGTTGGACAAGGTGTGTCTTCTAATTTTAAATTGCTTATGTGCTTAGACAACAATACAAGCATATAAATGTAGAATATTTTGTTCTCCTCATTTCCTAACAAAACATGATATGGGTTCTTATTGGTTTTAAAAGGTTTCATATATTTCTCTTTGTTTTGGTTGACAAACGGACTACTAGAGAAATTTAAAGTGGATGAATTTAAGTTTTGTAATGCCGATGAGATGCTTATCATATATTTGAGTTTTAGCTGTCCATAGATAGAAAGGTAGAAATTTGTGGGTAGTTAGACTTTTGGTGTTTCTCATGGATTTTGTTGTATATATTTTTGGAGTTGTAGTTACTGATCATAACTTCATTTGGTTAAGTTGTTTTGTAAGTAATGCTTTTTGTGGAATTTTTGTTTAACATTTGTTGTGAAATGACATATTGCTCTCTCTTTTTATTGATGGTTCCACTGATTCTTTATGGCATGAAACGTTTATATAGCTAGATCAATGATCTTCCTACTATTTTTGAAGTTGTAACTAAGATGAAGCCAATAGAAGAAAAATCCATTGTAGACTATGGAAGCAAATCTCGGGACGATACCAAGGTTAGTGATTTTTTACCCCTTTTCTTTGTGATAATTGTCTTTGTTTCTTTTCGCTGATCAAGCTTTGTGATAATTATTTGTTTCTTTTACTTTGTAGCCATGTTTACATGCGTAGTTTTAATTATTAGTAGGTGATTACTCAAGATGACAAATATATGTAGTTATTAAACTGTTAATTTGGTGCATAAAAACATTTTTCTTTGCTTTGAATTTTTAGAGATCTTTAACTAAAATATTTTTTTCATTTTAAAGCTCTCAAGTTATTACAAATTCCAAATAACTTCCTTTTTATTAGGAAGAACCACAGGTTGGAAGTGGGAATGTCCAAAGTGACACTACTTCTCCATGAGAATCTGGGTTGATTTTTTCAACTGTGAAAGTTGTAACATCTTTTTTAATATGTTAGATTTGTAAATAGTTATAGAAGTAATTTAATATTTATTTAACATGTCTATTTAATTTTTTGACAATCGAAATTAGTTTAGGTAATTTATTACAAGTCAAAAGATAAAAAATAACTTAAAATGATCCAGATATTAGTTTAAATGACTTAACTAATGAAAATAAATGTAGATAATTTATTTCTAAGTTACAATTATATATTCGTGATGTGTTTAAAATTTGAGAATAATCGTAATCTATTTAATATTTTTAGGTATATTAATTGTATATTTTAATATTAAATTGACTAATTACATATATAAAAATTTATAATATTAGTGAAATGATTTTTTTAATAAATTTTAATATTTATTTTAAAATTATTAAAACTTAAAAAACTTAATTTAATTAAAATTAAGTATTTTTATCAGATCAAAAAATACCAACGTTATAACATAAGACCCTTAACATTTCACAATTACAACCTTCATTTTAAACTTTTTTTTTATGTGATTTTATTAGTTATGATACTTATTTTCTCTTTTCTCTTCATGATTAGACAGAAATAACTCTAAGAGAGAAAATTTCAAGTGATGAAAATGAGAGCAAGAATCATATTATACACAATAACAAGCATATTATTCATCGCTCTCATCACGATATGTCACGACAACGATCAAGGACAATTAATGTTAAGACAAAGAACTGGCAGATCGCGACAATGACCAAGGACAATTAATGTTAAGGGGTTTGATACAAAGGACTGAATGGCTACAATGACCAAGGACAATTAATGTTAAGGGGTTTGTTACAAATAACTGAATGGCTACAATGAGCACGCACAATTAATGTTAAGGAGTTTGATACAAAGATTACTTGCATAATTTGTTTTGGTTATTCACACTGCCACTTTTGTCTTATGTAATTTGTTTTCTCGTAAAATTTTCCACGACTCCAACGTGGCTTGCTTTTGAAGATCAGAGGAATTCGTTAAACCGTTTCTCACTACTCTAATTTAGTGACAGCAGTGAGGAAAAGTAAAAGATATTATACACAATATTTTTAAAAAAATATTTATATTTATACATAAAAATAATTAAAGACTAATGGATTCTTTTTTCTTGATTACTTTCATATTTTGGGAACAAATAACAACTTTCACATTATCAATAGTACCAAATATGTATCACTACATCTATTTCTAGTATTAATACAATTAAAAGGTTTTACAATACAAAATCTATAGGTGTTTTTTTTTGTGCTTAATTTCATATTTATACTTAACTATACTGTATTTATATAGCTGTATAAATTAGTCTAATTAACACTTACATAATTACATAATTTTTATGTCACATAATTATCTTACAATAAAAATAATAATATTTTAATTATTGATAATTTAATTTATATAACTTGTATAAATAAATCTATACAAATATTTCTCATTTCATATTAACATCAACATGTGTCATCTTTTTTCTTGAAAAGAAAAAAGTTTCCATAAACACCTTATTCTAGGAGTGTTCAAGACTGATCCGATTCTACTAACTCGATTTAGTCTGAAGTTAATTAAGATAATTTTTAACTCTAAAAATTAGACTTAGTATATTTTTTAATCGAGTTTGAATTATATTTTGACTTGTTCTAATCCAATCTAGTATTCTAATATATTTTAAAATTTATGCTTTTTTAATTAAGATAATTTTTAACTCTAAAAATTAGACTTAATATATTTTTAATTGAGTTTGGATTATACTTTTACTTGTCCTAATCCAATCTAGTATTCTAATTTATTTTTAAATTTATGCATAAAATAAATTTTTTACAATTAATTATGAATAATAAGATTTTTTGATTTAAATTAATAACTTTTACAATAAAATATTGATATTGATATTATTTATTTTAAAATATATATTATAAAATATACCTTAATTTTAATTTTTTAATTTATAATTTTATAATTTAATTATGTATAATATTTAAATATTAAATTAATCCAATTTGAACTCAATTATTATTAGACCATAATCAATATCGAATTCAAATCCAGAAAATTGACCAATAAAAATATCAAATCAAATTAAAGAGAAACTAAACATGTCTGAACTAAACCCTTACCTCTTTCTCTCCTTCAATTCAAACTCATTCTAAATTTTAAATTTTAATTATTTTAAATCTCTGCATAAAAAGCTGCAACATTAATGAAAGTAAAAGACGGGTTGTACAGGTTACAAAATCAACATATTTGCAGATTTTGAAATATGCATATTTCTTAAAATTATTGTAAGAGATAATTGAAAGAAATATAATAAATTTGTTGTTAAAAGCTAAAAACTCCAAATCAAGCCTAATGATACCATCCTTAAAATTGAAAACAAGACATTTTGAAGCATAATAATGGCCTTCTTAAGTGTATGTTTAAATTTTTTGTTAGAAACTAGCAAGTATTGCTTGCACATTTTTTTTTTTTTAACTTTATGCAATAGTTAGTCCAAGTATAAGTGAACTGTGACCTTAGTTAAATTTTACTTACAATTTAAGAATTTGAATTTTAGAGTCGTTAATTTGAGAAAGATTTTATTTAATTATCATCTTGACTTAAAATTACATAACAATTGGTTGAAGACTAAAAAAAAGTTTTTTTGAAAAAATTTATATAAAATCTAAAAAAATTAAAAAAATATTTAAAATTATAAAGATTTATCATAATTTATTATTTAAATAGAACCTAAAAAATATATTAAAAAATAAAAAAATATTTATAATTATAAATGAGATCTCCATAATAATTGATTTAAAAGTAAATTTGAATTTAAAATTTTAAAAAGTTAAAAATCATATAGGTCAAGAAAATGCACGTTAATTTAATTTAATATATAAATGTACATTAAGCTAAACTGAATATGAGCACTCCATTTTGTCCAAAATTTAAGAAAAAAATAAAAAATTCAAAAAAAAATAGCAATGATAGATGATGTTAAATATTAAATAAAATAAAATTTCTAAAAATTAAAAAAAAAAAAAAAAAATGATATCCAATACATTTGAATGATACCTAAAGCCGACGCTGCAGGATTTCCGAACACGTGGAAAATGAGTATGAGAGGCTTTTAATATTCAACAAGGGTTAGATGAAAATCTTGCAAAATCATTCCAAAAACTTGGATGAATCTCACAAAAGTCTCGATGTAGAGTGAGCTACACCTGCAATCAGCCACCCTATGAATGTGATTTTCTTCCCTTTGTTCCCATTAGCTTGATCAACTGAAGCTGTTCAGGAGTCTATATAAAACACGACAGAACCAAGAAAAATAGCTTTTCTGGTGGCTTTTCATTCTTGCTAAAAAGTAGAGTGTTTCAGTGAAAGGAAAAAAAAGAGAGAGGGGAAGGAAAGTGAATTGTTGATCTGTTGTTGTTAGAGCTTTAAAGAGGTAAGAATCTTCTTTTCTCTTCTTTTCTTTTTGTTTTTTGTTCTTAATTTTGATCATTCATGAAATGCACACAAGCATATTCATGGAGTCATTATATTCAAATGCAATGGACCTTACTTAAATCTAAATTTGGTTGATCTATCACCTGAAAATTACACCATATTCAAATTCACACAAGCATATTCATAGAGTCATTATCAGCAGAGCAACCATATTCATAAAATCAACCATCAAAATATAAACAGCCACTAAACGCTCAAGGCCCAACCCCAAATCAGATGCGTTGAATTGGACATACTCAATCACCGGCAACCTGAAACCGTCTACCCTCACGTCACCACGCGACCTAGACTGCGCCGCCACCGGAATATCCGCCATTCAACGCTGGCGATCCTTCCCCTTTCTTCTGTTTCGTTTCTTCCTTCCTGAAACCAGAAGCCCCTATTCCTTTTCGTTTTTTTGTAATCATTTGTTTAAAGTGAAAATGATTTTTTGACTTTTTTTTTATGGTTTTGTTAATGTGATGCTCTTGAGTAAAAATATATATAAAAAAAAGGAGAAAAAAAAAAGAATATCAAATGGACTTGTGTTTAATCATGTGGAGTGTAGATCGGCTCTTAGTTTCCCTTAAAAAATAAAAAAAAAAAAAAAAAAATTGTAAAATCTGGTAAAAAAGGAAAAATATATCTATAAATATGAAGAATAAAATTTAACATGATGAAATAATTAAAAAAATTCGGTTAGGAATAATAAACTAAAAAAATCAAGAAATATTAAATGAAAAAAAAATCTGAATTCTCTTGTTTGAATTTTTAAAAGTTATTTTACTTTTTTTGTGTTATATTTATTGTGATCAATGACATCACTTGTGTTAATTTTAGAGTATATTTTGTTATTTTGATATATGTTTTTACTTTGTTGGTGATTAATGGTTATTAAAAAATGTTAATTTTAAAATTATTAAATAAATTTTGTTTTAAAAAATAATTTCTCTTGATTCATGTAATGATCAATGATAATAATTGAATAGTAGATGTTATCTTTAATATTATTTAGATCATTAGAATTTATTGAATAATTTGATACTAATTTGAATCTTATACAAGAGTGAATTAATTTTCAAATAAAATGATTTTTTAAAAATTAATTGATCCATAATTATTTTTTAAAAAATTACATTGATTTTAAGTTTTTCATTACATTTAGAGAATACGTAGGTTAAAAGTCAAACAAAAAATGTAAATTTTATAAATTAATTTTCTTTCTTTGTTAAAAGGAATAAAATAAATATTTAAAGGTTATAAATAAATTACATAATTAACTTAAGGTAATTATTTTAAAATAATTGTGAAATTTAATTTTTATCTTTTGTTGTATCCAATTGACTTTGAAGTTTAACTTGATTTCAAAGATCATATTTTATTTAAAAAGATATTTTAATTTTTTAATTAAAATAAAATTAATAACGATTCTATTTTTTTATTAAAAAATTCTTTTGTCACCCTGCCGCAATATTGGTCGTGACACTGATCAATCATGCACCAAATCTTTTATAAGTAATATTACTCATATATATGTACATTTATTACCTTCTATTTATTCAGTTTTTATCATTTGGGTATAACTTGCTTAACCAAAACTTTTATACATGTACTCTCTAATTCATTCGGCTAATACTGACGTGAGGATTGTGATAAAAAGTAATGTGAACAAACATTTTTCACGTTTGAAATATATATTTTTTTTATATTTTCTTCCCTCTCATTACAGTAAGACAGATTGGACAACCACTTTAACCACATGTTTAGTCTACAGAGAGAATATAACAAACCACTCTTACATAACTTACCAATCTCAGACAACTGTTAATTGTATCAAGGTATTACTACTTGAACTATTTTACACTAATTTTTGTTTAAAACCATACAAAATTTAAATTTATCATTGATCCAGTCATTATTTTTGCTTGCTGAATTCTTTTGATGTTATGATTTTTTTTTTAATTAATGTAATCATAATTTATTTATTTATTTATTTAAATTACATCTCCATCCTGTGTTTTGAATTCAAATTGACTACACAACTTAAAGTTTTTCTTGATGTCATTTATTATGACATTTTAAACTTCATGTCAATTGAATCACAAGTGGAGATAGCCGCATTTTTTGCCAGCAAATTTTGCCATGTTGATATTTGGTTTTGATTCAGTTAGTTATGAAGACTGTTTTTTTTTTTCTGGGACATTTTTTATTTATTATTGTAACTATCATACAAACAGAACATTTGCACCTTGAAATTTAAATATACTAAATACGTATTTGAGATAGTTGTAAAAATTTAATTATTTTAATAATCGATTATTATATAAATTTTTTTATTATAATTGATTATGATATAATCAATTTTATGTTTAGATATATTAGTTGAAAAGTGATTTTAAGTTAATTTATTTCATTTAGATAATATAAAAAATTGATTTTTATGTATTAAATTATTAAAATAAGTATAAAATGGTTTAAAAAAATTATTTGATTGATTAAAAAATTATTCAATTGAGAATAAAATGATATTTACATCTCAAAATAAAAAATAATTTAACAATTTTCTTCCAAAATGCTCAACTAAATAACTTTTGCTCTGACAACTTTTCTCTCCCAATTAAAAGTTGTTGATTTTTTTCAACATTCAACCCAAACACATTGCATTTTGCTCCAATAGCTTAAAGTTAAAAAAAGAGCCGAACCAAACATGCTCTAACTGAAGAATAGTGATAACATTCAAGTTATTAAAATAATTATTTGTAATATTTTTTTTTTTCATTTCATTTAAGATGATTTTCACTGTGCCATGGCACAGGTCAAAACATTAGTATCTAATTAAATACAAGTAACAAATAAACTATTTATTGTAAGTGATAATGGGTACAAATATATAAATTATGAAAACATAAATGATAAAGGTTATTATATATATATATATATATATATATATATATATATATATATTAATTTAATGTGGGCATGGGCCTCCACATTCTATAAACCTAGGTCTATCCCTGCGGTGATCCATTTCTCTATCCATGCCTACGCCTGATTGGTTATAAAGCTATTTGTAACGTTTTTGTAAAAATTGATTTGTGACAAATAGCATTTCCTAATAGAATTAGTGTTTATTTAAACAAATATATCATATAGTATAGGAAATTTTTTCAGATATACATCACTTCCTAAAAGCCTTACTTGTTCTCTTCTGTTCATATATCGGCTAATCAACTCAATTCCAAGTGCTTCCATAGAGACTGAGAAGCACTTCGGTAGGCACAAAGAAAAATGGCTGGGACAAAGAGTCACATGCTCATGGATGCTTGCCTGGTACATAACAAAATGCATTCGAATCGGTTCCAAGGACGTCAACCTCTCTGTCTCAGCCATTCCACTTCATCGAGTAGAAGTGGTAGGACAAAAATCAGACTGAGTAAGAAGTTGAAGCCAATTGCACCAACCATGGCAGCTCTCATTGAGGGTGAACCCTTGGAGTTGGCCATCTCTGAGAAGATCACTAGCATGAAGCTGACGGCGCTGGTTGCCGCGAGAAATAGTAAAAAGGTATTTGCAAACGAGATGGTGAACAATCTCTTAAGCATTTTCAGGCCTCAACCCCAGAACAAAGGTGTTGTTCTGCAGCTTGTTAGCACAGAACTTGATCCCAGTAAGAATCTCTCTCTTCATCTGATTTATTTTTCAATAATTATAATTGCACATCAATTTCATTATATCATTCTTACGTCACTTCCTTTTTAATAATAAAATAAGAGACGTGCACGTCGCAAAATACATTCTCTCTATCTTTTGCTTCCAAAATAAGAAAGATATATACTGTAACAATTTGATGCGAAAATAACACAACTCTTTATTTTTAGGTTAAATTAAATTTTTTTAACTTATACGCTACACTCATTTTTAATTTAGTTTATATAATTTTTTTTTTTTAAATTAGTCTTCATATTTATAAAAAAATTTAAAATAATTTCTGCTATTAACTTTTGTTATAAATTGTTATAATATTGTCAATTAACTAACAAAATAAATATTTTTTATCTAATAAAATTTTTTTATATGCTTATTTTCTATGTAAGACATTAAATATGTATTCCTTTATTCTTGTAGATACTTATTTTTTCTGAGGAGATATTTTTTGTCCAATAAATATTCTTTCATTCTAATAGATGTTTAATTTTGATGAGTAAATATTTTTTTCCAATACATGTTCTTTTAAATGTAATATTTTACTTTACAAAATGTCTAATTGAGACTAAATTAATAGTGTTAGAGTGAAAGTTAATGATAAAAATTATTTTTTTTTTTTTATAAATGTGAGAACTAATTTAAAAAAATTATAAAAATTAAATTAAAAAGAAGTATAAATTATAACTAATAAAATTTTAATTTAACCCTATTTTTATTAATTGACCTAATACACATGTGGCATCAAAATAAATAAAATGAACGATTTCATTGAAAGTAAAAGTGGAGTGCCTTCTGATTTGCTCAATTTTAGACTTGTCACGTATGTGGTTTTGGAGCTGCAATTAGCAAACACTTATGTGAGTCTAAGCAAACGGTTCAAATAGACTCAAACGGTTCAAACACACGTTATTTATCCTTTTTCTTTTTCAAGGTAGATTCCTAAGTGTTTTTGGGTAGGAAAAATTTCTTGCTTTGTATTATTTAATGTGTGTTATTTAATTAATAATATTAAAATTATAATTAAAATAAGAGATATTGATTATCCATATAGCTTAAGTGATAAACATTGAATAGTATAACTTCTTTTTACTTGGAGAGCATATAAAAATTTCTCTTTATTCCTTATCCAAAAAATTAAAAAATAGTGTTCAAAAACATGGCAATATTGGTAGTGTTTGATTTGTTTTGTATTTTTAATTTTTAGTTAATATATTTTTATTAATAATTATGAAAATACAGTGTTCTAAGAATCAGAACGAACCAGTTCGACGATGAACTGGATCATTGATTGGTTCGATTATGCTTGTGAAATCGGCATTGTAAAAATCGGTGAAACACCTTTAAACCACTTGACCGCTTGAATTAGTTGCGATTTAATGGGTTGAACTAATGTTTTTAAAATAGGTTAAACCGTTGAATTGGTAAAGTTAGCGGTTCATGATTCAATTTATTCAACCAATTTAATCGATGATTAAACCATTAATATTATAGTTATATAAGTGTTTTTTTTCTTTTTCTTTTTTTAAAAATCAATTAAAAATCGATAGGTTCAACTAGTCTGTTCATTAGTTTTTATCGATTTTCTTGATTTTTTACTAGTTTTTGATGGTTCAACCATTCATCCAATTTTTTGAATGAATTAGTATAGTAAAATAACCGACTCACGTTCAACTAATTTAACTGATCTGTTTGAACCAGTTTAAAAATACTACTCGAACTAGTTCGCTTTATTATAAAAAATTATCAAAGTTGCACCACCATATTCAAACTCAGGTTCCTTTGCAAAGAGATGTGTCATCTTATGGCCACAATAATTTGTTTGTTATGCTATATTATTTTTATATTATATTCCTTTCTAACATCAAACATAAAATATAAAATGCTTTATATAGTAATTTAAAACATATATAGTTACTATAACAGTTTAATTTTTTTTTTATTAATAATATTTAAAAAAAATTATATTAGCTAGTTAGTTTTAAATTTTTAAAATATTAAATTTATGTTTATAAAAATTAATGATACTAATATTAAAAAATAAACATGGTAACTTTTATAATTATAATATAATTTATATTATAAAATTATGTTTCGGTTTCACCATGGTTCAACTATTGAACTATGAATTAGCTCATTCACCAATTTAATAACAGGTCCAATTTTAAGAACTTTACAAAAATGTCTCTTATTATCATTTTATTTCTTATTTTTAAAGTTTTATAAAAGAAATGGTTCATGAAAACAATGTAACATTATTTCTTTTACAAAACTTTGAAAGTAAGAAACTCAATGAAAATAACGTCATTTTTAAAATTAGTAATAAAAATATATCAACAAAAAATAAAAATAAAAAATAGATTTAACACCCCCTTACCATTATGATAGTTTCAAGTTAACGTTTAATGATTAACTTCTTCTGTTATTATTAAATGAAAGGGAGTATGGAGGCAAAGTTGAGCAAGGAAACAGTGTTGGAGTGGTCCAAAGACCATAAATTTGGAGCTGAGGGAAATATCAGCATCTATAAAGTCGAATTCTTGGTGGAATCAGAGTTTGGGGTTCCTGGAGCTGTTACCGTCATTAACGGCTATGACAGTGAGTTCTTCTTGGAAAGCATAATCATTGAACATAACATTCGTTTCTCCTGCAAGTCTTGGGTTCAACCAAATAAGCTTGATCCAGAGAAGAGAGTTTTCTTCATTAACAAGGTAACATGCAGGGGCATAGGGCTGAAGCAGCTCTACTACCCAACTTAGTTTTTCAAAACTAGGAGCTTTCTTTTTTACACAAGCCAAGCTTAAACTTCAAATTCAAATGCTTGGCTTAACTTGATTCGTTTACATTCCTACTCTCCTCTCTCAACCGCATCAAAATGAATATGAGAGGATGCATTCACATCCTTGCCACCCAATTGAAGGATGTATTTCATCCTTGGCTGAGAGCCCCCTGCAAATCCTTAAATATTTACAGTAACATTAAGTTGACATTTACATCTCCGTTATCATTTCTAATACATAACAAATTGATAATCTTGTAATCATTCAAGAGAAATACTTGTGTAGATAGTATGCACAATTATGTAGACTAAACCAATCAATAAAGTCTATACACTTGTGTAGATAAAAACTAATTAACACTTGAATAATTGCATAAATTTTTGTGCTGCACAGTTATTCTACATTAAAAGTGATATGTCATTTATTAATTGATTTAATCTACAAATCGAGATTTTCCATGAAGTGCCTTGGACCCAAGCATAGATAATAGACTTACATTTGGCACAGTTTCACAGTTCAACTAAATTGAAATTGAGCAAAAGCCAATCTTCTAACCATGGTAAATGTTGTGTGAGAATTTTGTATGAATTTTTTATAAAAAAATTGGTGTCCACAACAGGCCTTTCTACCTTGTGAGACACCAACTGGGCTTAAAAAACTGAGAGAAAGAGAGCTGAAGCAGCTGAGAGGTGATGGCAGGCAACGCAGGGTATCTTCTGACAGAATTTATGACTACGATGTATACAATGATTTGGGTGATCCTGACAAGGGAGATGAGCATGCAAGGCCAACACTGGGTGGCCAACACAACCCTCATCCCACACGTTGCCGCACTGGACGTCCACCTACTAGGACTGGTCAGTTTTATCACTTGTTATTAACTTCTGTAGCTTTGAGAAATTCTTTGGGTAGTAACTTCCTACTTTATATATACAAATCCCTTTTTGACATATTTAAAGTAGTGTTAATAGAGGTTTGTGTATTTTTCACATGCCAACAAAATTTTACACATATCAAAAAGTGATTTGCATACTTAAGATAGAAGTTCACACTCAAGAATTTCTCTTCTTTCTATTCGTCATGTACACTCATTGGAAAAGGACTTCCAATTTTGTTGCAAATCATCTAATGCATGATTGGAATACAAATTTATATTCTTTGCCTAAATGAATCCCACTCACAAGCGTGGATGCAACACAATAACATAAGAACTTTAAGTCTTGATTTTTTTCCTTGTATCAATGTGGTTAATGTATAATCTTCTTCTTTTCATAAAATGCAGATCTATGGTAAAGGAGGGACTCGAAGTCCTTACATTTCACTTCAAAAGACTTTACCCTTATACTTTCAATTCACAATGTAATCTATCACCTTAAGTTAGAGTTCAAATTCCTGTCTTGTAACTGTTGTTTCCTAAATGTGAGCCTTGCAAATAAAATTATATGATTTAGTATAAGTGGCTGGAGCTGGTAGATTTGGACTAAGCACTACTCAATTTACCAAAATAGAAAAAGAGTAGACATGCAAATAAGGCACATAGCATGGACAACACTGAGAAGAACTAAAAGTGAGTGAAGTGATATGAACCAGCCTCATGTTAGAGATATAAAACTAATCATGTGCATTCATCTAATAGCTTAAACTTTTAAGATAGTTGGTCATTGAGACCTATTAACTCTTTACATTTTTTTTACCTTTATATGCAAACATGGACAGATATGAAGGCAGAGTCACGGCCGGGTGAATCAGAGTCTATATACGTTCCTAGAGATGAAGAATTTGAGGACATAAAGCGAGAAAATATTGATCAAGGAAAACTGATGGCAATTCTTCGGAATGTTGTTCCTGCTTTAATAGATAACATCATGGGCAGTGAAGGGGTTTTAAACATTGATTACTTTATTAAAGAGCCAGGGAAAACTGAATCCAAGTCTGAGCTAGCTCTAGGTGCAATTCTAGCCCCACTACCACTGCCAAGGATTTTGCTCAATTTGGGTGGCGCCAAAGAAGTTTTTATATTTGATCCTCCAAAGATATTTTCAAGTATGTGAAATCAAATAGTGTCTTTTTCATTTTAGACAAACAAATTATTCAAATGAAGTGGAATGATTTTCAGGAGAAAAATCACATTTCTTGCAAGATGATGAATTTGGACGTCAAGTACTTGCAGGGTTAAACCCTCTGAGTATTGAAAGGCTCAAGGTAACTATATCAATGACAACACATTATCCTCCAATTTTTTCTATCTATGGCTCTTGTCTAGTTTATACCAACCTTTAAAAAATAAAAGAAAAAAAGAGAAAAAAAAGAAAAAAGAAAACGGAGAAGCAGTGAGCAATGCACTTAAACCAGCTTTTTGTTCTTTCATTTTGTTTCTTTTTCCAATAGGTTTTTCCACCTGTGAGCAAACTGGATCCCTCTATCTATGGTTCAGTAGAGTCAGCACTCAAAGAAGAACACATTATAGACCACATTGATGGGATGTCTATCCAACAGGTATAAAAAATGGTAGTCTTAACATACTGGTATAAAAAATGGATGTCTATGCAACAGGTATAAAAATGGTATTCCATGGAAGTGACAATTCATAACATGTTCTCTGCTTTCAAATTTTAGGCATTGGAAGAGAATAAGTTGTTCATACTAGACTATCACGATGTTTACCTTCCATTCCTGGATCGGATTAATGCTCTTGATGAGCGCAAAGCTTATGCAACCACCACAATTTTCTTCCTTGACAAAATGGGAACTCTGAAGCCCATTGCCATCCAGCTTGCTCTCCCATCATCCAAGCAGGTTCTCACCCCTCCTGTAGACGCCACCTCCAAATGGCTCTGGCAACTTGGCAAAGCCCATGTTTGCTCTAATGATGCTGGAGTTCACACACTTGTGCACCACTGGTATGAAATTTTATTTCTTTATAAATAATAGTATTTGAGGAAATGCTAACCCATACTTCTATTTTAGAAAATAAGTGATGCCAATACTCTATACATGAAAATGATCATTGGCTGCAGAGAGTAATGAAATCATGATAAATTATCATTTTCTCCCATGGAATGTGGGGATTATATGGCAGATCCTAGAGCTATAAGGGAAAGGGAATTCTTTTTGGCAAGAAGTTTAACTCTCAGCAATAGGGCACGGTTCACCTACATAAACCTTATTTAACAATGATGGAATGTCACAAAAGAATAACAAAATTGTACAACATCTGGTTCATTCAAGGGATCCAAACATGTATCAGATATCTTTCATAATGAGCACAAATTGAACAGGAGATTAGAAATCTTGTCATATATGCACAGATTAGTAATTTATATGATGACACTGACCCCTGATAATCCAACAGGTTAAGAATACATGCATGCATGGAACCATTAATAATTGCTGCTCATCGGCAATTGAGTGTAATGCATCCTATATTCAAGCTTCTGCATCCTCATCTGCGATACACACTCAAGATAAATGCAATAAGCCGTCAGACAATCATCAATGCTGAAGGTACCACTGAGACAAACTACACTCCTGGGAGATACTGTATGCAAATTAGTTGTGCTGCCTATAAAGACTGGTGGCGGTTTGACATGGAAGGTCTTCCTGTAGATCTCATAAGAAGGTAAATAAGATTGTTTTCATTATGGAAATTCTCTGCAGCCCCCTTAACATTATTCTTGGCTTCAGAGAGCATTTCTACCTTCCAGTGGGACTTATTGTGCTGGCCTCATAAATCTTAAACTGACAGTAGTAATAAGAGCACTACAGATTCTCCTAATATTTTTCTATTATGTTACGTTGATGAAAAGGAATACTTTGATAACTTTCTGTTTCATTATATTGCATATAAATTAGATGTGTAATAATGAACCTACTTTTACTTCTTTTATTTTGGTTCTTCCGTGGAATGAATTAGACAAACTTTATGCAGTTCACTTTGTTTAACATTTTCCTCTGCAACGTACCTAGATACGGATGATAAGATCTAATAATTTCATTTTCTACATAGAGGTTTAGCAGTTCCGGATGCAACTCAGCAGCATGGCATTAGATTACTTATTGAAGACTATCCTTATGCAGCTGATGGACTCCTCATATGGTCCAGCATAGAGAAGTTGGTCCGAACCTATGTGAACCATTACTACAAAGGTGTCAATGCCATTTCTTCTGACAGTGAACTCCAATCCTGGTACAAGGAATTCATCAATCTTGGACACCCTGATCATAAAAATGCTAGCTGGTGGCCCAAACTTGCCACCCCTGAGGATCTCATCTCCATTCTTACCACCATTATCTGGACTGTATCAGCACAACATGCTGTCTTGAACTTTGGTCAATACCCCTATGGCGGGTATGTTCCAATCCGTCCACCATTAATGCGAAGACTAATTCCCATGGAGGAGGATCCTCACTACTCAGATTTTCTCATGGATCCACAAAGATACTTCCTATCATCACTGCCAAGTTTATTTCAGGCAACAAGGTTCATGGCTGTGACTAACATAGGTTCTGCACACTCACCTGATGAGGAATATATAGGAGACAGAAATGACATGTCCTCTTGGTTGGGAGACCCTGAGATCATTGATGCATTCAGCCAATTTTCAATGGAGATGAAAAATACTGAGATGGAGATTGAGAGAAGAAACGCTGATCCAAAACTTAGGAACAGATGCGGAGTTGGAGTTTCACCATATGAGCTGCTTATACCAAGATCAGGACGTGGGGCCACAGGAAGAGGGGTGCCAAATAGTGTAACAGCCTAATAGTTGAATAATCTGGGGACAGGCCAAATGAGATCTTATTTGATCATAGCCTGACAAGATGTACTTTTACGCATCAAATAAGAAATCATGGCTAATCCTAACTCAAAATACTTAAGGAGAAATTATAGTATATTCCTGATGTATAATTAATGTATGCTTCTGAAAGGATTTCCACTATATGATTTTAAACAAACTCATAAATTTTAAGTTATTAACTTAAAATCAATAGTAAAAATCTTTTTCAAAGTATACATTGAATATACTCTAAAAATATACAATAATTTCTCTTATACTAGAGTTAAGAATATTGAAATTAATTTACTGTAGATAAGAATATTCAATTCAAGTACCATTCCCAACATAACAAGTCATTATAGGGAGAGGACCATCATATACAAAATTTTCAAAGATGCTCCATCCCCATGTCTGTATTTTTCACAATAATAATTGAACTCCGTCTAATACCAGTTATCTATAATATTACTTATACGACATAATACAAACTGGAAGGAATGACCGGTGGTACATAAAATACTACCCATTTGTCATATATGTGTGAGTGTGAAAAACAGGAGGAATTGCTAATCATACTTCTCTCTCCAAGAGTAAACAAGAAAGAAAACCCAAGAGAGGGCCAAGAGGGTGTCCCCAACTGTTTGCCTGAGGCAATCCCAGGCGAGATCCTCGACTTTCCTTTCAAAGAAAACCCTCCAGAGAGCCATGAAAACGTGAAGGAGGGTGCACCCTTTGGCGAAGAAGGTCTGAAAGTCCCTATCTTTGACGAAAGAGACCATCAACAGAAGGAAACCAATGGTGACAAGGAGCAACCCGGAGAATGAATCGGAGGTCTTGATGAGGAGCTGGTCGTGAGGGGTGGACCCCAGAAGCTTCTTCGCCGTCTGAACGCCGTGGCTAAAAGTGTACACCTCCTTCATGTAGAACATCATCAGGGCCCCACTGGTCGTGGCGATCGCAGAGTGGAGGATGCAAATCACCAAAAATGCCGACGACGATCCCATTGTTTCGAATTTCACGAGTTGGACATGCTGGTTATTTCTGTAAAACCATAACCCTCTCAGCTCATCATTTGAGAAGAAGAAAGATGATTTTTTTTTAAAAATAATAATAAAATTTTGAGGCAAAGATTTTTAGTTTGGAATGCTATTGGGAGGAAGAGACAGATTTTCTAAGATAAGGATATAGTGGGCCCCTGATAAGCAACATTTGTCCGAGGTTGTCTACAAGGATGACACGTGGTCTGGGATCAATTCGGTGAAAATAAGGGACATATGTACTTTGTAAACAAACGATTATAAAGAATAATAAATATATAATTAAATATATATTTTGAGATTATACCACCAGCTTTTGTGTTGAGCAAGCACAAAACAATACAGTAGCAATTCTACTTTCTGGTTTAGAGAAAATGATAATTTTTATAACTCTCAAACCAATATGCACATATGTAAAGTTGTTACCAAATACTCTGACTTTGACACCTCTCACATATGTAAAATGATATAATTCTAGGAAATGTACATCAAACATTTTCATGCATTAAAAAATGTCTTTTTTTTTTAAAAAAAATTATTTTTTTATTTAATTTGTTAATAATAAAATAAAATTTAAAAAAATAAATTTTAATAAATAAAAAAATTAATGATTTAAATTTAATGAGTTTAGAAAGATAAGATCATATTATGTGACATCTCTATTAATGATTTAATTTATAGTTAATGAAATGATTTATTGAATCATTAATTAAAGTTTAGAGATTAATTAGGAAGATGTTTAAGTTTATAGTGATGATTTGTAAAAGATAAAAATTCAAGATAACTCTATATTATTTTCCCTTTAAAATTCATTTAATTACCCATTTTTAAATTTTGTTTAAGTGTCTAGTTTCTTTTTTTTGGAATTGAGTATATATGAAATTAAGTCTTTCTCAATTCTTAATGTATACCTTAAGAATTATTAATTTCATAATTTAAAAATTAAACACTCTCTCTTCACATTTATTTATGAACAATCATATTTATTGAGATTCTATATTTATATAAAAATTATATTTATATTTATATAAAAATTATTATAATTGATATTTTTTTTTTCTAAAAAAATTCATGAGTCCTTTTTTTTAATGAAAATATATGACTATTATATTATAAAAATATTATTATATGAATACTTTTATTAATTTTAATTTTATAAATAATTTTTTAATATTTTATATCACACTATTAAATAATAAAATTATAATTAAATTTAAAATTATAATTTTTTATTTTAATTTTTTGACAATCCTAAACATAAAATTTAAAATTATGAATCAATTTTAATTTTCACAAAATTAAAATTAAAATTAAAATTTTATGTTTCAGATTTAATTTCGCTATCCAAATCTCTTCAACTAAGACTTATAATATAATGTAAGAGTGATAAAGTAATAATAGTTGCATAATTTTTATCCTTATAAATATTCACAGACTGTAAAGTTTACTTATCAAATGGATTGCATTATAATTTGTGAGGACTTAATTGTATAACCATAACGGGTAGTTTTGGATCTTGATAGCAACTTGAACAATAAGAAGTCTCATGTATTTGAGCCTCCTTAAGGCTCAAACAATAAGTCTAGGCGAAATTGTCTCATTATTAGGGCTTATTCTTGTGCTTAACTTTTTTTAGTTATATTTAATAAAATTTTAAATATTTATTATAAATTAATAATCAATCATCAATAAATATTTCATAACTCACCTTAAATAGAAATCATAGCAATTTCCCTCATTACCACTAATTAATGTTATACAATTGCACCCAAGGTAACCTTTTTTTTTTTCACTTAGGCATGTTATCTTTTTTTTTTTTTTTACGAGACTTAGGCATGTTATCCTGAACACTTATGGAGATGAAATATATATTCACACACTTTCATCTATATAAATATAGTAAATTATACAAAATATTATTGCGTTATCGTCTTTCATTAAAGGATTTGTTTTTCATATACTAGCAGTCGAATACACTAACGTCTTATTTAATATACTTTATATATGCTCCACTTCTTCACAAAATCTGCACATAATAAATATTTTTATGCAGAAATCAATTTTAAATCTAAACGGTATATATTAGTGAAGAATGTTAATAACACTTTTTTAAACACTTCTTCCAATACTTTATTATTAATTCACTTCATAAACTTAAAAGAATTATTAAAAAATATTAATAATACTTATTTTTATATTAATATTAAAATAAATATTAAAAAATATATAAAAAATATTGTTAACATTTCTCAACATTAATTTTAAACCCACAAAAGAGATACACGAATATACGACATACGAGTCTATAGAAATGCAACAGCGAAAAGACACCAGGATTACGTATACAATATGCAAAAAGTTGTTATCTTTTTTCATTTGCTACATGTCAAAACTCTTTATCCTTTGTACTCGATTTAGGGATTTTTTTTGCTCACACCGTGTCACTAGAAATAAATATTCCCATTAAGTTAGAAATTATTTATTTGAAGGTGTAAATTCAACAGTAAATTCTAAAAGGCGTGTTAGTAACCAACGATTTAGGTTAGCATTTTTAAAAAAAAAAATTTAAAGTAAAAGTCGTGATCTTCATGTACAACTTATATATCAAGGTTTATTTTTTTAAACTTCATAATAGAAGTTGTGTGCTTCAGCTGCGACTTACACCTGATAAATCTAATTCTTTAACTTTATTTGCTGGGCCCTTCTCTTAAAACAAGCTAGCATTCCTAAATGAAAAACATACACAAATATTAGGAGGTGAAATAAAAAAAAGAAAAAAAAATTCATATCATGACTAAAAGTTACAGTATACGTACACAGAGGGATCATCTTTAATATAGTGCTGACAAGTATGAAGCGTGAATGGCAGTGTGTATGTTGGACGATTGAGGTTGCAAGTATTAATTTTCATGAAAGTAACTAAGAAAGCTGACGTTATAATATTGGGTAATAATTTGACCATTATAGCTTCAGTGTATCATAGTCTCAGCAGGACAGATACAGATATGAATGCGGACATAATATAAATACATTAAATTAAAAAAATATAAGATATAGATATGATATACATATATATATATATAATTATAAAATTTAAAAAAAAAATTATAATTTATTAATATCATTTTTATAAATTCAAAAATTTGTAATATTTTAATATATCATTTGTGTTAATATTTATTACTTAATAATTTTTTTAAAAAATATGAAACATAATTTTTATTAATATATTTTAAAAAACTCTTAAATTTATTTCTCCCAATGAACTAACTATGTATAAGTATATATATATCCAAAAAAATTAATTAGAGAGAATAATGATATGAAGTAAGTTTCGGTGATGATGAAGTGGATAACTTAGTACGAATAGAGGTAGAAGAAATAGATGAAAATAGTAGTGCATGAAAAGATAAAATTTAAAAGTCTAATAGCGACTATGTGAAAAGATAAAACTTAAAATACTGTTATGTAAAAATAGTGACTTAGAACGTCATTAATGTGATTAGATTTGAATGAGTTACGAATTTATTAATTGAACATTAATCATAAAAATTAATTTTTAAACAAAATATATTGATGAGTCATGTCGAATACACCCAGTATGTCCGAATATATCGAGTCATATCTAAATAAAAAATAATAATTTTTAATTAAATATATTTAAACACATAATACATATATATCATACACATATTTTTATGTATCCAACATAAATACATACACTTGAATTCATATCTAACACACTGAGACGCCTTAAAAATGGCAAAAAATGTCCATGTTTCATAAATATATCCTACAATAAATGTCGTGGTTTGAAGCACATCTTCTATTACAAAATAATTATAAAAAAAAAAATTAGTACAAGCCATAGTCTAAGCCCATAATTGTTTTTTTTAATTGAAAAAATAAACACCTTGAATCCTAGATTTAAGTAGTGGTCTTTGCCAACTACTTTTATGAAAAATAATTTTAGAAAAAAGTATTTTTTAAGTTAAGGATCAATATGATTTGTAAAATTAATCAATTCCAATTTGTTTATTATATTTTTTTATATCAGTCTTTATATTATTTTTTATATTATTAAAATTAATATTTATATTTAATATTTCCTCTTAGTTAATTATAATCATTAAAAAGTAATATAAAAAATTATCAAATATAATCTTTTTCCAAAATTAATTATGGTTTCTGCACTTTTAAGAAGATTATACTGAAGTGGGAATTTAAATTTAGAACTATACAAAAGTCCTAGATTAAAAAAAACAAGTCCGAGTCAGGTAAAACAAGGGCGAAAAAGTCGCCGTTCAAACTGTGCATTTAACTCTCCCGCCGGAGAGGAATGAAGACGGTGATACACATACACCAATGGAGCTTGTTCCCAAAAAGAAGAGGTTTGCCAGGTAATTATCAACATCATCAGGGGTAAATGTGGCATACTCCGCCATCTTCCTCACTGATCCCACCGTTACAAGCTGTGCATTATACAACCCACGATATCTCCGGACTATATTTCTCGCGACAGACCCCTTTATTTCGTCTCGCATTTCGCGGTCAGCTACGACGAACGAATTCTGTTTCCGATACGCTTCCTCGAACTTGAAATTGAAGTTCCCGAACACCACCCTCGCCCCGTCGGCGACATGGCTGCATGACGAATTTCAGGTAAAGCTGAAACCACTTCCCCCCACGCTACCCTCTCGTAGTTCTCAACGAACCATTTCACCTTGGCTTCGTGCTTCGCGACCCAATCGTCGCCCAGAACGTACTGCAGATTCGAGCTGCGGACTCTGGCCACCACGAGCCGGAGATTGTTTGCGAGAAACAGGTAAGACAGCGAAACGTCCTTGCAATGCTTTGCTTTGCCGTCGAGCTTGCAGAGAAGGACTAGAATCAGCCACGCTACACGCTCCGTCGGGGCCGGCTGCGCCGTAGTGTCGTTGGATTCTGGACTGTATAAGTAAGATTCCGGCAACGGTGATGACTTCGCCTGAGGCCAGTCCTCGCGGGAGAATATATCAGAGAGCACGTTGCTGTAATCGGCTAGCATTGAGAGGTAATTCATCGCCTGAGTTGTGAGTGAGTGCACGCCGCCGTTGCTCACCGGCGATTTTGAAGAGTCCTTTCGGATCGTGGATTCGAAGTCTGAAAGCATCGTTTGAACGGACTCAATGAGTCTCTGAAGCGAAGCGAGGACTTGAGATTGAACGGCGGAGGTGGGATCGGAAAAGAAAAACAGTGCGGAGATCACAGTGTACATGTCAAGCACGCGGAACATCTTCTCCGGCGGCGATTTCTTAGTTTTGGCAACGAGTTCGGGGAATCCGAACAGAAGAGTGACTCCGTCTTTGGAAATCTCTGCGAAGCTAGATTTTCTGATGGATTCCGATGGACCGAACACGTGATCGTACAGGATTCTCTCTCCGTTGAAAAGCGTCCTCACCGAAATCATAACCGCCTCTAACCAACTGTTGATCTTCAACTCAAGGACCTCCCAATCCATCTTGTTAACGAGCAAGGAGCTCAATTTCTCCACGTTGAGGCGATAAATGCCTTCGTCGATTATCGATTTTAGGTTTATGTTGTAAACGCTCACGCATTCTTTTGTGTAACCGGAGGAGATCATGCAGTCGGCGATGGATCTCAAATCCGCCATGGCAATGGAAGAAACCTGTTGGACTTCGGAGATTGAGTCCCCGGTGGCGCGAACTTCGTCTTCCGCCGTGCAGTCATCGTCGAAATCGGAGGTGCTTGAATGGACGGAGGGGCAAGAGGATCTGATGGACATGGATTCGGGGTCGAGGTGGTCCCGGTTCATGGATAAGATCTGGTAGAACTCATTTTTGAGCCTCTTCATGGCCGTCTGCATTAGGATGAGTTTCTCAGAGGAGAGCAAAGAGTGCATGGACTTGTGAAGGTGGTTAACGCACTTGATGTATTGTATGGCTTCGGTTTTGTCCTCGTTGAAGAGGGAGGTGACTTTGGCGTATGCGGAAGTGTCTGGGTTCCACTTCAGTATCAGTGCTTCTGCTGCTTCCATGGAGAACAACAGAGTCTTGGGGTGAAAGCACAGGCTTCTCATGTTTACAACTGAAAATTATTAGTTATGTTACTTTTGGAGTTGGAATAAATCTCTGTTTGTTTCCTAGGAAAACAAATGTGAATTTCCCCGGTTAGTTGAGGAGAGGTGAAGGAGCTGCAAGTTGCGGAAGCCAATTGTAACTGGACGTGGACGTGGACCTGGACATGGTGGATTATATATAGAGTTGGGAGCACGAGCAAACGACGCCGTTGCTTCTTCTTCGAGAGAAACTTGTGGAGGAGGATTAAAAGACTGTGGGGATTGACTTTTAAGACTGAATATCCTTTTAGAAAGCCACATGCGTTGACTCTTTACCATTTCCTCTTCCTTCGGTCATGAACAGGAAGTGATCTTTTCCTGCCCTTTTTGTTATGGACTTGGTACTGGCTACGCGTGGGTCTTAGGGTTCATATCCGTTGGAAGAGGCTTTGATATTGAATGATTAATGCTCACGAAAAATTTTACATTATTTTTATTTTCTCAAAAAAAAGGTAGAGATAATATGTTTTCATTATGTTTTTTTTTTATGTTTTAATAATAATAATAATAAAGAAAAAAGTATTGAGACACTCTAAATTTTTATTCTTTTACAAATTATCACCATAAATTTAAAAAAATTCTAAATAATCTCTAAAATTTAACTAATGACTCAATAAATTCTTTCATTAATTATTTATTAAATCATTAACGAATATGCCATGTGACATCATCTTACTTACCCAAGCTCATTAAATCTGAGTCCTTGATTTTTTTATTCATTAAAATCTTATTTTTTAATTATATTTTACTCTTAACAAATTACATAAAAAATTAAATTATTTTAAAACAAAAAAAGACATTTTTTAATGCATGCAAAATAATCTTCAATGTCTTTTTTTGTTTTAAAATAATTAATTTTTATTTAATTTGTTAAGAGTAAAATATAATTAAAAAATGATATTTTAATGAATAAAAGAATCAAGGACTTAGATTTAATGAGTTTGGATGGATTGAATGATGTTACGTGACATCTCTGTTAGTGATTTAATAGATGATTAATAGAAAAATTTATTAGATCATTAGTTAAAATTTAGGGATTAATTAAGAAAATTTTTAAGTTTATAGTGGTGATTTAAGAAAGGATGAAAAATTCAGGAAAGTTCTATACTCTTTTCCTTAAATAATTAAATATAGATTTTGAGATTATACCTCCAGCTTTTGTGTTGAGCAAGCACAAAACAATACAGCAGCAATTCTACTTTCTGGTAAAGAGAAAATGAAATTTTTACAACTCTCAAACCACTATGCACATATGTAAAGTTTTTACCAAATACTCTGATTCTGACACCTCTCACATATGTAAAATGATGTAATTCTAGGAAATGTACATCAAACATTTTCCTATGTAAGCCTCTCTTCAAAGACAATTCCGGATGCTTCAGTTTAGTCAAGTGTTTAGAGACAGAAAATAATTAAAAGAATCTTGACATTTGCATATATTTTTTGTTCCAATTCTTAAGTAGTAGAAACTGATCCAATTCCTGCTAGACACCCAGCATATGTATATGTGTAACAACCAATTACCATGACAAAATCCAGGTGTTGGAAAGGAAAGAGCAAATTGTGGTAGAAAGAGATGTAACACTTTGTGACACCTCCTGCGCAGGGCACAATAACCAAACCCTGTGGAGGGACCGATGTTATGTTAAAAAAGATATAGAGAGAAAGGAATGTGCAACAAACATATATGCCTTCTTATAAAACTCAATCTGAAAGCCAACAGAGGGATTATCTCACTTCCAACGGCTTGATTTATATCAGCCTTAAAAAATACATCAAAGCATCTATAATGTGTTGGCATTGCAAAAGTTGCATTTTTCCTCCAGAAAATCTTAAATAAAAGCCAGCGAAATGGTGTGCAGAAACATGTATTCTCGCAAGAGAAAGAAAAATAAAGCCTGCACAAAACCAGAAGCTTCATTGTTGAAAGCATACAATCTTTCCTGTGATTTTCTAGTCCCATAGGCATAACACATGACCCCTAACACTCAGTCAGCATATAAAAAAACTCAAGCTTGATTCTCATGTAAGATACGGTATATATCAGGGTGCTGTTCAAGGAGAACAAAGCTCCTGAATATCCAGCTGAAATACTAAGGGTGACAGACACAATTCAAAACCCATAGCTTTTCCGCATGATTCTTCTATACAGTTGCATCTTCGTGTAATTTCAACTTTGCTCCCACATGTTCTTCTCGTAGATAGTCACTTCTTGCTTAGATTTGAGCTTTTCTCCTACTGATCCCAGTAGTTTCTTAGCTGAGATATATGCAAGAGAAGCTCATCTCTGCCCAGTCCAGTGACACTGCTGGTCATAATCCATGGGGGATGTTGCTTGTAGTTTTGTCTGATTAACTCTTGAAAATCCCTTATGTTCTCATCAGGTCTTTTTCCCTTTGCCACCTTCATTTTGTCACATTTTGTGAAAACAAAAGTGATTGGTATCTGAAATCCACAGAAATTTAATGGCATTTAGACTTGTTTCAGTACCTTAACAGCATCAATTTAGGGACTCTATATAAAAAAGCATCATACATTATTGCGTCCAAGCCAATTTGCACAATCCAAGTCGACCTTTTGAGGTGGAACACTTGCATCAATGAGAAGCAAGACAGCCACCAGAGTACTTCTGTTCAAAAAGTACCCTTTTGTGAATGAGGACCAATCCATTTTAGCAGCTTCCGGTGCTTTAGCAAATCTGCATAAAACTCAAAACATATGAGGAACAGTTTTTCATTTGATTGGCTAACACTTAACAGTAACACCACCTTCCAATCCAGAAATGGGGAAAAAAAATAAAGGGAAGAACATAATTGAAGAAAACAAAGACCAAGCCTGAAAATTGGGCAATACAAGTAAACATACAACATTGTTACTGTGCGTTTTCAAAGAAACTTTAATTATTATTAATCAACTCAAGAATCTTAAAAAACAAGGAGGATGCCAAGCTCCATTGTTTTAGAACAGATATTCTCCTCCCCTCACAAACATCCATACCTAATTACCTATGTTGTGCATCAATCACCTTTATCAAGCAAATAAGGAATCAGATTACCTCCATTACAGATTTATGCGTATGACAACGGGGGCAAATTACATATAGTTTGTAATATTGTCCAATTAATTTTGTTGATTTGCCCCTAATGCCATTGAACCACTAAAACAATTATAATTTGTTTATATACTTTCAATAGTAGTATGTCATATAAATATTTTAAAAATTGTTTTCACCATTTCATTCACAAAACTTTGAAAACAATAAACAAAATAAAATCAAGGTGACATTTTTGTAAATATTAATAAAAACATATCAACTAAAAATAAATGCAGAAAACAAACCAAACACTCCCTATTTTTTTTTTTTTTGATATATAAATTTGAATTTGATTTTGATCACCAAGAACACACTGGCATGTAGTGACTCACCCATAACCAGGCAAATCCACAAGGTACCAGCTTTTGTTCACCAAGAAGTGATTGATAAGCTGTGTCTTACCTGCAAGTGCAAGAAACACCCAAATTATTGTACCAAAAACACATTACACAGGCTCAAATCAGCTTATGAAAAGTGAAATGAATTGATAAAAAAAAAAATTTAAAAACCTGGTCTCTTAGAAGTGAGTGCAATCTCTTTCTTGCGAACAAGGGAATTGATGAGAGAAGACTTGCCGACATTGGACCGACCCAGGATGGCGAATTCGGGTCGGTCATCCCTGGGGCAATCCTTAGCCCGACCACTGCTCTTAATGAACTCAACCTCCTTAATCCGGGCATCACCCGCGTAGGGTCCGATTACAATGTTGGAGCCGGTCAGGATCATAGAATCGTTGACCTTGTCGGGTTCAACTCCTGGTGGAACGAATAGAACGGTTTGGAGGAACTTGTCGGATTTGGAGAGGGAAGAAGAAGGGTTGGTGGTTTTGGAAGCTGAGGTTGAATGGGAAAGAGGGTGTCGGAAAGAGAGAAGAGAAGAAGGGTTGGTGCTTTTGGGAATGGAGAGAGAAGAAGAAGTGAGAGAGAGAGAACGATATGGGATTTGGATTTGGATTTGGAGGCTCAGCGTGAGGACTCGACTTCTTAGCACCATCGTCATCGTTCTTCGCTTACCTAACTAACTGCTGCAACTGCAAGTGGATTAGGGGTACCAATAGGGTTTTTTTCAACATCGTTGACTGGTTATATTACAAGGATGAAAAATACTAGACAAGCATGATTCTTTTTGTTAGAATTTTTGTAATAATGACACTTAGATAAATGAATGACACTTTTTATTTATTCGATAATCACCTTTGTACCATGGTTAAATTCTATCTAAATTTTGTCAATTTTTTTCCAAGTGTGTAACATTACTTAAGATATGATTGAATTCGTAAGTTGAATAATGCTACACTCTCACAAAAATTAGAAGGGATTCAGCTTGAATTTTTTAAGATTTAATAGTTGTTGTCAGCTAAGTCAAAATTATAGAATTCATTCATTCATCTAATAGTTACTAATAATAATGCCAAATTATTTAGACAATAATCTAAGAAAAATCAACTTTCCGATATTTTCCTAATTACATTCATAAATGATGGTTTTTTTTATTTTTTGTTGGTCGTCATTCACAAATGAGGTTGAATGTTACTCATGATCCCACAATATAACCAAACCGTGTGCGGGATGCCAAGCCTAGTGCCAATCTGCCTTTGTCCATTCAGAAAACCCTACTTTTGGACAAACAAAACATGGCACTTATGACAAACATAAGGTATACAAAAGATGGACTTCAATGCCAGGCTCAATGACCAAAAAGACATAATCACCAACAGAAATCAAGAGGAACCAGTGTAACTTTTCGTTACTTTATTAATAAGAAAGAACAGATCATAAATATATATCTTTCATTGAGTATAACTGAGAGGAAGTACACTTTTTCTATGATAATGGAATAGCTAAATGGGTTACCACGTGAGGAATTTGGTGGCAACCCATATTATAATTATTGAAAATTTTACTATATGTACAACAAAAAATTAATAAAGATGGACAATTGCACAAATAAAAAAGAATGAGAGCGTCTGCGTGGAAACATTACAACACTCATCCTGCACATTTTCCCTCCAGCTCTGCAATGAATGATTTTTGTAGGTGGAACTTGAAAAAAAAAATTATATAATCACCCAAACAAAACTTTTAACTTGCTTCAATGTCTTTATTTCCAGCAACAACTTTGCGGTGGCGCCTAGAACCAGATCTCCTATCTCTTCCGCGCCTTCCAGGGCCTTTCCTAACAGTTGAAGTTACAACCTTTTCAGGTGATGTTTCAAGCACAGGCAATGGAGGTGGGGGAGATGGTGGAGGGGGTGGAGAAATGCGAGCAACAACTGGTGGAGCGAGGTGCAGCAATATATCCCTGTGGTATTTCTGTAAGAACAAAAATAGATTTGAATTATATTAAGGTAAATGAGAGAGAAAAGTGACCATGAAATTAGATGGACGATGAAGTTGGATTGGATAAACAATGTACCATCCAGAAAATAGAAACAAGAACCATTGAAACAAGAGATTTTCAGCAAAAACCTCAACCAAGGTGGCTGCAGTACACTTTTCATAATTTTTTTTGGCCATGCAATTGTGAACTAAAACACAATTCTAACAATAATAATGATGGAATTGGTCATATCCTTCCTAGCAATGTAAAAAAAACGAATGGCAAGTACTGAAATAGTGAAATAAGGGAATGTTCATAACTAGGTGTGAAAACATTAAAACAAACAAAGAGAAAAGCAGTGAAGGGGAAAGAAAGGGATCTCTCTCTCTCTCAAAATATACAAGTACAAGGGTAATCACCCGTGTCTGTGTATCTTTATTGCATTCCTAACTGTCGAAATGTTCAGAATCAGCATGTACCTTCTGGAAAAACTATGCAATCAAAAGCTTATTTTAGTCAGATATACAAACAAGATAAAATAGTTACCTGAACTACAAAGTTGCGTCTTTCACAATCCAAGAACATGTTAAAATGAAAATCAACCCTCGACAAAACTTTGTCCCTGACAATTGAGAAACTAATCTGGTCCCTAGAAGTGAATCGGTCAACTTCATTGAACCAAAGACAAGTAAAGAGGTTGCTAATAGGAACATGCTCTCGTACTATTACACATCCTTCAGGAACATCTGCAACTCAGCCATGAAGTTTGAGAAAAATAAAGGAAAAAAAATGAAGCAGATGCATCTCATCGCAGATAGGTACAGGAAGGAAGTTTCACCTACCACTTATAAGAGGAAGCTTGGCCTCTGTATATGGGGTCAATCCCTCCTTCTTGTAAAACTCAATCTGAAAGTCAATAGATGCATTATCATACTTTCTAGCAGCTTTATTTGCCTCAGCCTCAACAAATACATCAAAGCGTCTATAATGCTTAGATATTGCAAAAGTTGCATTCTTCCTCCACAAAAACCTAAATAAGAGTGAAGAGAAGTAGTTTAGGTGCCAAAACATGTATTATGGCAAAATAAAGCATGTATAAAGTCAGGAATAGCATAGGTATGAAATATGACACCTAATGAATTACAATTTGGGACATACTCCAGATCAACATATAAAAAAATCCAGTAAAAACTCAAGCTTGATTTTCATAGAAAAGAAGACAGTATATAATATATCAGGATTTTGTTAGTTTGGGAAAAAATTGTTACACCTTGGATAGCCACCCAAAATGGAAAACAAGACTCGGCATAGTGCAGGAGGAAGAGAAGGATCAAACAAAATCAATTCCAAAATCAATGATATTGTGCAATAAACATCAATAAAAGGAAAAACAAAAGCAACCGAAGCTGTCAACATTTCAATTACAGTGTCTCCAAATGACAGTTCTGTAAGCTGAGGTAGGCGTTTGACAAGATTCTAGTACTTCATACCAGAAATATTAATGCTATAAGCCTCTAAAATATGTCCTAGAGGAAAGGTATAAAAGGTGATAACTTATAACATACGAACCTTAGAAGAACCGCACCACAAAAGCTAGCCATTGTAGTTGGAGAGCTCAAGGCCATATAAACCCCACACCAGAATCCCATGCTTTCAATGTGGGACTCAAGTTCCATACCTTGCAATTGGATCCTAACATTCCACCACCCTCCGCAGCCCCGGCACCCACGCGGGCTGGCTGTGCACTAGCCCTCTGACTAGTCCCAGGCGAACACTACAATGCTGGCGTCACCACCTGCGCCGCTCGTTTTCAGCTGAGAGACATGGTGGAAGGCTCTAATACCAATTGATACGAACCTTAGGAGAACCACACCACAAAAGCTAGCCATTGTAGTTAGAGAACCCAGGCCATATAAACCCCACACCAGAATCCCATACTTTCGATGTGAGACTCAAGTCCCATACCTTGCAATTGGATCCTAACATAACTCCATTTATGCCAGCTCCTGATGAGTAATAATGTTGGTGAAATATCAATTTGAAAAAATGTCTACACCACATGACGACAATTACCCTAATTTATAATAAGAGGAGGCTGAGATCAAGACTTCTGATCCAATCTTATGCAGAGGTATTGAAGTTCTAGCTGGTAATCTTGGGCTTCTACTCTTTATGTGACCATAGCTCTGTAGCCCAAAAGCAAATAATTATAGACTGAGCAGTCATAGATGGTATTTTGGGACCAGGAAGCAGACATGCCATGCAGACTTAATGAGATGTTTGGGAAGAAGGAAAATGACTCGCACATGATTTATTTAGCAGCTCTATGGAGCTGAAGTTCTTTCATTTTTTTTTTCTCTTTGGTTATTCTTATCCTCCTCTTTTTCTACATTTTTCTCTTTTCAAAAAAGGGCACAGAGATTGGATGGGTGCATCAGGTGTATCTATGCCCATGTTACTGAAAATGTAGAGTCCTGAAGCAATTAACTATAGGGCTTGTATTGTAAGGCACATAAGGTACATAAAAGTTCAAACAACCTTCATGATTTCTCTCCATATTTAGCATAGTCTATGTGGGATAAATTGAAGGTGGGACCAGAGTAGAGTTTGATCTTGTTTCTGATTTAAGTTATCCTTGCTTTCCATTGCAATGCTCTGAAAGACTATAGTATCATTGGTATGCAACCCAGACAGCAACATACAACAGGAGAAAATCCATAGCTTGAGTTCTGGCAACCATTTTAAGGCAAAAAACTCTTTGGTAAGACCATTCAGTAGTTTTCTTCCTTTAAACTTGTAACTACAACCAACACTTCATCTATAGACAATATAGAGGGACTTTGTCGTCTAGATAGATTAAAAGGTCACCTTGAGTGGGAAAAAAAAAACAAACTTGGACTTCAGACTTTTCTATGCTAAGCAATGACAGAAATAACCAGAGAGAGATTAAGGAGCAACAAGCACATAATATATTAAGGATGACACACTGGGCCATATGTGGATTAATGGCAAAGCTGCTCCTTATATCTTGGAAGATGAACCATATACAGGATTGTCAAGAGAAGTATAGCACATACAATATAGAGCAATTGTGACTAAGAACAAAAATTACATGAGCCCTAGTTTTCTCTCCCCGCTGTGGTGCTTTGATCCCCTCTTTTGGGTGTTTCTCTAATGGGGGGGCTGCCGCTCGTATCACTCGACGGTAGCCTTCTCCATTTTCTTTCCTGCTTCCTTACTTTTTCAGCTTTTTTCATATAAATTTATCCAGATCTTTTAGATCTGTGATCTTTTGGATAGATCTTAAGAATTTGACTTTGAATTTCTCAAATCTATCTATTGTTATGATAGATCTAGAATTTTTAGCTTTGGTTATCTCAGATTAGTCGTATGTCTTGGCCTTACAGAGCAATAAGAACTTCAGATCTATTGAGATAAGAGACATGGTACTGATAAGAAACAGAAGATGATAGAGACAGCAATGAAAAGTAGTAGATGATATTCAAGATAGAAGGAGAACTAAGGTTCTCATAAATGGAGTCCCAGAGCAGTAGCTCCTCAGAGAAGAGTATTCTCTCTCTGCCAAACAAACTAACAGAAAATACAATGATTGCCTCCTCCCCTTCACTCCCCTCTCCCTATAGCTACGTGCATGTTGTAACTAACTAGCCACCTCAGCATTCCTCATTCTCTCCCTCTCCTCTATTCTTTTTCTTACGGCTATACACTCTCCAAACCTTGGGCCTTCCTTGATGCAAGCCTAGTAAGTGGTCTTTCTCTGGTTCCCTAAAAGGCCCGGTATCAAGTAGTCTATCACTTCCTCCCCCTGAAAGAACAGCCTTGTCCCCAAGGCTGAATGAAGGGAATTGGCTGCCCAAATACACCTCATCTTCCCATGTAGCATCTTCCCTTGAGGAACCCTTCCATTGTATTAAATACTGCTTTCCTCGGATCCCATCCTTAGCAGTTTCTCTGCTGGCCAGCACCGTTTCTGGTTCCACAACACCCTCCGATTCAATCTCCAAACTCACAGGTAGATCCACCTCTGCTGTATAGTTACCAATAGCTTTCTTGAGTTGTGAGACATGGAATACAGGGTGAACTCTCGAAGTAGGGGGCAGTTTGAGCTTGTACGCAACACTTCCATACTTTTCCACCACTTGAAAAGGACCATAGTACCTAGGAGCCAGTTTTTGGTTAATCCTTCGGGCTACGGACTGTTGCTTATGTGGCCTTAATTTCAAAAACACCCACTCTCCAATCTCAAAGTCCATCTTCGTTCTGTGTTTGTCAGCATACTTTTTCATCTGTTCTTGAGCCTTGCTAGATTATACTTTAGTTGTCGTAAGGCTTCATCCCTTTCTTGCAACTCTCGAGCCACTGCCTCCACCTTGGTCTCCCCTTAGGTGAAACGAATTACAGTAGGAAGTTTCCTGCCATACACCACTTCAAAAGGAGTGGTTCCTGTGGATATGTGAAATGTGGTATTATACCACAACTCAGCCCAAGGCAACCATTCTGACCAACTTTTAGGTTGTTCCGACGCAAAGCACCTCAAATACGCCTCGAGACACCTATTCACCACTTTCGTTTGCCCATAAGTCTCTAGGTGATAAGCGGAGGACATCTTCAAAACAGTCCCCTGGAGTCTAAACAATTCTTGCCAAAAATGGCTTACAAACAAAGGATCTCTGTCACTAAGGAGTGATTGCGGAATCCCATGAAGTCGCACTACCTCCTTTGCAAAAACAATAGCCATAGTCCTCGCTGTATAAGGATGCTTCAACAGAATGAAATGCGCATACTTTGACAAACGGTCTACAACAACCAATACTGCCTCCATACCTTTAACCTTGGGCAACCCAGTGATAAAATCAAGAGAGACATCCTCCCATACTTGGGCTGGAATTGACAGGGGCTACAGCAGTCCATATGGGGATGTGGCCGAATATTTATAGTGTTGGCACACATCACAAGCCTTCACATATTCTTGAACTGTTTTCTTCATTCCCAACCAATACACAACACCTGTAAGCCTCCTGTATCCTCAAAAACCCTGAATGTCCCCCTAAGGGTGAGGAATGAAATTCTTCTATCAATAGAGGAATAAAAGCCGAAGAGGAAGGTATAACCAACCTGTCCTTGTACAATAAAACTCCATTTTTCATGCTGAATCCAGGTCTGAGGTCTGGACTTGTTTGTAAATCTGCAATAATTCTCTTTAAAGTTGAATCGTTCATCACTTCTTGTTGGATCTCTTTTCCCTGCTCCCAAATTGGAGAGGAAACCAGCATCTTCAGTACTTCTTCCTCGTGAACTCGAGACAAGGAATCGGCTGCCTTGTTCTCAGGACCAGGTTTGTAAACCACCTCAAATTGGTAACCAAGGAGCTTAGACACCCAACATTGCTAATCACAACTAGCTACCCTCTGTTGTAGAATGTGTTTCAAGCTTCTTTGGTCCGTAAACACTACAAAATTTCTACCAATAAGGTAGTGTCGCCAATGCTGGACTGCCAACACAAGGGCCATTAATTCCTTTTCATACACAGATTTAGACAGGTTGCTATTAGCAAGAGCTTTGCTGAAATAAGCAATTGGTCTGCCATTTTGCATTAGCACAGCTCCTATTCCCCTTCCGGACGCATCACACTCGATTTGGAAGGGTTGAGTGAAGTCAGGCAATGCCAAAACAGGTGCAGCTGTCAGAGCATCTTTCAACTTCTCAAAGGCTTTCGCAGCTTCAAGCCCCCAATTAAATCCGTCCTTTTTGGTCAAGTCTGTCAATGGCTTCGCAATTTTTCCATATCCTTCAATGAACTTTCAATAATAACCGGTTAGACCCAAAAAACCTCTCACCCCTTTAACATTGTGTGGAACTGGCCATTCCACTACACTTTTCACTTTGGAGTAATCCACTGCAACCCCACCTCCTGAAATAACATGCCCACGGTACTCCACTTGCTGCATCCCGAAGGTGCACTTCTTTTTATTAGCTACAAATTGATTCTCCTCCAATACCTGAAGCACTTGGTGTAAATGTTGGAGGTGAGACTGCCAATCCTTGCTGTACACAAGAATGTCATCAAAGAAGACCAACACGAATTTCCTTAAATAATGCTTAAAAATCTGGTTCATTGTCGATTGGAAGGTGGCAGGGGCATTCATTAAACCGAATGGCATTACAAGGTACTTATAATGTCCCTCGTGAGTCCTAAACGCTGTTTTGTGAATGTCTTCCACTCTTACCCGTATTTGATGGTACCCCGATTTCAGATCCAATTTCGAAAAATAAAAAACTCCATGCAACTCATCTAACAGCTCACCCACTACAGGAATCGGGTATTTATCTGGCACTGTTACTTTGTTCAAAGCTCTATAGTTGACACACATACGCCAAGAAGAATCCTTCTTTTTTACTAGTATGACTGGGCTTGAAAACGAACTTGAGCTGTTTCTAATCACTCCTTGCTGCAGTAACTCATTAACTTGTCTTTCAATCTCACTTTTATGCGCATGAGGGTATCTGTAGGGTCTAACACTGACTGGCCCCGTACCCTGTTGCAGCTCTATCACGTGCTCTATTACTCTTTGTGGTGGTAACCCCATAACTTCCTTAAATACCTCCGAAAACCCTTCTAACAACTCTGTTAGTTCCTTCTGTTGCAAAGGAGCTAAAGCACACTCCTCCTCTTTTTCAGCCACCATCTCCTTTAGCCAAGATTCCCTCCCGTCCACCTCTCTTACATCTTTCAGCAGATTATTGAAAGAAGCAGATTGCAGAATTTGTTGCTGCTCTTTTACTGATTTAACCACCTCACAGGGCAGTCCCTTAAGCTGCACTGATTTGCCATTAAGCAAGAAGCTCATGGTCATCTCCCTCCAATCCATAATTACCTTTCCCAAGTCCTTCAACCAGGCCACCCCCAGAATGATGTCCAAACCCCCCAAATCGAGGACATAGGCATCAATATTAATTTCCACGCCACCAACATGAATGCCTACATTACTACATTTACCTTTGGTTGTGACTCGGTAACCATCACCCAACCGAATTCCCAGCTCACGGGTAGGGGTTATGGGTAAATCTAAAGCTGTCGTAACTTGTGGTGAAATGAAATTGTGTGATGCACCACTATCCACCAACACCAATACGGAGATTCCCTTCAAGTTTCCTTCCAATCGCAGAGTTTTGGCCTCCTTCAACACCTCACTAGATATTCCACATAATCCCATTGCCTTGCATTCCAACGCATCTTCCTCCTCGGTCTCGTCCATCTCAATTGCAATAATCTCCCCCGCTTCATCCATCGATTCATCATTTCCTAAAATCAGAAGTCGCAACTATTTTTCGGGACACTGGTATAGGGGATGATACTTGTCTCCACACCTGAAACATAACCCACGAGCCCTTCGGTCCAACAGCTCTGGATACGTCAAGTGTTTGACACCTCGACTACGCTCCACGTTCCCCTTTCTTTCTTCTCAAACAGCATGAGCAGGGATCGACTGCGAAGCTCCTCTGAATTGGGCTTCTCCTGCTGTACCAGAACCTCCATTTCCCCTGTTTGGGCCCAATTGATTGGGTGGCCCAAATTTGACCCGACCCACATGCGACCCTTGATCAAAGTCTCGACCTCCCGAACTCCCCCTAAAGCTCTTCACAAAATTTCCTATACCTCCCCCTGGGAACGTAGACCCACGATCCCCTGCATCTCCACCTCCACATCACGAGCTACCTTCATCGCCTGAGACCGGCTACGTGGGTTAAACGTTCGAACCCGTAATCGCAACTCAGGTCGAAGGCCCCCCATAAAATAACCCAGATACTGGTCTTCGAGACGACCAACTTATGACAATATGTATTCAAATTCTACGATGTACTCGTCTACACTCCTTGTTTGTCGGAGATCAGTTAATTCCTCAAATGGGTTGTCATTCCACCGGCCTCCATACCTCTCAATCATAGCTTGTTTTAGCTTGAGCCACGTTAGATGATCTTCGGTTTCATTTAGAAGATTAAACCAATGAATAGTGGGTCCATCCATGCTCAGCTTCGCCAATTTCACCTTCTCCTCCGACGTGCCCTGCACCTCGAAGTAAGTCTCAGCTCTTGTTATCCATCCTACCGGGTCAGTTCCATCAAACAGGGGCAGCTCCACCTTCCTTGCTGCCATCCGATACTCCTCCAAGGAATCACCATTGGAAAATGATGCACCTCCTCCGCCACTGTGTCCCTCATCAGATGAGCGTCATTCCAGCAACTTGGTTATCTCTAGCGCAGAGATTGACGGAATTCCACCAACGACTGCTTGGTGGAATCCTCCAACGCAGCGACCTTAGCTTCCGGCGCATCCATTCTCGTCCCCCATCTTAGGTGGCATGAATGTGCGGCCAACAGTATCCGGCAGGTCGGACCAATTGATAAGAAACAGAATATGATAGAGACAGCAATGAAAAGTAGTAGATGATATTCAAGATAGAAGGAGAACTAAGGTTCTCATAAATGGAGTCCCAGAGCAGTAGCTCCTCAGAGAAGAGTATTCTCTCTCTGCCAAACAAACTAACGAGAAAATACAATGATTGCCTCCCCCCCTTCACTCCCTCTCCCTATAGCTACACGCATGTTGTAACTAACTAGCCACCTCAACATTCCTCATTCTCTCCCTCTCCTCTATTCTTTTTCTTACGGCTATACACTCTCTAAACCTTGGGCCTTCCTTGATGCAAGCCCAGTAAGTGGTCTTTCTCTGGTTCCCCATCAGGCCTGGTATCAAGTAGTCTATCAGATACTCTCTTCAAATGATAGTACGTTATGTGTCGGTCTCCAAATTGAAAGATGCGCCGTCATCGATAGTCTAAGGACCAAAAGCAAAGCTATAGATCATAGGTTAGTTTTGGATGAAGATTGTATCTATTTCTTATCTTGATAGATCTATTGTTTTTTACTTAGATTGTAAGTGTCGCTAGGCTTTTATTTTAATTAATTTTTATTTTATTGTCCAAAAAAGAACAAAAACTACAAGAATAATAACCACTCTTGGTAAAGCAAGAGATGCCTACTGGCAAATATCAAACTCTTACATCTTCTAGTGCCACTGGGGTAAGGTCTAGTTTGGAAACACTCCTAAACAAGCGGGATATCATATCTATCTCATACAGAAGTAGATAGAACAGTGAACCACATGCAAAACTAACAGTGAACCAAATGCAAAACTATGTATCAAACAAATGATAGGACAAAAATAAGAATATTTACATCACTTTCACAAATAGAATGAATAGTACATAGTATCAAAGAGAGATACTGAGATGTACCTTTCAAGAATTTGATATGGATCCACAACAAGCTCAAGCTTTCCATCAAGCCATACAGAATAGCGAGCATTTGGAACCAATCTATGCAACAGAAGCTTTGGAATCTGTGGAGAAGGTAGTAAAAGTTACAAGGTACATGAAAGTACTACTTTATGAACTAGAATACACAACAGTGTCTAGGTGTGATTTAAATTTTTTCGATTCATACAGAAAAGAAAAATTATATTTTGAATGAAAATAATCATCATAATGCTAAGACACGAGGATCTAGCCAATACTAGGAGGTCTACTGATCTAAGCAAAATTTCCCCTTCCCTTTTTGTGTATTCAGGATCAGTCAGTATGGCAATATTAACTCCTTCAAGAGCTCAAGGTAGATTATAGAAAGATGAAACCACAGCCAACAATATTAATTTTCCACAGCAATGATCAGATCATAAAGAAAAGCATAACTATTTAATTTTAAAAAAAGACAAAACAAAACAAAACAACAACAAAGTCATTTCCCACTAAGTAAGGTCAGCTACATAGATCAAATAATGCCACTATTTCCTATCAACTATTTAAAAAAAAAAAAAACTTCAGTAACAAAAAATGGCTAAATGCTAATTTATATTTCAGTCATGCTGGTGCTTGCAAAATATATAATTCTGACCTTCCCTGTCCGTCTTGCATCTGTGTAAGGAAGATTACGAGCAACAATAATTCTCCATAAACCAATCTTCTTGCTGATTCCTAGCCTACCAGAACTCCTCAGATAATTTTCTGTTACTTCATCTACAAACATAAGGAAGCATACTGTTTTCCTCGAATAATCACTTATATGTGTTGGCCCATTTATCTCGTCAAAATTTCCTGCACAAGATATTTAATTTATAATCAATTAAATTTATAATCAATTACTAGCTTAAACAAGTAAATAAATGCAGAAATCATATAATACAGACCAAATATGGCTGATGCAACAACCACTCCATTACACTGCTCCATTTCAAGAAGGTCAGCTTCATCCATGTCAAATCCTGTGTTGTGGCCAGGTTTAATTCCTCTTACAAATCTGATTGATGCACACATGCATCATTGAAGATGCAGAATGAATTGATATCAGTAAAAAGGTATGAGAGATATGCTTTATTACTGGCACAGACAAATTATAACCATAAAGAACATTCCTCAGTGAGTCAGTGACTATAGATATACATAAGGGAAACATGCAACAAAAAGCAAAACGTACCCACAGTGAACACTCATTGACTCTTGTATATCAAAAGAATCATTTCTCTGCTTCAAAGTAGGATATCCACCAAAGTCCGAACCACCAAATTCTCCATCTCTACTTAAATTTTCCTCGTAGATGAATGTTAAATTCTTAAGAACTGGCGAAGGCGAGGGAAACTTTGGCATCAGTGCAATGGCTTCTTCCACAGGAAGGTAACATACTGGGCATGCTGAAACATAAACAAGCCAAAATTTTCAGGAGAAACACCACATCAATAAGTAGTCTAAAATATACTCCAGGTCCTCTGTGTCATCATGAACTACAAAAATTTGAAGAACTAATTGATATATGCAGGGATGTTGGGCACTATTGCAAATTATTAGGTATCAAATAGTCTATAAGATATCTTAGACAGCAAAATAGCATACTAAAACTCACGCCGTGGCCCAGTACGCTTTTTATCAGCTGGTGGGGGAGGGAGTGTGAAGCTATTACATGGATGTCCCGGAGGAAGATGGTAGCCCAAAAAGTAACTAGGGGGAGGGGGAGGGGGAGGAGGAGGAGGAGGAGGAGGAGGAGGGGGTAGTGCCAAATTTGTAGTCATGCCCATGCCACTTGCCGCCGTAGAGATCAAAGACAGAGAATCACTTATAGACAAGCTTTGATTAACACTAATGCTCCGCACGCTGTTTCCTTCCTCAGAATCTTCAGCTGAAAGCAAGCCAAATCACAAGTATTATGTTACATCCTAATTTAAAGTAGAAAGAAATCAAGTGATAGATGTGAATCACAACTCACAGCATAAGCTAGCAAGCCAAGTTGAAAACAAACAGAAGAACTAGATAGCAATGACATTGGCAAATTCCCATGTAAACCGAAGAACCAAGCATTTGTATTATGAGAATTGCAACAACCAGACAGACTAGCATAGGAAGAACAGAAAACTAGATACTTTAAACTAACAGTAATCACATTGCAATCACATATTGAAACCCAAAAATAAATAAATAAAAGGAAGAGAAGAAAGGATGAAAGAAAAGGAGAAATAGACCTTTTCCAACATACAAAACCCAGACGAAAACGGCAGCAGAGATGAGACAGAGGAAGAGCATTCCGACCTTCTTGCGACCAGCAAACTTGAAGATCCAAAGGAACAACCTCTCTTTCTCTTTCTCCTTGAGCATCTTGGAAGGCTTGCGCGCTACTATAGCTATCTGACTCTGTGACTGTAACTGCTGCTTATCCAAAGACCCATAACTTCCAGAACGAATACCCAATGACCCTCCAGACATTATTATATCTCATTCTTATCAAAACCCTCATGTGCCCCCTCTCATTCCTCACCTTCAATTTAATTCCTCTTTTCTTTCTCTGCCCCCAAATACAGATTCAACAAACATCCACTTCACCAATTGGATTGCACTTAGCATTAGCAATGCCACTCTCACTTCCAACTCAACAATTAAAAAAAAAAATTGATTTTTTTTTCTGGGTATTCAATACACAAAAGGAAAACCCCAAAAAAAGAGAGAGAGATAAAGAGAAATCAAATGAAACTTGCGCTTCCTGAAAAAGGAAGGTTTCAGAAATAGAAGAGTTGCGCCCAAATCAACTGAAATACGGTTATATTACAGTGAAACCAAAACTGGGTCCCAAGAAAAACTCTCCCTTCCTACCAAAAATGGGGATGAATCTAGGGTTTTTTTGGATTGGCTCCTTAGGGTTTTCTGATATCTGAGACTTGGAAGAAATCCGGAATCACAAATTTCAAGTGGAATAATTTTTTTTAAAAATTATTGTAATTTAATTTTCCGCTGATCCGGAAGTGATGAAGATGATGAACTCAGAGAGGGAATTTTCATCTGAGTATTTATATGTGAAAAAAATTACCGAATTGGGGGGAAAAATTAAAATAGAAACATGGAAAATTGTGATAGCATGCAAAATATTTGCCCATTCAGACACTGATGCCTCTAACTCAGCACGACATGGAAATATGATGCTACCCCACCTGATTGTTTGACATCTGGGATCTAATAATTACGATTAATTATTAATGTTATTATAAAAACTATTTTTGCTAATAACTGTCTTTTGGCTAAAAATATTTATTAAGAAAATTAAAATAAAAACTTTTAAATAAAAATAAAATAATTTAATAATTTTATTTTAACTTCTTTAATGTGTATCTTTAGCAAAATTTTTATAAAAATTGAAACTTAATTAATTAGATCAAAAAGCATCTCTTAATAATAATTTTTAATTTAATTATTGATATTTTAATGGCCAGTTTGTTGACAATCATAATGCTTTGCCTCCCCTATGCCTGTGGTTAATGATAGTTGTCTACTTGTCTTCAAGTATTCAACTAAATTTTTATCTTTTGAAACCTTTTTTTGTCTTTAACATAGAATTGCACGACTAATCTAAGGAATTGTTGTTACTGAAGCAGCCAGAATGGGCTGGGAACGTTGAATATTTAGTTATTATTGCCTAGAAATGGAGAAGTGATTTCTTTTTAATTTTCAGCCTTTTTTTGGGGGGGGGGGGGGTGAGGAAAGGTTTCTTTCTAACTTGTTATTAACATGCAAAATGATTTCAGCTGTGTTTTTCAGATATGGCTTTCAAGATCTCGAAACAAAAACAGTGATGGTTAGTCCGGTTGTTGTTACTTTTAACCCACTATATATTTCCAATTTAAGTGCATCATAATCATATTGATTTTTAGGGACGTAGATAGTATCACTGTTTCTTGCTTCTCTCTTTGGTGAAACTCTTATTGTCAATATTATTGCTTCCTTATGCAGATTTCTTTCATTGTCTTTCCCTTTTCTTCAAAACATCACTCATTAAGAGCCTACACACAGCAGACGAAAAAATAAGAAAATGCTGACTCAAATGAACCCTCAATTTCTGCCACTGATTTATGGCGTGAAAATAACATATTTGCAGACCCCTTTTAGCGCCTATACTAGCACCGCTATTTCATACCAAAGAATTTCATGAAACTTGGTACGAATCAGGTGGCATAAATTGATATTTTACTTTATCTTTCAACAAATAAAAAAATTTAAAAAAACAAAAAAAAAAAGACTACGACAAAGCAGCCTCAATAGATTTATAAAATAAACAAATAAAAATATATTCATCTTTTACTCTTATATCAATATAAAGTGATGCTCTCATGCTCACGCTCCATCTTTCTCTTATTATTACATGCATGTCAAATTTTTTTTTTCAATTTCTTCAACGTAAATATGTGAATAGTGAATTGAACCTTAGAAAATGTTTGTTCAATTTATTTTATAATTATTATATCTATTTTTTTCTGAATCCTCTTTTGTGTAATAATAGTTCAATTAAACCACGAAAAAATTTCAGAGGCAAACTACTTAATTGTGTAACGTTACATTAAATGTTTTTATTCTTAATAAATAGTGCAATTTATATCTGGACCGTACTAGAGTTATTGAGCCTACGTCATGCCCAAAATCATCCCTAACATAAAGAAAATAAATCACATTAACTTATCTCACTAGACACGTCAACCCTACTCATTCCCTTAACCCAACCTGCTAACCCTTCCAAATTATCCTAGTATCTTCTAATCCGACTTGAAATCTCTTGTTTCACCCAAAAAACTAGCTCATACCCAATTGTTAGTATCACCCCTAAAATATTTGATAATGGACTGGACATGCATCAGCCCCCGATAAAGAGTTTTCTCTCTAACCATAAGCACTGAATCTTAAAAGGAGTTACGATATACATCCTACCTCGTATTCATATAAATAACTCATGTTCTCACGTCATTAATGATTCTTTTCTTTCGCTCTCTAACTTTATCTCTCTAAACTTCTTCTATACTTGTCTTATTCTTCTCATACATTTAGTGACTTGAGCATCATAATATTTGCAAATATACTCCCTCGTTCCCTCCTCCTAACGAGGCAATCTACACCTAAAAGTTTTTTAGTATGACCAATGACTCGTGACCCGACCCATTGAGAGAAGGACAAAAATAATAACTCTTTGTAAAACATGTCAATGATCATGTATTCTAAATTTATGGGTAAACCTTAGATAAGGTTCCTTTAGGGTTAACCTGTATCTAAAGTAAATAAATAATTGTGTATCCACTCTTAATTTAATTTAAAGTATATTATAATTTTAATTGATTAAAATTAAAAAAAAAAATATATCCTTACTTATTACTTTAAAACAAACTTACATTAAATAAACTTATTTCAAATCGTGAATATAAAAGTCATGACTCAAACAAGTTGCTAATTCAAATAGTATGAAAGGTATTCAAATTGAGTAATGCTACACAATAAAATTTCTGGCTACGTAACAATTTTCATTCAAATTTTGCTTTTGCAGCTAGAGATAGCATTTTCATTTTATTTAAAATAGGATATATTAAAAAATTCTAAATAATTAAATTAATAGCCATTAAAACCAAAAATAATTTCATGATTAAGGAATTAACCTTTAATTATAGGAATGATTTATCGTTTTTATAGCTCCTTTTTTTTTTCTTTCCTTTTGCAATAAACCCAATAAATTCAATGAAACAAATTAAGTGGCTTTCTTGGAGAAGTAGAATGTTGATCAAATTTGAAATCAATGACTGCCATGAAAGCCGCATCATTAAAATGAATTTAAGTTACAATGCATCCGTTGGAAAAGCATATCTCATCTCATTTTGACGATATATTAAAATATACAAAAAGTGCAATTATAGATTCTTTGAATTAAGAAGCACCAGCTTGATTTAATTGTAAAAATAACTCAATCGTTGAAATTAAAATGTTAGATTTAATTAATAATACTTATATTCATATAAAAATTGTCAAATTACTTTTTTATGAATAATTGTGCACATATAAAAAACTTACGCTTTAATTATAAATTTTATATACACTCAAATCTATAAATAGATATTATCAAATTAAAAAAAAATAGTTCATCTATAGACTCAAACAAAATAAATTCGTCATAGCCTTCTCCCCAGTTATTTATGTAGATAAATGAACAAGTATTCATGACAAACACACTTTCCCCCTCAAAATTATAACAAGATTGATTATATTTTTCAAAGTTTCATTAATATGTGATTCCATGTATCTGTTTCTAATTACTTAAATATAATCCACTAAATGTAAAACATAAAAGAAGTGAATTGATGAGCAAAAGGTTATCTCCATTTTTTTTTGTGAATAAGTTTATCTCTTCATTGATATATATGCCTAAAAAACAGACAAATTAAGGAATTTGTCTCTATTATTTAGTTGATAGTTTCAAGTCAAAAAACGACGATTTACAGAAACATACAGGGCGCAGGGGGATGGAAAACTCAAAACTGTGGTCCTAGCTTGTTGGACCATTTACAATTAGAAACAATTTATTATAAGACACAAGGGTCTATATTTTGTCCCATATGTGCAGAATATTACAAGCGGTCTAGGCACAAACATGCGTGCCTGTTGGTGGTCCATAACGGAGGACGTAAAGATGGAGAATATAATTATAACTTTGGAGGGAATATCTTCTCACGAAGGACTCTTTCTTAATATTGTTGCTTCGTGATTCAAGGAAATCCAAGGATCAACTACACTACGTAAATATTAACCTTGAGTCTATCTTAATTAGGGTCTAAAAATTTATGTAAGTTATAAATTAAAAGGGTGTTAACTATTATAAAATGTTATCCTTGTTAATGTAGAATTAATTTTAATAAAATTCAAATATATATTAGGACATAAACTTGAAATGATACGATTAATTTTTTTTTAATATTTGGTTCATTTACGAATCAAATTTATATACTCCATTTTTAAAAAAATATTTGGCACACAAAATTTATATGAAGTGAAATCATAATTATAAATAATAAAAACAAAAACAAGCTAGTATTATTACAATTTTATAGAATGGAAGAGACGATGGTTATTCATATATAGGAAATTGAGGGTTACTGGAGTTATTATTTGATGTTCTTTTACAAACTAAACTATGGTACCAAGCGTGATCTAAAATAATAATTGTACTAATTTTGTAAACACTAGAAAACATGAAAAGAAAATACCAACAAACACATTATAATCTTTAAAATAATGTTTAGTGCACATTTGTACAAAGTATATCACCTTATATTGGTGAAGTGATAAAATTAGAGTATAAGTGTATATAAAATGATGTGAGATTGGCTATAATCAAGTAGTAAAAATTATATAAATATGAAGTAATATATATGTATTAGTGTGTATGTAACATTATTCTAATTTTTATCTTTATTATTATATATGAGTGGACCATATCAGCCTATCATTTAACCAATCATCCATAAGACTGAACTATCTCCAAGCATAGCCAAACTTGGGAGCCATGGACATAATCAAACCAATTATTGATTTGTCTGGGCCTTAGCCAGACTCATCTCTAAACCAATCAGTATAAATTTGGGTCGCATCATCTGGGTCACATTGTGAGTACCAGACCAACCTGTTAGGCATTCCATACATGACCTAAATATTTGAGGTCATAACGATCAGTAGTTGATGGTCAGGCCAGGAATGGTCATCAACAGGTTGGAGCCTTGATGACCAAGCATAACCTACGGCCATCGTTCGAATGCCTTAATCGCTCCATGGCAAACAGGCGCCAGAAGTTCAGCCTTCGGGTCTTTTTTAAGCATGGCTTACAGCTTGAGCCAGGCATGTTTCGTTTTCTACCCTAACACTTGAGCTTACCAACCTCACATACGATCCTAGTTTTTGTATGACCAGCCTAGGTCCACGGTTGTCGTTACTGCCACCTTCTTTGTAGGTCTCTGGTGAGCCTCTTTGGTCCTCCGACCTAGGTCTTGGTCATTGTCTAGAATATCTGGCGCTCATTGTAGGGCGAGATAAAACTATCCTACCCCACAACCAACCTGCAATCACCCACACAACCAACCATGGTCACTACTAGAAGTAACATCAACAACGAAACAGCAAACTAGGAAAATGCCCAACCTAACAACATTGAAGCCTTAATGCAAGTCATTCGCAATATTCAAGCCAAAATAGATCATATGGCCAATAAGGAGACACAACGTTTAGAATTGGAGAATGAGGCCGAAAGCAGCCATTGAAACATCAAGAACTTGGTCCAAAATACATAGACCAGAAATAAATGAGTGACGACAAACCGACCATCCTTTGCTAGCCGCAAACCACCCATTTTTCGATTTTATCATGACAACTTCAGTCCCAGAGGGTTTCCGTTTGCTGACCATGGAACTCTATGATGGGATGATCAATCCTCAGGAGCATCTGACTATGTTTAACTCGATGATGCTCCTAAGTGGTGGGATAGACCCAATCAAATACATAGCTTTTTCGACCACCTAAAAAAGTCGGCACTCCTTTGGTTTTCCACCCTTGGAGTTGGGTCCATCAATGATTTCTCAGAATTGTCTACCAAGTTTCTCACCCATTTTTCCGCTAGTAGGATTCATCATAAAACTTCTGCAAGCCTAATCAACCTTAAGCATGGACAAAATGAGTCATTTAAAGAGTTTATGAGGAAATTCAGCGAAGAAGCAGTACAAATCAAAGATCTAAACCCTGTTGTTTCCTTGCACACCATCATGGCCAGTTTGAAACCGAACTCCTTTACAGATTCGCTTGTCAGAAGACTATCCATAGACTTAAATGACCTAAGGACTAGGTCCATAAGTTAGATCAATATAAGAGAAATTGCAGCCGCAAGGAAGTAGATGAACCAGGAATCGTTCTAACCTGAAGCCAGGGAAACTAGAGGAGATTCTCATATATCCATCCGCCCAACTTACGAAGACCGACCGTATAGGGGTAGAGGTGAGAATTCAAGAGGATGACTAGTAAATACAGAAATACGATCCGACAGACCTGATCGTGATAGCTTGACAAATCCCCATCCTAGGTATGACGTGTACACTTCACTGACCACCCGACATGAGCAGATCTTTAAGGAGGTTTACAACACAGGTATTATCCAACCTCCCAAAAATGTGAGGCAACAAAGAATCCCACCTAATGTTGATAAAAGCAAGTGATGCGATTACCACAACATTTATGGTCACACAACCAAAGAGTGCATCACCCTGAAAGACAAGATTGAGCAACTGGTCCGAGAAGGGCACATTGGAAAGTATGTTTATTGGAGAAAGGGCATAAGCATGGAATCAAAAGGATGAGACCAATCTAGAAGAAGGAGTCTGAGTCCAGGAAAAAAAGGAAAAGCAGTCGTGATAATAACAGAAGCATGTGACCAGATAATAAAAGGTGTATTTAATTCAATAGTTGGTGGATTTACAGGAGAAGGAAGCTCGAATGTAGCCAGAAAGCATCATCTTAGGACAGTCATATTCGTAAGCCACATAATTCATCTCCAAACCAAACAAAATGATGAAGGACCAATAACTTCCTTTTTAAACAAAGACTTTGCAAGGTTAGATGAAAATTTAGATGATCCAATGGTCATTTTCGTTATGGCCGGAAACTATTTGATCAGAAGAGTTTTAGTGGATTAGGAAAGTTCTGCTGATATATTGTACATGTTTACTCTCTGAAGGCTTCAGATTTCAGAAGATATCTTGACTCCTTTTAATGGAAACTTTGTCAAATTTTCTAGAGAGCAGGTGAATGTCAAAGGATACATTGAGCTTGGGACAACCTTTGGAATAGATTCCTCGCTCAAAAGTATTCCGGTTAGATACTTGGTCATTGATTGTCATACTCCCTACAATACAATTCTTGGGAAACCGTTGCTTAATGCTCTCGATGCAGTAGTCTCAACACCTTACTTGACAATAAAGTTCCCCATTTCAAAGGAAGAGGTGAGAGTAGTACATATAGATCAAAAGAAGGTAAAAATCTACTACAATGAGAGCCTAAAGCTGAGGCTTAGGAACCTAGTTGACCAAGTAAATCAAAATTACAAACGTCTATTCCATCACATTTGTAATACCCTAATACAGATATCTAGATATATCCTAGATATACAGAGATATATAAAGATAAATAATATTAGAAACGTCACTTCTACATACTAACTAATACATATATCCATAATCACAACTGAGTAATTATATAAAGTCTTGAGAGAATGCGAAAAAACTTAAACTCATAAACTCATACTTATATATGTACAACACTTGCCGCAAAAGGCATATTGTAATACATACTACTTAAAACATACAAAGCAAATATAAACTTTATACATCAACTTTGTCTACTAAAGCATATAAAATTATACTAGTCTTCATGCTTCGTCTTCTTTTTCTTATTTTTCCTCTTCTCTTCCTTCGTTTCTTTCTTCTCTATTTTTTCTTTCTTTCTCTGCAGCTTTTGTTGCCTTTAACTGAGAGAGAGAAATAAAAGAATGATAATCATGTCCCTAAGGATATTTTGCTGGAACTTCATTATCTGCTAAGAACACTCGAATTATGCTAATTCAAGTTTTTCAGCTTCCAACAACTTTAGAATAAATCATAAGATTCATCTAAATTATTATTTCATCATTTTCATGATTTTTCATATCTGCTAGTAGTCAATTCGGTATTAAACACACAACCAGTATGCCTAAAAATATTAAACTAACTTAGATTCTCTTGAAAATTTAACTATATCTTACTTAGCTCATTTATGACCTAAAAACAAATTCTCTATGTTTATTTCTATCAACTTTACCTTTAAAGTCATTATTTGAGTCATTTTAAGCTATTTTTCAATTTTTATGTTGCAATTAAATGCCTAAACGAATTCAGATTGTCACAAAACTTCACTGACATGTTAAACAAGTTATATGCTACCTTTTGAACACATAAACAAGTTTAACATGTTACTAAAAGTATTACAACGTTAACCTGACCGAGCTTGATCCTAGGGGTGACGTGCAAGATCAATCTCAGTCGACCAATGAACTGCAACTTATCTCTTTGGGTCTAAAACGCGACCAAATAACTCACATTGAGGTTTACTTATCGACCAATATCAAACAAGAGTTGGAAGATCTATTGAAAATAAATTCAAATTTATTCACTAGGACTGCTGCTGACATGACGTGGATTGATCCCGAATTCATCTCACACAAGCTATCTTTAGATCCCAGAGCAAAGTTGATTGCCCAAAAAAAGAGGAAGTTAGGTGCAAAAAGACAAAAGGCTAAGGCAAAGGAGACCAAGAAACTCCTAGAAGCTGGATTCATCAGGGAAGTGGAATACACGACTTGGTTATCCAATTTAGTAATGGTGAAGGCATCATCGAGCAAATGGAGAATGTGTACAGACTTCACCGACCTTAACAAAGTGTGTCCAAAAGATTCATACACTCTTCCTAGCATAGATAGATTGGTCGATGAGCATCTGGCTACCAGTTTCTCAATTTCATGGACATATATTCCGGATACAACTAGATTCGTATGCATCTGAATGATGAGGAGAAAACCACTTTCATTACCGAGTTTGGAAATTTCTATTATAGGGTTATGGCTTTCAACTTAAAAAATGTTGGCCCAACCTATCAGAGATTGATGAACAAGGTATTTGAGGAGCAGATTGATCGAAATATTGAAGTTTAAGTGGATGACATGGTTGCCAAAACACCAGTAAATGGAAACCACTATTCAGATTTAGTCGAGATCTTCGATCAGCTCAGAAAGCATAATATGAGACTTAATCCAAAGAAATATGCCTTTAGGGTCTAGGCCGAAAAATTTATGGGTTTCCTCCTTACCCACTGGGGGATCAAAGCTAACCCAGATAAATGCAAAGCTATTGTGGAGATGAGGAGTCCAACCATAATAAAATAAGTGCAAAGGTTGGTAAGAAAAGTTGTTGCCTTGTTAAGATTTCTTTCTAGAGCGGCCGACCGAGCTCTTCCTTTCTTTCAGTGTCTTAAGAAGTCGGAGAGTTTTCAGTGGACTAAAGATTATAAGAAGACTTTTTTAGGAACTCAAGCATTTCTTATTCTCTTCGCCCATCCTGACCAAGCTAGAACCCGGTGATCAATTTTTCCTCTATATCTTTGTTTCTGACTAAGCAGTAAGCTCAGCCTTGGTGAAGGAAGATGACAAGGAGCAGAGACTGATCTATTTTATCAGTAAAGTCTTGCAAGGTTTAGAGACCAGGTAACAAAAAATTGAAAAGTTGGCTCTCACTTTGGTAATAACATCTCAAAGACTTCGGTTATATTTCCAAAGTCATCTGGTCACTATCAGAATCAATCAAACTATTAAACAAGTAATTAGAAATCTTGAACTAGCTGGACGAATAATTGCTTGGTCGATCAAATTGTTTGAATTTGGAATACAGTATCAACCCAGTGGACCAATAAAGTCACATGTACTATTTGACTTTTTAGTTGAATTATCTCCACCCGTTGAACATGCTATAAATAGTAATGCTTGGACTTTGTTTGTTGATGGAGCTTCCAACACAAAGGAAAGTGAGGCAGGGATAATCCTTGAAAGACCAAATGAGGTGCTAATTGAGCAATCTCTACTATTCGACTTCAAGGCGAGTAACAATCAAGCCGAGTATAAGGCTCTCATAGATGGGTTAAACTTGATAACTAAAATGGGAGCAACTCGGTTAATTACAAAATCAAACTCTCAATTGGTAACAGGTCAGATCAAAAGAGAGTATCACACGAAGGATCCACAATTGAACAAGTATCTTATGAGGGTCCATAATACCATTAACAAGTTCGAGCAGTTTGAAATAATCCGCATCTCGAGATATCAAACTTCTCGGGCAAACTTATTATCAATATTGGCTAGTACCAAAGGACTAGGAAATAATCGGTCTGTCATTCAAGAAGTTATTGAGAAACTGAGCATTAACGTTGAAGAATCCTTCACTATCAACCATGATTCAAACTCGGATGGATTCGATCATCAGATATCTAGAGAATGGAGAATTGTCGGACGATGACAAAAGAGCAAAAAAATTAAAAAAATCAGCCAGCTACTATATCATGGTCGTATGAGAACTATTCAAAAGAGGTTTTTCCCTCCCTCTTCTAAAGTGTATTGATCAAGCTCGAACCTAAGGAATCATGGAGGAGGTGCATAAAGGAGTTTGTGGCAATCATATAAGAGGCCAATGGCTGGCAGGGAAAATTCTAAAGGCAAGATTTTACTAGCCAACCGTGAAGTTCGATTATCTGAAGTATGTTCAAAATTGTGAAAAATGTCAGAGGTTTGCAAACCTAAACCGAGCACCAACAGAGGAGTTACACAGTTTGGAAATCCCTTGGCCATTTTACAGATGAGGGATCGATCTATTAGGCTCATTTCTCATGATAGCTAGACAGTTGAGATATATCTTAGTCGCAACAGATTATTTTCACTAAATGAATTGAAGTTGAGCCCCTCTGTAGCATCACATCATAAAAGGTAAGAAAGTTTGTTTGGAAAAAATATTGTTTGTTGATTCGATTTAGCATTCATAATTATATCTGATAATGGTACTTGGTTTATTAACAAAATGTTTTGAGAATTTTGTGAAAAGTATGGAATTAAGCAGACTTTCACGTCAGTTGAATACCCTCAGACGAATGGATTGGCTGAGGTAGCAAACAAGGTCATCTTGACAAGATTAAGGAAAAGGTTAGACCGAGCTAAAGGGTTATGAGTTGAAGAATTACCTAGTGTACTTTGGGCATACCATACAACGGCATAATCTTCGATATAGGAAACCCCTTTCAGATTGAATTTTGGGGCAGACGTAATGATTCCAGCTGAAATAGAGGAACCAAGTTTTAGGAGATTAATGTTCAGCGAGGAAGACAATGAAAATGGTAGCAAAGCTTACCTTGACTTGTTGAAAAAAGAAAAGAAGATTGCACATATACAAGAAGTAGTCGTTAAGGCCAAAGTAGCCCGTAAATACAATTCAAAGGTTCAAACTACAACATTCAAGGAGGGAGACCTAGTCTTGCGAAAAATTGAAGAATCCAGGAAGCCTCCAAGAAAAGGGAAGTTGGCTATAAACTAGGAAAGACCCTATCGAGTTCTTAAAGACTTTAGAGAATAAGCTTATAAGATCGCAGATCTCACTAGAAGAACTTTTCCTAGAACATAGAATGTTACCTTTCTTCAGAGATATTTTAGCTAAGTTTTTAAATAAATGTTCTACTTATTTATTTTTATGATTTTTTATTGAACATGTAAGGGATCTAGGATGTTGTACTCTTTTTCCTTACCAAAATTTTTTTGACTAGGTTTTACCTGGAAGGTTTTAACGAGGCACGTCTTATCGTTCCACTAGTAATAACAATTTTTTATTCAGTTTTCGTATGAAGTTTTTAGTAGATTAGAAGATACTTACTCATCCCAGCTTGAAAAATCCATGGTCATAGTCAATCCGTGATGTCCTATACTCGACCTAATTTGAAAAATATGAGGTCATAATCAACCCATGATGCCTAATATATACTCGGCCCAGCTTAGAAAATACGAGGTCATGGTTAATCCATGATGCCCAATATATACTTGGCCCAGCTTGGAAAATCCATGGTCATGGTCAACTCATGATGCCAACATATGCTCAGCTTAGCTCAGAAAATCCAAGATCATAGATGATGCCTAATATATACTCGGCCTAGCTCGAAAAAACCAAGGTCATATTCAATCCATGATACCCTACACTCAGCCCAGCTCAGAAAATTTGAGGTCATGGTCAATTCATGAAACCCAATATATACTTAGCCTAGCTTAGAATATATACTCGGCCTAGCTTAGAAAATTTGAGGTTATGGTCAATCCATGATGCCTAATATATACTTTACTCATCTCAGAAAATCTGAGATCGTGGTCAATCCATGATACTCAATATATGCTCGGCCCAAAAAAATCCAAAGTCATACTCAACGTGTGCTCAAAATCATTTGACCATACATGGTTCAAGTTCATTAACGCCTAATTAACAGTTATGAATTCATCATACTTGACAAAGTAAAATTTTCCAAAATTCATGCGATAATAAAGGACGTGAATAATTTCATATCAGGAATAATCAAGTTGGTTACCATTGTAATACCAAACATCATAAACAAAACAGAAAGACATGACAAAAAGAAAAAGTACATATTCAAGCTAAGTTTGTTGCCATCATAACACCAGGAAATATTAAAATAGAAACAGAAAGACATAAGTTCAAGCTAAAGTAGAAACAAATTAAACATTTTCTTCCTCTTCGGGCAGGTCAACAATACGACTATCCACGGTCTTTTTAAAAGTACTAAGCTTTCCTAAGCGGTCATCAAACACACCATCTGGATTCAGTAATTTGGCATGTTCCAGCGCCTTTTCATAACCTACAGCACGCTGCTCTGCTGCCTCTATCTTCAAATCATCTAGCTCTGACTCCTATGATTGAATTCGGACGGTCGCTGTTTTGAGAGCTTAGTCATATGCCTCTTTTGTTTAGTAGATTTCTTCTCGAAGGGAAGCCAGATCAGACTCGGCCTTCCCCTTCTTTTCACATTACTTTTTCTTCAAAAATTAAATTTACTTCTTTAATTCCTTGGTCTCCTCAGCATGCTGAGCTCGGAGCTTTCCCATTTCAGAGTTAAAGTATTTCCCAACATCCTTCAGCTTTTGTCCTATTGCACTCACATTAGAAGAAGCTTCACCTCCAGCCATTTACATAATCCAACTAGGCCAGTTTTGCAAATCATTCCCTGTCAGAAGAAGAAGTAAAATGGGATTCCAAAAAGTAGTCAAATAGATAATTTGCGAATCAAAATGAAGAGTCATCTACATGGTCATCAAAACTTTTCAGAGCTTCAATAGCTTTTTGAAATTCCATGTTTTTGGATAATTCAACTTGACCAATTCGTCACTGAGTTGATCGATTGAACACTTGTACCTTTCACCTAGTCATCTTGCATCCTCCATCTTTTACTGACCATTGGGTCCGACTGTGTTGCTGACAAATCCCCGATTGGAGGAACCAAAGTTTGTCCATCACCCATAACGTTAGACGAAATTCCATTGGCCGACACCGCCTCTTTCTTGTTGTTTAGAAACTTTTGCAACTCTTTGGCAGATAATTGTGGGGCCATCAAACTTGTAACCCAAAAATTAAGATTAAAATAATCAGAGTAGTGAAAGAAAATCTAAGGTAAAGGCGAGGATCGACATATGAATAGATTTGGTCAACTCATTTAGATCATCCCCGAGCTTAACCAAAATGCCACTTTCCAAATATTGAAGCGCTCTAAAGGAGATCAACTAAAGTCCGGTCCTCCAAAGACAAACTCTAGTATTCCACACTCAATATTGATTTTAGTTCGCTGCACCAATGAAGAGGGAATTTTTTCTATCTCGTACTCGTTAAGGAAGAATGAAAACTCAGTCGACCTTTATGAAACTCGAAAAAACTTGTTTTTGAAGTTCTTGTATGAACTATCAAAGGCACCTAGTAACTTTTTTCGAAGATGGCCTTTAAGGGACACCCAACCACTTTTTCTAGAAGATTTTAATTGAAAAAGTGAAAAGAAAATGCCAGTACTTAGCTCTCCCTCCAAAAATCTGCTTAATTTAAAAGGCCCGAACAAATGCCCAATTGCTTGGATACAGTTGGGTTGGAGCCAAATTAAGCCTCTTGAGGATCGAGCAATGAAATTCTGTGAAGGGTAATTAGAGTTTTAGTTGAATAAAGAATGTGTTGTACATATACACCAAACCAAGCTCTTCATCCTCGGTTGGAGACATAAATGCTCTCTCTAAGTCATTACAAGGTTAATATACAAAAGGGTTTCATCTCCATTGGCCAAAATGCTCATACACTCCCTAAGCATAATGCTTGCACCATAATTATAGGCAGAAGCATACTTCTTAGCATCAACATGAACCCATTCATACTTATCCTGGGGCTGAACGCGCGAGACCTTAACTTTAAGAGTTCGGGCAGAAGCATGGTCAGCCATAGATCGGTCGTCCATAAGCTAATCAGATTCAATGTTACCTACACTATACCCAGATGAATTAAAATCCAAGGTACGCTCATCTTCCCCCACAACATCCTCAACGAAACCACTACCTTCTTTGACCAAAAACCCCAGTTCCCCTAGACCCTTCACTGTCGTCTAACAGCAGTGCTCAGGTGTCAGCAGCAAAAATTCCTCCACAATCATCAGAGAAGCATCATTGTCACTTTCTGCCATATTATCCCTATCTCCCTTTCTAAACTAGAATAAAAGAAGAAGAAAAAAGAAAAAGAAGAAGTTACTTTCCAAACTGGAAAACAAGACAAAATAGAAAGAAAGCATGAAAGAGTGAAGTACCTGAGAAAATAAAGCAACAATGAATCCTTCCAACAAGCTCGCACTATGCAGCAATGCTCTGGTGAACTTGAAGCTTCGATGAACTCTAAAGCTATTAGAAGATGAAAATAGAAGGGGAAGCAAATGGGATGAAAATGATGAAATGAAAAGCACAAAAATAAAGAAGCGGAAACTAGAAGAAGACGAAATGTGAAAAAGTGGTTTCAAGTATTTGAATGAAAAATAAAAATTCTAACTGTCAAGATCCAATGGCTAAGGATAGGGCACCTCAAGAGTTTAAAATCACAGTCGTTAACCACATCCAGTGGTTGGAATTTAAAGGCCGCATCCAACGAACAACACCATTCTCCAAAAAATCGCTTCATGCGCATTAATGAGAAGTGAACGATGTGATTTTGCTCCCAACCAGCGCATGACATATGACATCTTAACACACAAAACGCATGTGCACTAAGAAAGATATGGATTGCAAAAATCACTGTAGGTCTGACCAATAAATACACGATCATGTCTGGCCTTAAGCTTGGACAATCATACTCTAGTTACCCAAGTTGAGGGGTTATAGACTGTATCAGCCCACCACGATTATGACTGGCCTTAAGCTCGAACAACCATACTTTGGTTACCCAACTGAGGGGTTATGGACCATATTGGCCTACCATGATCACGACCGACCTTAAGCTTGAACAATCATACTTTTGTTACCCAAGCTGAGGGGCTATGGACCATATTAGCCCATTATTTAACCAACCATCCAAAAGATCGGCCTATTTTGACGCACAACCAAACTTAGGAGTCATGGACATAATCAAACTAATTGCCGATTTGTCTGGGCCTTAGCTAGGTCCATCTCTAGACCAATCCATATAAATTCGGGTCGGATCATTTGAGTCACATTGCAAGTACTCTATCGACCCATTAGGCATTCAACATGTGACCAAAATATTTAAGGCCATAATGGTCAGTAGCTGATGGTCAGGCCAGGAATGGTCATTGACAGGTTAGAGCTGTTGGGAATTGCAGATCAAAATATCTCGCAGCGGAATAATAGGATTCCCACACAGGATCCATGCGAAAAATCCATAATCCGAGTTTTTTAAAAATTACCTCTTGAAGCGTGATAAACACAAGCGAGGTGAATCACCAACACCGTAATAGCGACGATGTTTCGCGGTATCCACACAACAGACTTGCAAAAGGAGTCACACTGTTTCGTGGTGCTAGTGCGAATAGAAGAGAAGAACCTTTCACTTTGTCTCTCACTCACTTTCTTAGGTGCGGCTAGGGTTGTGATGTAACATCTATATGGACCTATAATAGTACTATTTATAATATGCCTTAAGTGAGTGTGAGCAAGTAGCAAGGTAGTGTGCAACCTAAAACCCATCTGTCATGAGTTAGGCCCACAATTGAATCGAATCCAACTTGGATCCTTATTGCTCCAATTAGTCTGTTTCTAAGTGTGCGACCTGCAGTTCTCATGACGTTGGTAGTAATATTAAAATCTCATTTTAATATTACAAACGATGAGCGGTATCTAGCAACACATCATGCTATCCAAGTAATGAGAATGTCAGTGATTTGACATAACCTATCCGTGATCAATGTTTCCGTGTAGTTTAATCCCTTTGTCAAGATATCTAGATTGAACACAAGGCATGGAATGCGTCACCCTTATATAGTCCAATCATTCGTTTCTTGATACTCGAGTAGACTTTGTAACAATAAATGAGATCAATATCTCATATTGACTCATTTGAGCATGGCCATGCATTTCGCGAGTCTCACTCAATCGGGGCCCCAAGAAGATATCGCTCTGTTATGTAGGAGTGACAAATTCCATCTAGGTCACTCACATCCTCTGCATGATTTGCGGTATGTCCAATAACCAACTTTATAATCACCTTGTTACAGATGACGTTTGATGGCATTAAAACACACAACTCCTCATGTAGGAATCGTAGTGATTTCAGGTCAAAGGACCACAAACACCATTATCACTATGAGAATAAACTATGACACTCACGTAACGATCCATGTAGCGTTCCATGGTGGGTCGATCGTACATCATTACTCTAATATGTACCAATGTGAAGACTTGATATCTCATATCCATGACCCGTGAGATGCGGTCATCGGGTCTCTACACATACTAGTCTCAATGTATTATTGTTGTCCTAATTAACAATAATACTTGACTAAGGACATTTAAGAATAGTGTTGTAACCAAAAGGATCTCACGATCAAGTCATTCACTTGATGTCCTATGGCATCAAACTTACTATTCTAAGGACTTTATTATGTTTATCAAAAAAGAACACAATAAATGAAATGCCTCATATATAAAATAGCATAATAGAATATATGTAAATACAGAAAATGTATTAGCCTCTAGGGCATACACCAACAAGAGCATTGATGACCAAGCATAACTTATGCCCAACGTTCGAATGCCTTAATCATTCCATATCTGGCAGACGCCAAAAATTTAGCCTTCAAGTCCATTTTAAGCTTGGCTTCCAAATTGAGTAAGACATGTTCTGCTTTTTACCCTAATACTTAAGCTTACTAACTTCATTTACGATCTTAAATTTTGTCTGACCAGCCTAGGTTTACAATTGTCCTTGTCGCCACCCTTTTCGTAGGTCTCTGGCAAGCCTCCCTAATCCTCTGCCCTAGATTATGATAAATGTTCAGAACAATGAGTCATACTTATTTGATTCTATCTATTAATACTACCTGGAGAGGCACCTGGATTTGGCACAATCTTTCAACCAAAAATGTTTTTGAACGTTGAACAAAGATAAAAGGGAACTTCTAAATAGTTAATAATATGGATTTGTAATTGCGACTTCTAGTTAAGCTTTTATCCACTTAATCTTAAATAAAGCAATAGTCGTTAAATAACATCACAGAATTAATCACCTAAGCCCGAGGTGCCGGGTACGTGATGTTTTCTGACACTGCTGCCACTTGAAGCAATTAAATATATATACTTCAATGGATTTTGACTGCATTTCATCAGCATCACATTAGTTACCTTCACCAACCAAAAAGCACATCTCCTACTACGACCAATGAGTGGTGCGGTTCTCTTCCGGCCATTGGTTTACAGCTTTTTAAGCAAACCCACATTGTTCACATTTTTTTATAAAGTTTCCAGAAAGTTGATTCATAAACTAGCAGAGTCTTTTGAATTAAGTGACTACGAGTTGTTCCAATAGACTATTTCAACACAAAGCTTGACTGTAATTTGCTTATTTAACCTCTCATTTGTTTAGATTAATTAAGATAATTAATCCATTAACTCTTTAAGGCATACAAAAACTTACAATTACTTTGCAAATTTCACATTGACGAGTTAGGAACTTACGATTTGTTTTGCATGCTGTGATGCCATTCTTTGTAATCACAAGGTAATATAACTTTGCTTTCCATATAAATGTTATCATTTATGCCTAATTATAGCCCATATTCTTTTTTTTTTTTGGTGAATGGAGAGGGGATTACCCAACTCTGCCTATGCTGAGCTTTGTTGCAAATATTTACATAGCTGGTCCCAAGCCCGGATAAAAGAGGAGGGTTGTGTTAGGCAGTCGACAGCCAACGTAAAACTTTGTCGAATCTTTATGACATAGATTAACGAAGTAATTGTGTTAATGCTAGGTCGTTGCCCCTAAGCAACGTGTTGTATGGCTCGAGTACAGTGTCAAATGAGCAAGGGCCACTGCATCGCCGCCTGGGTGTAGTGAAAAATAAGTAAGGGTTCCTACATTGTCGTGAACGAGTGTGGGTAAAGAAGCTAATTCACAAGAGTAAGATGCGTTTTGGAACTTGAAATATAGGCACACTTACAGGTAAATCTATGGAAATAGTTAACATCATGATTAAGAGGAAGATTAATTTATGTGCCTACAAGAAACTAAGTGGGTTAGAGAAAAGGCAAAGGAACTCGACTCTTCGGGTTTTAAGCTTTGGTACACTGGCAAGGTAAAATCTAGAAACGGGATAGGTATAATAGTAGATAAGAATTGAAAGAATGTGGTTGTGGATGTGAGAAGGCTCGGAGATAGGATCATAGCTTTGAAGTTTGTTGTGGAACAGGAGACTTTTAATGTTATTAGTGCGTATACACCCCAAGTAGGGCTAGACGAGCACTACAAGATTAAATTTTGGGAGAATTTAGAAGGTTTAATTCAGGGAATACCTTTAGGAGAGAAGATTTTTCTAGGAATGGACTTAAATGGTCATGTGGGGAGCGAATCTAAGGGGTATGAGGGTTTGCATGGGGGTTATGGTCTAGGAGTAGCTAATGCAGAGGGCAAAGCGATTTTAGATTTTTCAGTAGCGTTTGATTTTACAATAGCTAACACTTGTTTTAGGAAGCGAGAAGAGCATCTGATCATATATAGAAGCGAAAGTTCTTGCTCTTAAATTGATTTCTTTTTAATAAGAAAATCTGATAGAAAGCTTTACATGGACTGCAAAGTCATCTCTGGAGAGAGCTTGACTACCCAACACAGGGTTTTGGTTATGGATATACGGGTCAAGATGAGAGTAAGGAAAAATTGGCGAGATAGAGAGCCAAGGATCAAATGGTGGCAATTAAAGGGAGAAAAATAAATGTTCTTTCAGAGGAGGATTATGGAGGAAGAAATTTGGGAAGTACAAGGGAGTGCTAATGATATGTGGGACGAGATGATTGAAGGGATTAGAAAGGTAGCAAAAGAGATACTCGGTGAATCAAGAGGTTTCGGACTCAAGGATAAAGAATCTTGGTGGTGGGATACAAGTGTACAAGATAAGGTTAAGGTTAAAAGGGAATGTTATAAAGCTTGGCACGTATGTAAAAATGATGAAAATTGGAAAAAATATAAGACAGCTAAAAAAGATACTAAGAAGGCGGTGAGCGAGGCGAAAACTAAAGCGTTCAACGGGTTATATCAAGCGTTGGGCTCCAAAGACAGAGAAAGGAATATTTACAGGCTTGCTAAAAGTAGGGAAAGGAAGACAAGAGACTTGGATCAAGTGAAATGCATTAAAGATGAAGAGGGTAAAGTCTTGGTTACGGAACAAGACATTAAGGATAGATGGAAGGGTTATTTTCACAAATTATTTAATGAGGAACATGGGACATTAGGGGATTCAGACTTTCTAAACACTAGGGAGGAGAACCAAAATAAAACCTTTTATCATAGAATCAGGGAGTTTGAGGTAAAAGAAGCATTGAAGAGGATGGATAATGGAAAGGCGGTCGGACCGGATAATATACCTATTGAGGTATGGAAGTGCATAGGAGAGAAAGGTATAAGTTGGATCATAAAGCTGTTTAACGATATAATGAGGTCTAAGAAAATGCCAAACAAATGGAGGAGAAACACTTTAATCCCTATTTATAAGAATAAGGGAGATATACAAAACTGTGCAAATTACAGAGGAATTAAGCTCATGAGTCATACCATGAAGTTATAGGAAAGAGTAATTGAACGGAGATTAAGACAAGAGACTAATATTTCAGAGAATCAATTTGGTTTTATGCCTGGGAGGTCAACCATGGAAGTAATCTATCTTCTACGAAGATTAATGGAGAGGTATCGGAGAAAGCAAAAAGACCTACACATGGTTTTCATTGATCTGGAAAAAGCCTACGATAAGGTACCAAGAAAGGTCCTGTGGAAGGCTTTGGAGAAGAAAGGAGTTCGCATCGCCTACATTCGAGCAATCCAAGATATGTATGATGTGGCTAAAACTAGTGTGAGAACACAGGGTGGGGTCACAGAAGATTTCCCTATAACTATAGGACTGCACCAGGGTCAGCTTTGAGTCCATATCTTTTTACCTTGGTCTTGGATGTGCTTCTGCGCATATCCAAGAGCTGGTGCCACAATGCATGCTTTTTGCAGATGATATAGTCTTAGTTGGAGAGTCGAGAGAGGAAACAAATGGGAAGTTAGAGCTATGGAGATGAACTTTGGAAGAACATGACCTTCGTCTAAGTAGGAGTAAGACGGAGTATATGGAATGTAAGTTCAGTAAGAGGCGTGTTAATGCTAGCTTAGCGGTGAAAATTAGAGATCATATAATACCACAAGTCACACATTTTAGATACCTTGGATCTATCATACAAAATGATGGAGAGATAGAGAGAGATGTAAACCATAGGATTCAAGCTGGATGGATGAAATAGAGGAGTGTTTCAGGAGTTATTTGTGATAGAAAAGTGTCTCTCAAGCTTAAGGGTAAATTTTACCGCACAGCTATAAGGCCCGCGATGTTGTATGTACTGAATGTTGGGCGGTAAAAAGTCAACAAAAGCATAAGATCAGTGTTGCGGAGATGAGGATGTTGCGTTGGATGTGTGGCCAAACAAGATAAGATAGGATTAGGAATGAATGCATTAGAGAGAAAGTAGGGGTAGCACCTATTGTGGAAAAGATGGGAGAATCTCGCCTTAGGTAGTTTGGACATGTAATGAGAAGACCCTTAGAAGCCCCTGTAAGAAGAGTAGATCAGGTAGATAATAGCCCAATAGCTAGAAGTAGAGGAAGACCAAGAAAGATTATAGGTGAAACGATTAAAAAAGATTTAGATCTGAATAATATATCTGAAGACTTGGTTTATGATAGGGCACAATGACGTCGTTTGATCTATGTAGCCGACTCCACCTAATGAGAAAAGGCTTAGTTGTTGTTGTTGGTGGTGATGGAGAGGGGATTACCTAAACGGGGAAAAATCCCAAATACATCATGATTCAATAAACTACCACATCTAAGAGGAGGATTTTCAAATATATTTAAACCAATAGGAAGCCCATGCGTATATGTTTCGATCCAATCAGCGACCCTGTTGCAGATTGGAAGCCCATATTCTATATAAATGCATTTTGAAAACTGAAAACTAGCTGCTAGATAATATATAACTTATGCAATGTACGACATTTTTTTCTTACTATTGCAGATATATTTGCTAATACTTTATATATAGTTTAATTTTGATTTATTGATTGTCATGTCATTTAAGGGTCCTCATGACCCATTCCAGACATTAATGGATTTAAAAAAAAACTATTTTACTCTTAACATACCTGCCCCACCAGACATTAATGCCCGCATTTGAAGGGAAGGAAGTATGGAAATCATGGAACTTCATTAACAGTGGGGAATACATTTTCGAAACCAAAAATCATCAACAGTATACAATTCCATCGCAAAGGGGAGTACAAATTCAAATGGAACTCAACTACAATTTTTTCTCCCTCTATTGTAATCGTTCCAAAGTTTGTGGTGTTGTTAAGACAGCGATACCACATCCATTTTGATTGAATCTGTCTTTTTCCTTCTTAGGCACTCAAAAATTGAATCTTTAATCTTATTTATACATACCCATTACACTATCGGCAACCCCAACACCAACTCACACACTTGTATGGAATCATAAAAATAAACACCTCACCTCTGAATTTGATACCTTTTGCTCTGTTTTTCATTTGATACTTACTTTTTTTGTTCCTATTTTTATTCATGAAACGTGTTCGAAGGCTCGCGAACTGAGCGATTTTGAAGCGCCTGATTTCAAAGCCAAAACAATTCTGTCAGAAAGATTCTATTTGGATTCTTCGACCCTGTATTGTATACCCAATTTAGGTATGTACCATCTCTTTCTTTCTCTATTTTCAACGGTGGAGTTTTCAATGGTGGGTTTCAGTTTAGAGTTCATTTGGATCAATCTAATTTGCAGATTAATTTATGTTAATGTACTAATAACTACTTCTAATCATATTCGATAGATCATAACATTAATCTAATGGTCACACTAATTGGGTTCTACTCAAAGCATTTTTAATAACTTTTACTATTTTACCACCTCAATAGGTTTCCAGTAAATAATTTTAAAAATTGATCAATTATTGAGTATAATAAATGGCTTAGATTGAAGGAGCATCTATGCTATATGATGACTAGCGAGTATGGTAGATGCAGTCTAGAATCAAATCAAGAGAATAAAATGAATTATTTGGAAGCTATTATTTGTTAGATAACTAATATTAACTATTGTATAAATCACGCTGTAGGTCACCCAGCACCAGTGGTCTAGTGGTAGAATAGTACCCTGCCACGGTACAGACCCGGGTTCGATTCCCGGCTGGTGCATTCAACTTCATAATTTTTCCCACTAAGCATGCACCTACCCGTTTATTCAAATTTTGGGTTGGCCCTATAAAGCTCAACCAACTTTTGGGCTTAGCTTGAGCCTGAATTCATACAATAAATGGGCCAGGCTTCAACCTGACCTGATTCAATATATCTTGCTTCATCAAAAGCTCCTGACCCATGATTATGGGTATTGATGTCCATATGGTTTCACTTTCAACTTCAAGTATTAAAATCAAAACTGTGCGAATTAGTTTGAACAAATGATAACATTCATCTCAAGTAGGTTTAACTGACAGGAAAAGTAGTTGTACGAAAAAAAAAGGCTGTTATTCTCACACTAATTTGCAGCATAATTGTTACTTATTTTTAATTATTGTACAATGGTTTAAAATTTTGCATTGAAAGCCCATATATGTGTGTGAAGCTCTATGCAGAAATTAATCACTATTAAAAAACAAAAGAAAACGAGTGACATGAAAAATGTATAACGAAAAAAAAAATTCTCAAAAAGAGTGTGTTTGGAATGTAAAAAAAATGATAAATGATTTCATTTGTAAATCAAACTTAATTAAATTTTGTGTTTGGAATGTTAAAATATAAGAAATGATTTGATTTTTAAAATTTCATGGATTTCATTTCTTTTGTTTTTTAAATTCTATCAAATTTGATAGGATTTGTTAGAATTGATTTGATTTGAAATAAATATACTATTTTACCCTTAATAATTATCTCTAACAACCTCTCATAAGAGTTAAAATGTAAAATGATAAAATCAAATCAAATCAATTCTCATTTTAATGAATTCCAAATACAAAATTTAATTTCTAAATCAATTCAAATTCTATTTTTTTTAAAAGTTCCAAACACAAAATTTGATTTCTAAATCAAATCAAATCAAATCAAATCATTTTTCATTTTTATTCATTCCAAACATTTTTATTCTCTTTGAGTGTATTTGGAATGAATAAAAATGAGAAATAATTTGATTTGATTTGATTTGAATTGATTTGATTGATTTAAAAATCAAATTTTGTGTTTGGAACTTTTTTTTGAATTGATTTAAAAATCAAATTTTGTGTTTGGAATTCATTAAAATTTGATTTTTAAATTTTTAAATAAGAGTAAAATTAATTATTTCAAATCAAATTAATTTTTAACAAATCCTATCAAATTGATAGAATTTAAAAATAAAAGAAATGAAATTTAGGATTTTAAAAATCAAAATTTCTTATTTTTTAACATTTTAAATATAAAATTTAATTAAGTTTGATTTATAAATGAAATCATTTTTTATTTTTTTGCATTCCAAACATACTCAAAAGAAAATGCATTCAAACATGGGGAGAGTAGGGTTGAGTTGTGTTTCTTAAGTGCTTGTCAATTATCGTACCTGCCTTTTTCTTTATTAGTATATGGAAGTTCGAAATAAGCTTCTTCTTGTTACTTAACAAAGAAACACCAGCTCCCTACTTGTTAAAGATATTAATCAAACTCTTTTCTTTTTGGGGAACGATACTAATTAAATTCTAATTAGGTTAAAATAGAAATAATATTTGAATTATCTTAGAGTTTTCAGCCTTTATGGACCAAGTCCATTAACAACAAATGTATCATCCGTGACATTTGACAAAAGAATCATTTTAGCTTGACCAACGATGCATCAACAAACAAGCCTAAGGGGCCCACCAGCCTCGGGTCCATATAAGGTGCAAACTTTTATGCACACTCTTAATCATCAAAGGATTCTTATTATAAGTATGTATTTGGAATAATTGTAAAAATTAAATTATTTAATAATTGATTATTATATATTTTTTTTATAATCGACTATAAGAAAAATATTTTTGTTTAGATATGCTTAAATGAAAAGTAATTTTAAGCTAATATGTTTCATTTAAATAATATAAAAAATTATTTTTATACATTAAATTATTAAAATAAGTATAAAATAATTAAAAAATTATTTGATTGATTAAAAAAATTATTTGATTGAAGATAAAATAATATTTACATCTCAAAGTAAAAAATAATTTAACAACTTTTTTACAAATAGCTCAAATTTTTGCTTCTCTTCCAACAACTTTTTTCTCAAGAAAAAAGTTATTGATTTTTCCCATATCAAACCCAAACACATTCTTAAAGTGGCAACAGCTTAAAACAAAAAAAAAAGTTGTTGGTTCAGCTTTTAAGTTGAACAAGCTAAACCATACATGATCTAAATAATAACATTAAGGATAATTGTAAGCATATTTTTCTACTCATAGCAAAGCTTAGCACACTATACTGACTTAAGTGTTGAAGTGTTTTTGTAGGTACCTAACCTCCCATTTCTAAGATTAGGGGTGGAAACAGGTCAACTCATGTTAGATTTTACCTTAAATAAGTTTGACCTGTATCTCAATTATAAGGTCTGAGCCTGACCTGTAAGCTTAAAATAGATCAATTTTTAAGGTCTGATTTGACCTTTTTAAAAGTTTTGTCTAGCCTGAAAGCCTATTTAAAGGTCTACTTTGTAATAAGGTCTAATAGGCTAATAAACCTATATTTAAATAGGTCAATATACCTTTAAATAGGTTAACAGGTCTATCTTTAAATAAACTAACAAATATTTACATAGGCTAACAGACTTACCTTTAAATAGACCAACAGACTTTTTATATAGGCTAACCTGAGTCTTGAAATAGGCTAACGGGTTTAAGCCTTTAAATAAGTCAACAAGTGTATAATTTTTAAAATATTACATTAAAAATATAATATTTTAATTCAATAACATAACTCTAACAAGCCAGTATATACTTTTATTATAACTTAACACTTACCCCCTACTTTTATAGATGTTCACCGCTTTCTTCTTCTATTTTTTGATCAATGTAAGATTTAGAGATATACCAAATTACAAAATTATTGGAAACATATAATTGCAAAACATGAAGATCAAATCTACATTCTCCTAATTGCAACTTGAAACATCAAGCACTAGTATGCAACAATTGTTTGGTAACTAACCTCATATAGTTACAAATGTTTAGTCCCATTACTTTGAGCATGTTTAACTTTTGTCTTCACCAGATACCCATCAATGCTTTTCTGCATACCATCTTCATGAGCTGATGGCAATGGGCATGACTATATCCCATTATATACATCCATATATTACAATGAGGAGGTTAGAAAAGAACTACTAGCAAATTAATAGACTGATAAATCTGCCAAATCCAAGCATGATACCTATTCTGAATAATTTTTTTTAGAAAAACGAGTGACATCGTTATAGTTATAAGCGATGTGATCTTGATAAAATTGACTTGGCAGTTGACAAGCATCCTTTACAAAATCTTAGACAAATTCAACATTGGATAATGTGTTTGAAATCCGTTCTGAATCCACACAAAATATGCTTTTATCATCTCTCATATCAATGCAATTGTAAACCTTTTGCTCGTCTGAAAGGAACTTTATGTGTAGCATAATCTTAATTGCTTTGCTTTTTCCCAACAAATTGGTTTCCTTATCTGCAATCGAATTGCTCATGCAACCACAGCAAAAACATGTCTGCAACAGAATTTATCCCACTGCTTGCTTTTTTTGTCTAATTGATTCTCTTCCTATTTCTTTGATATGATGAATTGAATTGCTGTGGAGAGAACAAAGAAAAATAATAATAATACTTCAAAAAAAAAAAAAACTATATCTACATTGCTAGTGTTCACTTGTGTCTGCATAATATTCACATATATATCACATTGTTCAAAGCATGAGGTTTCATCTTCAGGAAATAAGTGCCTAGTGTTTGATCATATATATTTGCTGACGAAACATTATTTTGCTCTTGGCAATAAATTTGCGTACCATCAATGCTTTTCTGTATAGCCTCATATAGTTACAATCATTCTTTTGTGCATACCCTTTCTTAGAGCCTTTCTTTCCCAGCCAAATCAGCTCGTGAAGATGGTATGCAGAAAATCAATGATGGGTATCTAGTGAAGACAAAAGTTAAACATGTTCAAAGTAATTGGACTAAACATTTGTAATTATATGAGGCTAATTACCAAATAATTGTTGCATAATGGTGGTTGGTGTTTCATGTTGTAATTAGGAGAGCGTAGGTTCAATATTCATGTTTTACAGTTAAAAACTTTCAATAATTTTATAATTTGATATATTCTAAATCTCACATTAATTAAATATTAGAATAAAAAAGTAATAAATATCTATAAAAAAAGAAAATGTGTATTAAGTTATAACATAATTTTAATATGTTATTTTCATTATAACTTAAGTTTTAATTACTTGTTTTTATTAAAATTTAATTAAAATATATATTAATATATTATAATAAATTAATAATTATAATTATTATTATAATATATATTATATATAATTAAAATAAGTCAAATTTTTTGACCTAAAAGACAATTATTAAAACAGAGACTTAATCTTTTTAATTAAATAGATTTTTTTAAAAATTTTAATTTAACTTATTTAATAAATAAGTCAAGTCAAATCAGACCTCAAGTAAGCCAAGTCATATATCTCTGAGGGATGACTTAACCTATTTTTATCTTTATCTAAGACTTTCAAGCTTAAAGACTACTTATTAGAAAGTTATTCAGACCCAAGAAGCTCAAAAGGACAAGATAGAACAATACTCATAGACATATAATTGATAAATATTTTGAAAAGTACATGTGTTATGCATACATAACTCCTGATACAATCCAATGGAAGAGAAAGATAATTAATTGACAACTAATAATCATATTAACTTAATTTCAGCATTCGACCAAAAAAAAAAACTTAATTTCAACATGAATTACATATCCATATTTGTTTACACAGGTCAAATAATAGAAAGTCTTCTTAATTATATAGTTCCTGGTACCGATCATTTACATCTATCTGTACAAAGTGGTAGTTAGATTTGATTTGTGTTACACATCTGCCTCCCTACATAAATGTGAATCATGTGTGCGCAAGTAGATATAGACTGAAAAATAAAACCATATACTAATCAAAATACCATTGAAAGACAAGTTAAGCTAAAGTATTGGATTGTATATGGCCTATTTAAAATGTATATACTAAAATTTCAGCAAATCGTAGATAGTTTGTAAAAAATAGGTGACGTAACAAGCTTTTTATATTATTTTTCAAAAGAATTTATTAGCATGGCTTAAATGTAATACTAGGACCTTCACCTAGATTCGTACTAACCAGATTATTTAAACAATAATTTTTTAACAGCTATATGAATTTGACTACATTAGTCCGTTCTTCTTATTTAAGTTTTAGCCCTCCTAAATTTTTAACAGCTATCTGAATTTGACTACAGCGTTTGTACAATTTCTCACTTTCATATTTTAGTCCAAAAAAAAAATTAAAATATAACTTCTAACGCTGGTGCAGTTCAAAACAACTTCTAACGATGATGTTATTATCTTCTAATTACTTTTAAAATCAAACATATAAATGCTAATTTATTCTATATTATTTCTTTAAAAAAATTAATTTAAAGTCATTTAATCACGTATCGTGATATCATTAAAAGATATTTAAATTTTTTAATAATTATTTCAAAAATTATGCATATTATAATATATAATTAATTAATGATATAAAAATTTTTACATTAATAATACATAAAAATTAAACTCTTAAAAAAACCTACAATTGGTATGACATAACGTATTATTTATTGACTTTTCCTATATTTCTCCATTTATTTTTCATATTCTCTCTCTGTTTTTTTTTCTGTTTATTCTTTTAACTTTTTCTCTCCCTTTCACTTTTCTTACCTTTAAAATAATTTTTTTCTTCATTAAAAATTTATCTTCTAATTACTTTTAAAATCAAACACATATATGTTAACTTATTCTATTTTTTTTTTATAAAAACTCACAAATTGTATGACATGACATATTATTTATTGACTTTTTATATTTTTCTCCATTTATTTATCACATTCTCTCTCCGTTATATTTGTATTTTCCTCATTTCCTGTTTATTCTCTTAACTTTTTCTCACTCTTCCCTTCTTTAAAATATTTTTTTTGTTTTTTCTTCATTACTTTCTTTGATCTACAAACGCTAGTAATAATTAAAATAACTCAAAAGTATAAATTATAGTGTAAAAAATTAAGTAGACATCTTGATTAGATTTGATATAGAAAAATACGTATAGTTAACATTTTTTACCTGATTTTTTGTCAGAATGAGTTAACATTATTATTGACTTGACTTTTAAATAAATGAGTGAACTCGATCACTTTGATTTATTTAAAAACTATATTTAAAACTTAACAAATCTTAATTGAATTATATCATTGTTTTATTGTGTAACATTACTCTTTGATAAATATTTAACATTTTCATAATTTTGATTAATTTTGATATTCCATTTATGAACATGCCATTTATTATTATATTATTATGATAATATTGCTATTATGAGTCAAACAGCCTTTAATGGTGGGTGCTTGGGGAAATTAATTGCCCAATTTGCTTGAGTTTGAATTAGCGTAAATATAACTATTCACTTACAATTTAGTCCCACAATTTATGTATACGAATTAATTTTTAGATTTATAAACTCTATATCATGTTAGTCCTTTTAATATTATTATTTGATCAAGTTTTTATTTTTTGACATGATTTTTATTTGATCAAGTTAAAAGATTAATGTGGCACCAATTTTATAAAATTTCAAATTAAATCGAACACATTAATAAGTAACCTCAGTTACGTTTGAAATATTATGAAATTTGTAATCGTAAAGGAACAAAGCACATGCACAAACACGTGCCACACCCACCTGTAAATTAATTGATCTTCAATATATAGCCATACAAACAATTAGTCACTACTTGAGTTTGTTTGTTTTGTTCCATATAGCAGGCGTCCTTTTCGTATGCATCACATAGATACTAACTCACACAGCAAACAAACACACCGCATGACAAGGCAGCCCAAAGTTGAAAGGACTGGAGTGCCCATTATGCATATCTTATCTGTTCGGTGGCATTTGTTTATGCTAACCAGAGATCTGTCTTCCTGCCTGGTGCCAACTTAGATACACAAGAGAAAGGTTCTAGAGTAAGAAATAAAGGTTTTTCTTACCATTGTTGTAATGAAATTTGTTATGGAATAAAAAATAAGAAATTTTATATGAAAAGTAATTTTTTTAATTTTTAATATATTAAATATTCTATTTTTATAAAAAAAAAATCTATTTTGAATCTTTAATAAATACTTTTAAGACACTTTTTAACAAAACTCAAGAAATAATACATTAAAAAAAAATCTAGCTATATATGCAGTTGAAACGAAACATATGTTTATAAACTTTTGGCATATATATTGACCCATATGTCAATTACCAGACAGTTGTGTGTGTATTTAATTACTTCATCATTAAGAAATATTAGAGAAAATAAAAATAATTCTTATAATTCAACTACTATAGTTTTATGATAACATTGATAATTTGATATAGAAACTCAGCGATAAAAACACAAAGTGATTGAACTTAATGGCACATCAAAAGCCTAATCAGGCATTTTTTTTTCTTGTAAAAGTTCGATCATAAGGATAGAGAACTTCAATTATGAATCCTATCAGTTTGGGAGATTGACAGAGGAAAGACCCAAAAACAGAAAGCATTTCTTTTTGTTTTTTGTTTCTTTTTTGGCAATTAACAAAAAGCATGTTCGAACACATAATTTGTTCATCAGTTTATCTGATATGGTTAAAACCGCAATTTCATTTTTTCACCAGGTCACATCAACAATTATATCTCATCTCTTCTGGAAGATAACATATATATTCTATAGAATTTGTACTCAGCAAAATAAAGGGGGAAAAAACTTGTATATATCCTCCATATGTATGGTCTGCATTTGTCTTGTCTACTAGCCACATACATATCTTGTCACCTGTGACTAGCAAATAATTGAAATAGTAAACACTGAAGTTTGAGGCGTGTGCAGTATTGCTCTAAAAAATTATTTTGGTATAATTAAAAATCTCTCCAAAGTACAGCAAACTCTTTTTAACTATGTCAGAGTTTTAAGAACTACAAGAGAATAATTATTTTGTAACTCAGCAAAAAAAAGATGACCAAAGAAGAAAGGAGAAAATGAACAAGAAAAACATAATAAAAACTGAATTAATGGACAATTTTTTATAGAAAAACAAAATATGTAACGTTAGCAAAATATGTACATTAGAAGATTAAGTCAAAAACGATTTTGCACTTTAGAATTTGTACGTTGAAAAACCAAATCAAAACAGATTTGCACGTTATTGGAAGTGCAGACCAAGTCAAAATTGGACCAAGTCATTTTTAAACTTTTTCATAATACTCATTTTCAGGTAAATTCATTAAAAAATTTTATAAAAATTTTTGGGCCTTATGTTATCATGAGAAAGAGGACAAATAAAAAATTTACACTAGTCACGACCATGTTTGTGTGCGCGAAATCATCACCTAATTCATTTCTTAGTATGTTCAAATCACAAGTTAATATATAAACTCTTCCAAAGTTTTATTTCTAATTAATGTGAGACTTTATTCATTTGAAAAACATACTCTTTTCACAATAATATATACATGTATTTGTATACAAAGTCGTCTTCTAAATTCTAAGGTTTAAAGCTTTGCGAAAGTTATTTCGTTTCGCAAATGGAATTTTAGACAGTGATACCCTATTCCACATGTCAAGCAGAAAAAGGATGAGAGGAGAAGAGAAGCAAGTATTCTACCAAATACAGGCCATTAATTATTCTATGTATAATACACAATTACATAAATTAATTAATGCATGGCTAGAAGTAGTCCACCCTAACTTAACAACGACAGAGCAACTAGCAGATGTCAATGTTTATGTTTAATTTGGACACACTAATTAATATGGATGTCATATTCACATCTATACATATTCAGCCATCATGCTTGAAGTGGTTCAAATTTCATAAATGGGGATAAAAAGAGCAGATAATTAACAATTTTCTACGCAACGTGACCCATATATCATTATTTTTGTCCTCCTATAATGTTATTATTGGACACTCGTATATCAGAAGTTTGAGTTTCATTTAGTTTTTGAAATTTGGATAAGAACAATGACAGCAAACAGTGACCAAATTAAGTATCGATCTTTTAGTTTGCGGTTGAGGACAATATAGATCTTAATCGTCTACGTGTAGCGGCAAAGAAACAAAGTCAACAACGTGTAGAACGTTCAACATTGTTTTTTGCATTTTTTAATATACTTTATATAATAATAATATCATGGTGATTCTTTACTGCTGGATGCTGATTTTCTTTTATTTATTTTAACTCGTGCAATCACAAAGGAGAGGGAGAGAGCAGGTCGTTGGTATACAATAGGAGAAATTCTTGTATAATATGAAAATAGTACTTTCTTTCAGTAAAAAAAATAATACGTAAAGGGTGAATAATTATATAGTCGTTGAATTAAAAGATAAAATTTTATTAAATTAATTTTATACATTTACAATTCTATAGGCAATGGAGGAATGTAGTTAGAAACCCGGACTCGTTCACATGAGGGTTTTTTTTTTTTTTTGGTTCCTCCTATTTCACGTTAGCTGATAGGAAAATGAGAGACCATTGCAGTGAAGCAATTAATTATGCAAAATATTAAATAGTCAGAATTTTAATTAAAATAATTTGACATTATTCTTAATTATTAAATGGATGAGTAGTTTTCACTTTTCACTATTTAACTTATCAGACCACCATATTTGAATTTTTTAAAAAATTAAAAAATAATTCTGACTGCGTATCATTATTTATTACTTATTCTAGTTAAGAAATTTATTTATGGGTAAAATATAAAAAAAATTATATTAAAATATATAATTTTATATAGAAAAATAAATTATTTTTTATATACAAATGTTTCAAATTTTATATTTTAATAATTAATATTAAAAATTAAAAATTAAAATCAGTTTTAATTCAGTGTCATTTCTTACACAATTATTATCATATCATTAAAATAATTTAATTTCAGGTAATAATTATCATATTTAAATTTTTTAACGATGTGGCAATATATAATTAAATAATAATATCATTAATAGTATATTAAATTAAAATTCTAAAGCATTTATATGAAGCAATTTATATGAAATAAAAAACTTTATATGAAATCAATAAATTAAAACACTTTTAGGAAATATTATAAATGATTTAATTATATCTATTGCTTAATAACGAGTTGAACTACAAAAGAACTAAAAGCCACTCTAAAAACGTAGATATGCACTAACATTTTTCCCCAGTTATTATTCCTCTCTTGACAATAAGTTTTTTTTTCATAGGCTATCTTGACAACTACTTTCTTTTTCATTAATTTAATTTTGACACATGTAAGCGTCAAAAAGTTTTGTAGTTATATTGAATAATGTATTATCACATTATCTAATAATTTTTTAATTATATTAATAATGTATTAAAATTAATTTTTTTCCCACTTGGTGATTTGTTTCTCATAACAATTACTAATTACATATAAATATTGTTTTCCGGGTTAGTGATTTGACCATGTCAACTTTAGGGGTTAACATTAACAATCATATCGGAAACATTTATCAGAATTTTTAATGGCTAACCTAACTGTATATAACAATATATAGGATTCGGCAAAAATTATGTGTGTTATAGGAAACATTTTTATATTCAGTTACCGTTTGTCACACTTTGACCTTCCGAACGAAAACAATTAAATATTGATTTCTATTTATTAAAATATCTAACTTGTTTTTTAAGATCGAATATGTAAATTATTATATACACAAACATTAATCACATAACCTAGATATTCATGTTTCTTTATCAAAAGTTGAAAAGTAAAAAATTATTGAAATATTTACTGACATATAATTCGATAGAAAATATATGTTATTGTAATTCAACTAAAAGACAAAAAAAAAAAAGAGATTGTTAATATTGAACTATATGTCAAATAACAATTGATACATATGTTTAGGATAATTTAAACCATTTTGAAGCCTAGACAAGACATTGAAGTCTCGTACAAGAAAGCACAAAAGACCTTCAAAAGACTATTTTAGATATTTCCTTTGATGAGTTGGCATCATTATTTTATACTAAAATAAATATTTTGTTCTCTTATTTTTATTTTTTTTCTTCAATTTGATCTCTTATATTTATTTTTTTAATTTAATCTTTTATATTAACAACTTATTGATCAATTTGATTTTTTGTCACGATTCTGTTATAAATTTTAATAAAAATGATGATGTATCACTAACACGATAATGATATGAATATGATATGACGATGATGTGATACAATCGATGAGTGACACCTCATCAATTACATTAGAGAGATAACAAAATTATGATAGAAGAGCCATATTAATAAATAATTTATAAAAAAAAATAAATAAATAAATAAAATAAAAAATATGAGACTAAATTAAAAATATAAAAATAAATATATAGAATCCAAATACTCATTTTACCTTATTTTATATGCCAATACGCTACATTATGCAATCTTGGCCACCCTTTCTTAATTTGGCCAATTACAAAGGTAGGCAAACAAATTGAGTAAGTCGACGAGTTCAAGACTCAATATGATAACAAGCTCGATTAGGATTGACTCAAAACTTGATAATTTCAAGTTAGAGCAAGATATAAAACTCGGCTATGTAATCAAGTCACATCATGTGTTTTGAGCTTGATAAGTTCAACTTAATCTTAGTTGATTATGTGTAATTTTTATTAATTTTATAAAATAACAAAATTAATTTAATTTTCTTTATATAAGCATTTTATTAAAACAAAAAATTAAAGAAAACATTTCAAAATTAGAATTCAAATCCAGTTTGGTTTTTAAGTTCAACAAAATGAGGCTTGAGCCTAGAAGTAACTCCTAATGTTCAAGCTCGACTCCACTCAATAGTCAATTCCACCTATATATACACGCCAGCTCCATTATTGGACAAACATGAAATTATACTTCCTTCATGTTATTATGAATTAGGTTGGCTCATTTAGATAAACTTTCACTTATGATGGGTGTATGACTTAGGCTTAAAATTAGGACTTTTTAGATGGTAGGAGATGTCTTAAGCTGAAGTTAATTAATTGTGATAGATTCTGTAAATTAGATTTGATATGTTTTTGAGTCAGGTTCATGTCATAATTTAGGTTGTTTCAATTTGTTTCAATATTATATATTATTTTTTAAATTTATACTTTTTTTACAATTAATTACAAATAATGAGACTTATTGACATAATTATATATAATATTTAAATTTATATATTATTTTCCACATATTAGGATTGAGTCGGTTTTGACCCGATCATTAGTGAGTCATAATTGGGTCACGTTTGTGTTCGAAAGTATAATCTGGTCAAAATATCGAATTGGATTCAAGTTAATCCTATCCTAACCCGTATCATGGACATCCTTAATAAAAACATCCCCTCATCTTAAACTTTTTGAAAAAAGAAAAAAGCATGATATAGCTATTCCTTTGCGCTATAAGAGGAATCCTTTAATGTTACGAAAATAATCAATCTCTATTATTGGTTTTCCCTTAAACCATTTCCTCTTTTATAAGAGCTATTATAGTCTTATCTCTTTTGCATTATTTGAATCGATAATTTCTATTTAAATATCTAATTATCTCATAACCTGAGCAAATAATCAAAATAATCTTTGAAATTGTGTCAATTGTATTAGTTTATGAATGATGAAAATTATACTTATGAGATTTTTGAATATGTATTTTGTCTTTCAAATTAATCATTGATGCTAGTTAATGTGTGAACATTAATTTGAACAACGAAATATACATTTAAAAATTTCGAGAATAATTTTTATGATTCAAAGGTTAATATGACCCATGTTATATCTTTCATGTATTAATTTGACCATTTATTCTATAACCCGAGTCCCACTCACAATTTTATTTGCTCATTATATAATTTGATTCAGAATTTGATATTAAACAAATGAGAATTTTAGACTAACATTACTTAACACAGGAAACTCCATAAATTTCAAGATCGATATGGTGAAAAAAAACAAACTACAGCTATTAAATAATTTAAATTGGTAGAATAACAACCCAACTTCATGATCCTACAAGATCCAACCAATTTTACAAACTTCGTCACGTTTCCACCCCAAGTCAACACAATGTTAAGTACGTTTGAGAATAAGATTAAGATAATGATTTGATAACATCCGTAATTATTAATCGTTACTCGGAAAGAAATCAAACATGCTAAAAACAAGAAAAGAATGGCAGTAGAAAAAGGTTTGCTAGCTTTCACGTCTCAACCTCCGATTCCTCTTATGATAAAACTTATGTAAATTCTTTTTGGAGATTTGTAATGTTATATTTTAATAAAAATATAATATATATTTTATCTTTTACTGTCTCAATATTTTTTATAATATTTTTATTAATAAATTATAAAAAATTACATACATATTATATTTTTATTAAAAAAAAACACCACAAACAATTAAAATTTTTTTCAAAATTTTGCCAACATATGATGGCACGTTCATTCAATTTTGTCCTTTTTACAACGATGCGGCACGGTATCATGATCATCAAAGTTGCCCCGCTAATCCAATTATTGCATCCCCAACAAAATGACAAAGAATCACGTAAAAAAAATTAAAATTACAAAGAAGCCCTCCACTTTGCCTTAAGATTTTATTTTGTTTTAACCAATGCCATTGGCAAGACGCCGCATATTTAACCATATCCCAAAAACAAGAATTGTCCAAATCCATGTACTTAAATTCTCTATAAATGATGCAAGTGTAACCCCAAAAAAAAACAATCTCTATAAATGAATTGTACAAAAAGAACATCTCTCTATACATGAAATTATCACGAAAGAAGCTAGTACTTTTTTTTTATTTCACCAGAATAAGTTATTACCATTTTAAAATTTACTCCTTTTAGTCCTTTTTTATTTTAAAATAATAAAAAAGTTATTAAACTAATTTTTTAAGGATAATTATAAGATTTCACCAAAATTTTAAAAATTGAATTAATCATTAAATTGGTAAGAAGATTGATTCATGATTTAATAATTTAACTGTGATTGAATCATAATGAATAAAAATAAATAAATAAATAAATATATTTTTAAATATTAATATCCTTAATTTTATAAACATAAATTATAAATATTTAAAAATTTAAGCTATAAACAACTAATAAATAACTTATAAAATATAATAGTGTCGGAATATTACACTAAAAAGCTAATAGCCAAGTGGTAAAAGTTTCCCCTTGAATAGGCAGGTAGGAGTTGATTCCTACCTCGCACCTCAAATGCATTTTTATTGAGAATTGCAAGGAACCGTTGGCCATCAAATCATGACCGATCGATCGGTTCACGGCTGGTTTCACAGTTCAAAGACCGATTCTTAGCTTTCCGGTTTTGGAGACTTGACCGACCGACTTATAAATTAAATTGATTCACGGTTGAATTGATTGGACTAGTTGGTCCGTTCTCATCCGATTTTCTTAACAATAGGTTTCACACAATTACACTCACTTTCAAATCTGTTGTTTGAAAAATTATACATATTTCTTTTATTTTATATATTATTTTTACACTTTTACAACTTCTTTACTTGAGAAATTACACATATGTCTCTTATTATATGTATGGTTCCTCTAAGTATAATTTTTCAATTAAGGTGAGTATTAGATATTAGTACGGGAAACCTCAAAGAGAAGTAGATGAAATTAATTATTTTCTTAATTACGATTTAACATTTATGGTATTGGAATAATCCGGAATTATGCGACAAGTAAGCCCCACTACTGGCCCCATAGGATAAGCCTAAACAATGAGCTTGCAACGTTGCTGCTCTTATCACATTAGATGGAGAAATATTTTAGTAAATCTTAGTTTATATAATTGCATAAATTAGACTAATTAATATCTAAATAATTACATAAATTATTGTACACGCAATTATTTTATGTTAAAAATGATAATATATCAATTATTAATTAAATTAACTTACACAATTAGTATAAACCACATCTACACAAATATATTTGTCCATTTCGTGATCCACACCGCTGTTCACAATTTAGATTAGGTTAGTTGGGGGTAGTGGGGTTGGATCAAATTATTGAAACCAATTGACGTGGATCCATGCTGTACGACCCAAGTTTCACACAAACTACATCAATGCTCCGATCTCAATCAACGAATAAGAACCTGCCACTTATGCTACCAGAATTCACCCTCTCACATGTGCGCGGCGATTTGAGATTGTAACCACTCGGTTTTGGTATAAAAACCCATTCATTCATTCATTCCACAACATAACATGATCCACACCCACACAATTTAGAGAGTCAAACAACAAAGACCACGTTGTTGTTTAACACCATGGATGCAACCTCTACGGCCCGAGGAGCAGGAGTCACCAGATATCTACCCGATTTTCGTAGGGAATTGGGGTGTGATAGGCTCAAGTTTTCATCCTATGCTGAGCAACCTGACACGAGTTTTGGCGATGTAGAGTTTGAATTTCTTGATGATGGTGAGATGTCATCGTTAGCTAAAAGTGAAAGTAGCGATGAGTGTCACCCAAATGAAATAATGGTGTTAGATGAAGATGATGGTGAGAGGGATAGCGATGTTAGCATTGAGGAGAAAAGAAGCTTTTGGGATAACCAACACCAGAATTTGCAGGTAATTCATGGGGCATGCTCTTGATTGATCATAGTATATGAGTCTTTTAATTTGTTTTGCTCATTAGAATTTTATGTGATGATAAAAAGTAATTAACTTGCAATTGCAACTTCTTTATTCTCATCTCATATGTCTTCCAATGAAATTTCAACTTGAGATCTGAAAAATTTAAATACCCAGCATCTAAGAAGTATGGACACGGAACACAATTAGACATTACAATTTAAAATATGTTATTAGAATTTGAAGTATTAATTTGACAACACACTACTTCATTTTAAAATGTTTGTGTTTTTAATTATATATCATCAACATTCAACTGAATTTTATTTTATTTAAAAAGAAAAGGGTGAGATTTAGATAAGGTTACGTGTTTGATAACAAATAAAGTTATTAGAGAACTACGAAAAAAAATTGTAGAACACTAGTCTTTGTTTTCTTCCTTGATTAGCATATGCTATATGATAGCTTTGATTTTATCTTTTTCTCTTTTGTCCCAAAATTGGCTTTTGAGCTTTTCAAACGTGTTTGTTTTGACCAAATTGGTTTTTATTTAGTGCAGGCCAACCTATACAAAACTAGTTCTGTAGAGTCAAGGATAAGGAATGCCACCAAAGAAGCGGTTCAGGAGATACAAAGCACCGAAACACTGTGCAGTTGCAGTAGACAGATGGCTGCCAGCTCCTGTCGAAACTGCTTCAATAGAGAAGTCTCTAAGCAGCTTCAGAATGCCGGTTTTAACAGCGTCATTTGCAAAACAAAATGGAAAAGCTCACTAAATATTCCATCAGGTAAATATCATAATGCACTAAAAATAACAACATATTTCAATTCAAGACAATATATTCCAACAAATGCATCTTTTTTTTTTTTTTTTCTTTTATTGACATTTGTTACACTTTTCCTATTTGTTTTCTTTTGGAAGTGAAAGGAGACCTTCCAGGTGGGTCTAAGATAAGATAGAAACTATCTACGTTATCGCAACTTTGCTTTTTTTAACCTAAACAAGTCTCTTTCAAAATCACTATAGGCTAGGCTATTTTTATAACATTAGGATCATTATTAGCTATACTTTTTTTTGGGTACATCATTATTAACTATATTAATTATAATTTATTAGACGTTAGGACTTAGGTGCATGTTGAAAAGTGAAAAACAAATACTTGTTTTCTCTTACACTTTACTTTGAAAAAATAAATTTACAATAAAGTAAAAGTGTCCTGAATTTAAAGATTTAAGGTATTATAGGTACAAACAATTTTAAAATTACTGTCTCACTATGTAATAACTTCAAACTTCTGCATAAGCACATATAACGATTAAAAAGAGGAAAAAAAAAACTTCAAGAAAGTAATATCAAAAGCTAACTATTTAATCATAACTGTGCAGGGGAGCACACATTTATGGATGTGATAGATAGCAAAAGCTCAAAGAAAGGAGATGTTAGGGTGATCATAGAGCTGAACTTCCGAGCGGAGTTTGAGATGGCGAGGGCAAGCGAGGAGTATAACCGGCTAGTCAGGAGGCTCCCGGAGGTGTTTGTGGGAAAAGTAGAGAGATTAAGCAACCTGATCAAGATCTTGTGCATGGCTGCCAAAAGGTGCATGAAGGAAAACAAAATGCACATGGGGCCATGGAGGAAGCATAAGTACATGCAAGCTAAGTGGCTAGGTCCATGTGAAAGGAACACTTCAACAATTTTCCTTTCAATGGGATATTCTGAGAGGATGCCAAAGCCAAAGCCAAAGGCATCAATTTTAACAGTAGATCTGCTAGACAAGCTTCCCAATATGCACTGTACGGCTGTTGAAGTTTTGTAATATGTAATAAGGCAGAAGCTTAGTTTTAAATTTGTTTCTTTCTTGTTTTTTTTCCCCCTCACCTTTTCCTCGGTGAAAAAAGAGTGATCCTATCCATTGACAGTTATGTAAAAATAATTTGTAAAAATACATGGGCATGCACGACTTCAAAGTTGCTCTAAATTCCTTAGATCCTTTTAACATATACCTTTTTTGGTTGATTTTTTTTTTTAATTGGGGTGAGGTGAGTTCTTTATCCTTAAGAAATTGTAAGTTAAAATACTATATATATAGTGATAGATGTAAAAAAATTTTACAGTGGGGCAAATTCAAAAACAATATATACACATATTTAAGAAAATGTATTTATATTTATATATAAAAATAACTAAAGATTAATTGAATTTTTTTGTATACTTTTATATTTTGAGAATAAAAAATTAACTTTTTTGCTATCAATATTATCAAATATGTATAGCAACATATGTAATTAAATAAAAGTAGATTAATTATTTGTTATAAGTAATAGTAAGTGCAAACATATATATTTAACTTATAAAATTATAAAAACATAAATGATAAAAATTATATAATAATATATATATATTTTTAAACTTAATGGAGGCATGTGTCTCCATATTCTCTAATCTAAGTTCATCTCGAATTATATATTTATTTACACATCACATATTTATTTATCGTTAGGTCGATTCTTTATGTTACCATTTTTTCGTTGATTGATATATTTCTTTACATTTAAACTCTCCCTGCGTGACACATGCAGTTAAAGGTTGAAATCCTATTTTGCTAATCTAAGACACGAAAAGATCTACCTAACATCTATTGTTTTATTTCCCCCTTGGCCAGCTAGTTTAATTTAATTTAATGACCTTAGTCCCCCTTTTTTTTTTTTGGGATATCTAATGATCTTGGTTCAATGCATACTTCCATCGCTTTATTATCCACAGTGATGAATAATTTCTGCTTAGGTTCCTTGTAGCATGATAAATTTCTGTATGCCCGGAAAAAACAAGAGAGTTATTTTCATCTTGTATTTCTATAAAAAAAATTTCTCTTTTTTGTGTTTCGAAAATTTTCATCTTATATTTCTGGATGGAAACTTTAGAGTTTTTTTTTTTTGGGTTTTTTTTTTTAATATGTTCGTCCACTAAAACTTGTTATAATTAAGTCTGGCTTATAAGGTTTAAGATTAGGATACCAAACTTCATAAACTTTCTTTTTTCAGTAGAACAAAGGGAATAATTTATTAAGTCATTATTATAATAATGATAATAAAAATTAACAAGTGTCTTTTTCTTTTATTTCCTGACAATCTGCATGAGATTTTAATTAAATGGTATAACCTTGTAATTACCTGATTATCCAAAAAATTATCAATTGATGTAAGCCTAACCTACAGGACTACAACTTCTATACCAATTTTAATAACATAATCTCCTTTTGTCTAGAAGCTATGGAATGTATCCCGGCCCCGAAGTCTGACTCCATCAAACAAACTTTGAAACTAAGATCTCAAAATGACTGGCTTAGTATCCTCCAACTGTATATTTAACGTGAAAGGTTGACAATTATGGAGAGATGAGAGAAAATAGAGAAATCACAAATTGAGATTTTACTGAATGGTAAAAAGTGTGTATTATAAGTTAATAGTGTGACTTATATAAAATAATAGAGAGTAAGTAACTTATAACCAACTTATTGACTCTTATTAAATCAATCTAATTAACTTATAAAAAACACTAATTACATTCTAATTATACTCTAACTATGGTATTGGTAATATGTATATTGTATACTAACATATAGATTAAACTTAAATATCAGCTGAGAATCTGTTTGTTCCATGAATTAAGATCTAAACACTCAAACAGCAGGAATCGTAGTCCCTCGTGATTTGGTGGTCGCTGATAGAAAAATTTTTAAATGCCTAATATGAATAAATAAGAAATAAATTAATATTAAATAATTTTAATATCCATAAAACTATAAAACTTATATAAATAAATTCTAAGCATCAATACGAGTATATAAGAAAAAAAAGAACGCAAAACGGAGTAGTTACGTGGCTACATGCACCACACGTGCCTCTCCCTGCTCGTGGGATTCATCCCACGTGTATTGTTCATCGTCTTCAACCTCCAGCTAGGTTGTCATGACCCGATTCGTTGGTGAACGGGTTCTGACGACCTGGTTCACGATCCGACGCCATTTTTTTAGCATTTTTCGCATATCGTTTTGATCCTCAACCGATTGAGTTTTCTTTTACACATGATTTATCATCATTTTGGATTATTTTCATGAAGAAAATCATGCAAGAATGGATCGTTTAGTATCCAAAAACGCAAAAAAGGGTTTGCTCAAACCCAGTTTGAAAAGTCACGTCCCTATCCAATTTTAAATGTATTTTGATTGACTCTAAGGCCTGTATTCATGCCTAACATGTTCTAGGATGTATTTAGACAATTATCATAAATAAAAGCAACCAAAACAATGATTTTAAAAAAACATCAAGTGTTCTTGAGGTTTGCATCCATAGAGGTTAATGCGGGTTCTAAGTTTTTCAGTCATTTACAGTGACTTAAAATGACTTATACATCTAAAAATATTACAAAAGCATACTTAGATAATTCTTATCCTATATCCACATAACCATGCATAAAGAATACAAGTTATAAATCCTAAAATCATTAGTTCTCATGTAATCATACATGTGCATATTTAAATGGATTCTAAATCATGTATTTGATACCACATATAGAAATTAGAAATCATTACTAAGAATGTCCTTAGATCATAGATTCAAACATCATATTAATAATCCAAACGTACCTCTTGTAGATATTTTGTTGTTTGTTAAATTTACGATAAAAAAGGACAAAGAATTGTACACACTTGTGGACTACAGGAATCAGGATATCCCTCTCATTTTTCTCTCTCTTTTGGATGGAACAATAATAGTTTGTGAGTCAAAAAATCATATATCTATCTTGAAAAGACACACACACATATATAGAGTAAGTGGAGAAGGGACTTGTCCCTTCGTTGAAGGATTGTATTATTCCACCTATCATAAAATTAAGCAACCGAGTCTCACACCTTTTTTAAGTACACATATTATTTGAATTCAAAGTTTAACATGTGATTTTTCAATAAATCCTCTGATCACAATATAAAATGGATTCTAGGAAATATCAAGTTACCATTCAATCAGTTTTGACAAACAGATAAATCAATAGAAATTCAAAATTATAAAAAAATTTCTAATAGTCTTATCTTCCAGAGTGCTGTGGAATCATGGCCAACAATCATTTCCGGCTCATTGTCAAGAATCCAGATATATGGGAAGCAAGATACTGTCAACTTTCAAGCCCATTGAAGTGGATAATTGCTGGTCTGCTGCCAAACCTTCTTAGCCGATAGTGGCGCCTTGATCTTCGGAGAGCATCACACTGGAACCTAACTAATTCCATTTAAGACAAAACTTATGTCCATTTCTTTATATTTATTACATCAATTTCATCAATTAAGTTATGACATGTGTGTAATTTTTTAAAAAAGAGAGTAAGAGAAAGAATATTAATAAATATAAATTACACATATGTCATAGTTTGATTAATGGAATAAATATAATGAATATAAAGAAATGAACTAAAATTTTGTCCATCCATCTATCATCCAAGATTTTCAAATTTAGATTCTTTAAAAAGCATAAATGCTATTTAGTGATTTTACAAAAGATATAGTAATTCGCTAACAACTCTTTAATAAATTAATTATCATTTGATTAATTTTACAAAAGCATTTGATTTTACAAATTTAGATTTAATTAGTGACTTAGTTATTTCCTTGGTTTGGATTTCAGTACTCTTCAATAAATTAATTATCATTTGATTAATTTTACAAAAGATATAGTAATTCGCTAACAACTCTTTAATGGGTTAAATGAAATCTCTTTCATGAAAGAACTTTGGGAAAATCAAACAAAAGCGGCCTCTTGGGCTTGTAGCTGGGCTGCACTACAACAATCATTAAACACCTTTTAGGGTTGAGATGAATTGATCCCAATGTAAAATTGACTAATTTAACTCACTCAATAATTTTATAGAAAAGAATTTCAACCAATTCAAACGTTTATAAACAACTATACTGCTATCCTCTAGTGATCAAAGCAAAATATTTTTTTACATTGATAATAAAACTCAAGTAAATTCTAAAGCCACGCAGCCATAATGGGTCTTGCTTTCTAAACTCACAAGTGATTTTTTCTCCTCCTTATGATATTATGTTATAGGGTGGGTTTAGGTAATTTTAAAAAAAAAACTGATTATAAAATAGTCTAAATAATTAATTTTTTTAGAGATTTTTATAAAAAATAAAAGCTGTTTTACGTTTGAATACAAATTATAAAAAAAACATTTTACGTTCTCCATCTTTTATTTTATATCTTCATAATTGATTATTTTAAGAAGCAACTCATTCATGCTTTTCAAAAATGCATAAAGTTGATTTTTTTAATATTTTTTTTAAATTTTATCCAAACAAATTTTCATGTTTCAGAATTAATTTTTAATAAAAATTACTTTTCTAATAATAAAAAACACAAATAAACACAGTTATATTATTGTTCTTAGTTTTTTCTTATAAAAACAAGGAGCTCCGTTTTTCATTTTTTTTCCTTGGGTCATGCTCTCTAAGCCCAGTGATAATTGATATGATAGCTCGCTCACTTGGTTGCCGTTTCCGGGATTTCAAAACTAAGGTAATGACCTAAGACCAAAAAAAAGAATCTAAGGTAATGACCGACCAAAAAGGCCAAAATAACTATGGTAATGAGTCTGACCGCCTGAGTAAGAGGATTTTGGTCCAAAATATAGGGACACACGAAGAAAAGGCCTATTCAGTCCTAGCATACAGCCCTTAGAGAAATTGGGCTTTCCTTTCTGATTAACCCAGCCTAATTGGACCAGCCTCGTTTCTGTTACCTCCTTTTCGGCCCATTGAGCAAAGCTCTAATAATGTAATTCTCCTAACTTGATGATATGTTTCTTTGTATCCTTAGTCCTTTCGGCCTTTGGGCCTCCCATAGTGATTAATGAATAACCAAACTTAAAAAAAATAGTCCTGGTCAGATGCCAATTTTCCTAAAATTCTTTGTAATTACAATATGACACAACAAAAAGAAAAAAACACTATGAAGCAAAACTTTCAAATTAATTTAATTGCTAGAACTAACTAAACTCAGGGAATGTGAAATTAATAGAGGTTGAAAAGAAACGAAGAATTTAAAATAGTGTTTCATAGATAGAAGAAAACCATGCATATAGATGACAAGAACTTCAAGGAATGCTGAGGGGGTTTAAAGTAAAATAAAACCAATATTATGTCATTCATTTAATTGATTCTTCTTGGTTAGGGTGACTAGGAGGGAATGAATTCTACTCTACAACAGCATTGAAGAAACAAAGCTGTTGCCCAAACTTAACAGTCTTCCCATAGAGCCACTTAATTAACAATTTAACAGTCTTCAAAGTTCAATTGTTCAAGCAGGGCCAAGAATAGTGACACCTGCGAGTGCTAGGAAGCGTCACATTTACTAGACTAGATTCAAGAGCAAAAAACGCATCATTTTTTATTATAAATTTAACCGAATGATAGGGGCTCTTAATTATATTTTAAATAGCTTAATTAAAAATAAAGTTTGAGTTTATAAAGTTTTTAAAAATTAGATAAAAATGGACTATGCCACAATGCGTCACTTATGACGCAAAGAGAGTATAAGTGTATTTTTAGTATATTTACTGACTCATTACAATATTGTACGTAAGGATTAATTTGTAAAAGGCTATGCAAAAAATGAGTCAAACTTACATTCTGTTAAAACTTAGAAGTTCCAATTTTATTTTCCTACTTGTGGAAGGTGCGTCTGTGTCGTTTGAAATGGTAAAATTAATTTTTTTTTCTCGCCTATATAACATCTATGTTCGTGGTAAAATTCTCCATATTTAATGTACCAAAAAAAAACTCCATATTTACTTGGTATGAAAATTTACATGAATAAAGATGAAAAACTAGGGACGATTTTTCTCCATGCGACGGGAAAGGTTTTCAACTTACATTTAATAAACGGTGACGTGAAGTACAAAACTTCATAATTATAATATTTTTATATTTCAAATACATTTTTAAAATTATAACTGGACATTATAATAACAAATGAAGAATCAAAATCCGTACAATAGGAATAATTCTTTTGGCCATTGTGAAATAATAATACGAACATTGTATTTTTATTATTTTTCAATGAGAATAGGAGAAAGAAAGGCTTCCTCATATAATTTGTCCTTCTCTAACTTATGTCAATGATCTTGTTTTTAATTGGAGTTCTATTTTGTACTTGTTATTTAATACAGGATAAAAGGCCATTAACAATTTAACAAGTAACACCGAGACCAAGTTGTAGGAACAAGTTCATTTCATTTTTTTTTTTATCTTTGTATTGTACCTATATGTACCTTTGCAGCGGAACCTAGTTCCAACGGCCAAAAGCAAAGGAATAGGAGGGAAAGCGCGGGAACCGTATGGTATCCGTGCGAAAAGTACCAAAACCAACCAGCGTAGCTTTGTTGGAGTATTTCATAAATAAACACAAACATAACACTTCAACAAAATTTTAGATAAGACTATTTAAAATGGGATGTTACTATTAACACCGTCAATTATTTTTTTATATTTTTTATTAATTATTCATAATTTTTTTTTGAAAATTAAAATTTTTGATTAATTAATAAAAAAATTAAAATACTAATAATTTCATCCTTTAAAATAAATAAATAAAATTATATTTATTATTAAATTTAATATATTAAAATTATGATATAATTTAAATTAAATTAAAAATAAATATATAATTTCTTATGCCCTTAATGGTAAATTAATCTCTTTGATAGTGACACTTGGATTCCTCCACTCACCTACGCTTTCAATCCTTCTTTTATTCAAAACACAACAAAAACAAAAAACCAAAACCCAAACTAAAAATCTCTCTCCGTCTTTTTCTGACTTTTTTGTTTTTCTGTGCTTTCCCACCCCCACCACCTCCTCTGGCCCGTTGCCACGTAGATTTTTTAAAAAGAATTCTAATGTATTTTTTAGTTATTAATTAGCTTTTACAAAAATATTTGAATAATATACTTATTTATATATAATTAATGTAAGATAATATTTTTATATATTATATAAATTAATGTGTGTACGTTAATTATTTAAATCATTATTATTTACAATAAATTATACACTAATCATAGGTAATATTTAAAAAAGTTTTAAAATAACTAACGTATCTCAAATTAAGTAATATGGTATAATAACATTTTCTTACTATTTTATATCTAGAGGATATAATCTCCTATATTTAAAATCAAATATTTAATAACTCATAAGATACTAATAAATAAAAAATATAAAAGTGAACAAGTATATTATATGTGAATAAATACATAATTATAAATTTTAATTTTAATTATGCTAATTTTTAAAACTAAATTATAAGACTTATCTTTTAACTTAATTAAAAAAATAAAAATATATACAGACTGACTTAAACACTATTTAATTATAATAAAAATATATATAAAATAAATACAGTATCAACTCTCTTGTGCACGGAACAATTAACACATGTACCCCCACCCTACGCTACCCGGCTACCCCTCCCCCGACCAAAGCTACAAACCTCATCATCACCGTTTCAAAAACCAAATCATCATGTCCATATTGGAGCAATCCACGGTCACTATTTCCTGCGTATGTGATACGATTTTACATTTACATCGAGTCATTGACCATTCTAAAATTATATAAAAATTATTTTAAAATAAAAATAAAAGAGTTCCACTCTATCTGTGACTCTCTCTCTTTGTGGAAAATGGAATTGGGTGCAGCAGGATTTTTCTGGCGTTGCCAATATGTTATAAGCTCATATAGGGAAACAGAAACACCCCCTTCTTCTAGCACGCCGATTTGATTCCTCCACCTTAGTGAAAGCCTTATAACAACCCTTGAGGTAATGTTTTTTTTTCTTCTTTGTATTTGGGGATGCTTTTCCTTTTTTTTTTAAATACTATTTTCCTTTCCGTGACGTAATTTGTTTTGTTTTTGTATCTGGGTCTTCTCTATCTACTAATAATTTAATTGGCCTGTGATTCTTTAATTTAATGATTATTGATTATTGTAGTCAATGGGGGATGTAATCATGATGTTTCTTCATTATCAATATAAATAAATTATATATATATTTTTATAAATTTTTGGTTTTTGGTGATTTTATTTATACATAATATTTTATTAGATAGATTGGTTTATTCTGGTATCTCTATGTGGGATTTCCAGGCTTTTACGGAAGGTGGGATTTGACTTTGATGATAAGAAGGTATCAGCTGTAGAGGTTACGGAAGGTCATGTGTTCATGATTTGGTCAGAGTTTCTGTTGCCTCTACAACTCTGCATGTTAATTGGCTTTCTATTGAAATTTGTTTGATCTTCCGTCTCCTAATGGAATTGCATCCTTCATCTAAGGTCAATTCATTCTATCATTGGTTTGAATGGATTTCTCATTTTCTGTGGAAAAAATTTGATTTTTCATGATTCACCCTCCAATTTGATTGTTGTTGATGGGTCTTCTGAGGAAATCTTCTGTAATTCGTCTGAGAAGATTGTTTGAGGACACTACCCTTTTGGTTTTGAGCCTTCTTCCCAGAGAGTGGATAAAGTGATTTGTAGCTGCAAGATATATTGAGTTTTTTGCTGAAGGAATTGTTGGAATAAGATGGATGAAGATAGCAGCAATTCTTGGATAAGGAGGGCAAAATTCTCTCACACAGTGTGTCACAGATTGGATTATTCCAGATTAGGCTCTCTTCCTATCAGCATTCAGTTAGAGTGCAATTTGCCTCTAAAATCAAGGCCAACAGCAGCTCCTCCTTATAATCTAAATCCTGTTTCCAAGGTTTCACAGGTTCAGACAAATCCCATAACGAACAAGCAGAGATCTTTGTCCCCTTTGCCTGAAACCTTTGTTTCTGAAACCTTTAAGGAAGCCCGACATGAACAGAAGAGGTTTTCAACACCAGGTCCACGGAGGAAAGAGCAGCATAAGAGAATTATGGGGAAGTTACTGAACAAGGATTCTCGGGAAACTAAGGTTTCCAATTCAAAATCGCCTCACAGAAGTCCAATTAGACACTTTGCATCGATGAAATTAGGCGACAAGTCGAAACACCGCAAGGAATCACCGTGGGCAAAGTATTTTGACCATGGTGGAGGAAGGGTTACTGCTGTGGAAACAGCTGAAGAATGGACTGTCGACCTCTCTAAGCTGTTTCTTGGTCTTAGGTTTGCTTATGGGGCTCACAGTCGGCTTTACCATGGTATGTATAAAGAGGAACCTGTTGCTGTAAAAATTATCAGGGTGCCAGATGATGACGAAAATGGAACCTTGGCTACTCGATTAGAGAAACAGTTTATTAGAGAAGTCACGCTTTTATCTCGCCTCCACCATCAAAATGTTATAAAGGTAATCAAATCCAATCCTTTCCCTTCTATTGTATATGCTATTTACAAACTATATTTGTTTGCTGCAAATACTATCTGTTATTCAGTTATTCTTGTTGAACACAAGGTCAGCATATCCATTATTTTGTACTAATTACTGGACTTGACCCTTTAGTCATGATGAAATAATCAGCTGTAAAAATAAGGATACTAATTTATACATCCCTACCTTTTGGTCTGATTATGCAGTTCATATCATGTTGAGAGCATTTACTGTAATAACAAGGCTGGTACTTTATACATCATTTCTCATATATTTTGATCTGATTACACAGTTCATAGCAGCATGCAGAAAGCCACCTGTTTATTGTGTTATCACAGAATATCTATCAGAAGGTTCCTTGAGGGCATATTTGCATAAGTTGGAGAGACAGACTGTCTCTCTACAAAAGCTAATTGCTTTTGCTCTGGATATTGCTCGTGGAATGGAATATATACACTCTCAAGGTGTCATTCATCGAGACCTTAAACCAGAAAATGTCCTTATTAATGAGGACTTTCACCTTAAAATAGCTGATTTTGGCATTGCTTGTGAGGAAGCATACTGCGACTTATTAGCTGACGACCCTGGTACCTACCGCTGGATGGCACCTGAGATGATCAAACGTAAATCCTATGGGAGAAAGGTTGATGTTTACAGTTTTGGGCTTATCTTATGGGAAATGGTGACTGGAACAATACCATATGAGGATATGACTCCCATACAGGCTGCTTTTGCGGTAGTAAATAAGGTATGCTCCTTTGCAATTAAGTCATATGGATTTATAATGTGAATATCACTACCTATTTAATATTTATAACATCATTCTTCATTTCTAGTACTCTTTGTAAAGTTCCTCAACTCTCCTGGTCTTTCATGGGTTGCATCTTGTGCACACTGGATAAAAATCTTGTCAAATAATAAGAAAAGGTCCACAGCCCCTTTTCTCCTCCCAAACTCCTCTTCTTCTATGATTTCTTCTTATCTTTTGGAGTTGGTGGTTGTTTTGGACCTCTTTGAAGGACCAGCATATAAGTGTAATGCAAACTGGACTTTGTTCAGTTAATAAATCACTTGGCTTGCAGCTAGACAAAGTATGCTCCATTAACTAATATGTTTTGCAATATCTGAATTTATTTGATGAAAGTGACCATTATTCTCACACGTAGCAGGGCTTTTGCCTTGTTCTCCTCCTGGGAATGCTTTCAGCCTTCAAAGTTTTATGTTGTTGAAAGGACATTTTTTCTTTTTGCAAAGCTTTCTCCACTTGTTTATACTCTTCTATTCCTTTTTTCCCCAAATGTTTCTTTAAGTGTACGTTTGGCTCTTAGAATTGACCATAGAATTAAACCTTGAAATTAGAATTGGTTCTCTTAATTTTAATTTTTATGTTTGGAATGTCATTTAGAATTGGAATTGTAATTCCAAAAACCAATTCCATAGAATTGAAAAACAATTAAGTGAAGCATTTCTCAATTATTAGTTTAAGAATTACTAATTTCATAACTTAAAAATTAAACTCTCTCTCTCTCTCTCTCTCTCCACATTTATTTATGAACAATCATATTTGTTGAAATTTAATATTTATATAAAAAATTATTTTTATATTTATATAAAAATTATTAAAATAGCTATTTATTTTTTCTAAAAAAATTCATGAAATTTTTTTTATGAAAAAAATTACCATTATATTATAAAATTATTATTGTATAAATATTTTTATTAATTTTAATTTTATAAATATTTTTTTTAATGTTTTAGATCATACTTTTAAATAATAAAATTATAATTGAATTTAGAATTACAATTTCTTATCCTAATTCTTTGACAATTCCAAATATAAAATTTAAGATTCTAAACCAATTCTAATTCTGAAAGAATTGAGATCGAAATTAAAATTCTCTGTTTTAATTCCAATTTTGCTATCCAAACAGACCTTTAAGTGTTTCTTTCAATATGTTTTATGATTGGCAGGGGAGGCATCTTTCTCCTGGTTTTTCACTTTTTGAGGAAATCAATCATAATGCCACTTAATAAAATGCAAGCAAATTTATAGCCCTTTGATGCAATGAAATTACACTATATTTTATAACAAAATCAAATGTATTTGAGATATAGCCAAATTCCTTGGAGAGTTGCTTCCTTTGCCTTGAAATCAATAGTGGAGTAATAGAAATTATATTCATCCATACTTGGCATGTATGGCTAACTGATTCGAAAAGAAAATAAATTGCAGCATAAATTTGTACAGATGGTTGCCTAAACTAACATGAATTAGTTTATATTAAATAATTATATATGCATCTTTTTCCTTGAGTGATGTAGCATTTTAGCTGATAGATTACTAAGAATGGAGCTTATTGAATTCTTAGGATCATCAAATATTGGGTGCTTGTGGGGAAGATTTTGGTAGTGAACGGATATATATAGATATAAAATTTTGGGGGTAGTTAATTTATCTGAATTTGAAGTAAAGTGAAGTTGGTCAGCCATCTTGTTTATATTATTTCTTCTCTCTTAATATGAAACTCAAATGACAGGATTTACCTGTGCAATTCTAATACTTCTGTGATGTGGTATTGTATTTCTTCAGAATTCAAGGCCTGTTATTCCTTCAAACTGCCCACCTGCTATGCGAGCTTTAATTGAGCAATGTTGGTCCTTGCATCCGGACAAGAGGCCTGAGTTCTGGCAAGTTGTTAAGGTATTAGAGCAATTTGAATCCTCGATTGCCCGTGATGGAACCCTGACTCTGGTGCGAAACCCTTGTTGCCAAGATCATAAAAAAGGGCTTCTTCATTGGATTCAAAAGCTTGGTCCTGTGCATCAACATAGTGGCCCTGTGCCTAAACCTAAATTCACTTGAGTCTTCAAAGTGGCCTGGCTTTTGTAGTACACCAGGTTCATTGTAATTAAAAATGAAAGGGTTTGAAATACCAAAAGAAAAAAAAATAAAAAATGAAAGATTTGTTTATTAAGGTTGTCTGGTTTTAGTCCTCTTATAATATTTCATGTGACAGTACATTGATTTGTAGGCATGTACATTGAGGTGAAAGCATCTTTTATTTACGCTATTGTGCATACACATAATTATAATCAAGTTGTGGCTCTAGGTTAGGAGTAATTTTTGTTTTGGGCCGAAGTTTCCTGTTTTTATTTGTTATATAAGGTACTTGTATTTTTAATTTCTCTAGTCAAAGTTTTAATTCTACATTTTTATGTGTCATTTCTTTTTAAAATTTATTGATGCAATGAATGAATGAACTCTGCATAGCCGACCAGTGAGACAGGGTTAGTTCTTAATTCTGCTTATTTTGCTTTATTTGTAGTACTAAATTTTATTTTGCGTCATGAAATTGAATGAGTACTATCTTCATCAGCCAAGCCTACCACACACTCCGACAGAATGGCAGAATCAACAATAGATAGAAAATTTGATGGTTAATACTTGAAACTTTGAAAGTTGCATCTATTATACAACTCAATGATGAGAATGGCACAGCTCTGCTAGGGTAACAAGATTCAGTTGCGAATTGAAGAGGATGAAAAGGATTTAGAATATCCTCTTAATAATTCTCTTCTTACTTAATAAAAAATTTAAATAAAAAAGTAAATACATTTGTTATGTTAAGAATATAAAAATCATTAAATGTTTTTTTTAATTGATAATTAAAAAGATTAATAAAAAAATTAAATAAAAAATTTAGAATTATATTTTTTCCTCTCAGATTGTCTCGTATTCAGTAACTTAATGCACTGGTAGATTTCTGTATGCATGTGACATTAATGTTATGGGTTTTTGCTTTTGGCATATGTTATCCTCTCCCTCCGGTTTCTTTCGGCTTCAACTAACTTTTTGCACAATGTTATTCTGTCTTTTAAAGCAAAAATATCAGAAAATTTATTATTTGGTTGCTGTTCGTTGAGCATTGTGAACAAGTCACATTCATGGTACTTTCACCATAAATGATATTGTACAAGCAATTTATGTTTGTGTTAAATATTTGTGTGTACACAAATATAATATATTGTTTTTATATATAAAAAAAAAAAATTAAAAAAATTTATTATATTCGTTCAATACAAAAAATCATAATTTTTTTAATATTTTATAAATATATATAAAAATAATATATTATATTTATATCCAATCAAAAATTTCTATTTGTGTTGTCAAGTTATTGGCTTTCAACACTTTTGCTCAAGTTGCTCATCTTCCAGTCAGCTACTTTAGTTACGTACATAATTTAATTAGGTGCAATGAATCTGTGGAGATTGCATGTGACTTCCCTAAGTTCTATTGGAAGTTAAGAACTTCCATTTATGCCTTTCTTTTAGGAAATGACCATTATATCTGCATTAGGTAGAGAAAGCCCGAGCTTGTTTGTTTATATGAATAATCTTATTTATATATATTATTTTATATTAATCTAATTTTTATTATTTAATTATAATTAATTGTATATTATTTTTTACTTATTTATACTCCGATTACCCGATGTGAGATGATTTGTACTCATGAGATGTCAACTTATAGCATTATTCAGATGCTATGTAACAGCCTGATTAAGCATGTTAGCTGTAATTTTAAATTAAGTGTAGCTGCTGTAACAAAAAAAAAACAGAAAAATTATGTGTAGCTGCTGTAATTTGACGATAGGCTATGTCAATGTCATGGCGTTACATTTCACTATTCTCTTGTTTTGTCGAATTGGTCTTTGCGAACCTTTGCCCTCGGTTAGGGGCCTTGCAAACGTTTTCACGTTATATAGAATGTTCCAACAGTAGCCCCGTGACTTTTCTTAAGTTGGCTTTCATTAGATTGAGCTTTCTCTGTTTCAAATGAGAAAGTACGTTTTTGGGCTCTGTAGTAACAGGACGCATTGTTCTCAAAGGTCCCATGATGATTGTATGTTACTGAGCAAGGAAAGGTCGAAGAAGATGACCCCCGAAAAACAACAAAATTCGATACTTATAGTTTATATGGTACTCCAATGTGTGATTTTTTAATTATTAAATTTATTGTTAAAATCCATGCAATAGTATTTTATAGTTATTGATATTGTCGTTAAAATAAAGATTACACAATAATAAGATATTGTGTAAAAGTTTGTAGGTTAAAATACAAGAAAATTCTTTCAATTATAGGTTAATTTGATTCATAAATTAATAATTCTTCATTAAACTTATTAAATTGTGCATATTAACTCACTACAAGAGATTTTTATATATATACAAAGTTAATTTTGTACTACATTATACGATTTAGTAAGTTTAAGAAATCAAATTGTTTAATTTTAAATCACATGAAAATTTTCTAAAAATAACTTATATAATAGAATAAAATTCCTTGTATTTTAGCCTAAGTTTGTGTATCGTGCTTTCTCTTTACCGTTTCTTTGGTATTGATACCTAGAATTAGATCGTCAATCTATTATAAACAAAAATGGTTATGAGTCCTAAAACTTGAAGATTTTACCATCACAGTCATAATACCTTATTTTTCTTTGACAGAAAAAATAAATGCTTTTCATGTGAAAAGAAAAATGTTTGGCTATGTATGATGCATTGTATAAGAAGGGTCTAATAATATAAGTTAATACTATCAATTTTTATCAAGTGTTTGGTATGTCCATGGTATGTGAAATCAGTAAGTATACAGTTTCGTCGTCAAGTAATAAAAAAATTGAATATTCAGGGATTATATCTATGAATACCAATTAATTAATTAATTCAATTCAATTAAATAAATAGAATATAATTGTTGAGTGATAAGAACGTTGTAACCAAGTAATTAAATAAATAAATATTAAAGTGTAAAGTTAAGAACAAAAATAGTAATTTGTTAAGAAAGATTTTCAAATTCAAGAAAGCTTCTAGGATAGGGGGTAACCACAATGACACAAGACAAATCCTAATTGATAACTCTTTTATTAAAATTAAAATTCAATTGAAGGTGAATTATTCTAAATTAGTTAATATTCTTTCTCAAGAGACAAGAACCATGCCCAATTAAATCAATTCCTACTCTCATGGTAATTGAATTTAAATTGAACAATTTATGCTTTATGGTAATTCATTAAGTCCTCGAAAGGTTAAATCTACTCTCGTGATTTAAACTTTAAGTTCAATTCTTATGGTTCCAACACCTATGTTCACCTCTCAGTACATCCTAAACATCTATGAGATGCAAATATGTGGCCAGCAAATTCACATGAATAAGCGCAATAAGGATTGAATCAAAGAACATTCAAAATTAAAAAAAAAGGATAAACCAAGTCAATTAATCATTATCAATGTACCAAAGGGCATTGTCCAATCCTAGAAACAAAGGGAACTACTCAGACATGGAGAAGAAGAAATAAGAAAACATAATAAAGAACATCCAAACCTGTAGCGAAAGGAGAAGAGAGGAAGAAGATGAAGATCTAGAGCCTCCAAATGTGCCTCCTTCCAACAGAAATTAGAACCCTAATATTGTATTCAAAACATCTATATATACCCTAGGGGTCTAACCTGGTCCAAGCCTGTAAAACGAAATAAAAATGACTTTTAAAAACTATGTCAGACCGCGATCCACGGTAGTGGGGAATTCCACGGCCAGGCCGTGGATCTTGCTGGCTGAGCGCATGCTTCTTTTGCATAGCTGCTCGATCCATGGCCGTGGGCCATTCCACGGCCAGGCTGTGGATGCTTCTAGAATGATTCTTTTGTCCCAAATTGCTATCCTTTAAGCTCCAACTTCAATCATATAAGCTTTCTACCCTTTTCTAAGTCAATTTAGCACCAATCTTGCACAAGAACACCACAAATACCACAGTTATCCGAACTAAAAATAAATAAAAAAAAAAAAACTAAAATACCTAAAATGTCTAAAAATACATGAAAAATAAGAACAAAATATGGTGTTGTTCCACATATATCAAATCCCCTCAAGCTTAAGATTTTTCTTGTCCCTATGCAATAACTAAGGCCAAACCAAGAAGTGGGATCAAGAAACCATAATATATTAGGAACCCGAGAAAATAACCAACCAAGCAATAGGCAAAAGCAAACCAATAGTTAGAGAGATAATCAAAATCAAGTCCAATTAGAGGCTAAAGTTCTCAGAAATCATGTTCCTCACTAAATTAGGTTCACTCTACTAACTACACTCAAAGTGTTTAAAAGTGAAGACAATGCGCTCAAGATTCCTCAAAGAAAAAGCACTTTTATAAGCTTGATAAGAAACCAAATTTTCACTAATAATTTGCATGCATGCAAGTATCAAAAGGTCTTTCAAGGATTGTAATGGGGCCATGGGAATGATGTTAGGTAAGGTAAAGAAAGGAAGGTATGCACAAAGGACTAACAAAATTTTTAATAAGCACAAAAAACTCACTAGAACATAAATGGAGCAAAGACATTTTTTCAATCAAGAGCATAACTCCATATTTCCAAACATTTTCTTCCTTTCTTTTCTTTCTTTTTCAAGCTTTCATCTCATGATTTTCTTTTTCCTTTCCCCTTATATTTTTTTTTCTTTTTTTCTTTTTTCATTTGAGAAAGAGAAGGCTAAAAAACATATGATTCCCAACACAACTTCTAAACCCAATTTGCTCCATTCAATATTCTAAATGATTACTGATAATGTATCATCATAGGCATCAAGAAAAATAATTATGCAATAAGTTCAAGATGAGCAACTAGTGGATGAAAGTGTGACAATTATTTCAAAATGCCAAAAAAATACCTAAGATGCCTTAATCACATTCAAGCATGCAAACAAAAATTTCGCCTCAAAATGGTTTCAAATCAAGTTCTAGAGCACAAAATCAATGAGGAATTATCACTCAACACAAAGAATGGGAGCAAAAATCATATAGTGCATACATCCCATACAGGCTCAAAACTCACATTTAGAGGTTCAAAAATCAATGAAAAGCACAAATTTAAAGAACATATACTAATTATCAACTATCAAGAAATCACCTCCACTATCAATTAAAACAATGCCTGTTGCCAACCACAAGAATCAACAAGTTGGGTTCCAAATCAATACCGTCTCAAAATCCTCAAAAGAGAGGGGTACAAAGTTCAACCAAAAAGTCAAAAGATATGATGATGTGAAAATGTAATATAAAGATGCAATACAATATGAGACATGAAAATGCATGAAACTAATGATCTACAAAAATCAAAATAAAATAAAAAATAAAAAAATAAAAAATGAAAATACCCCCCTCAAGCTTAGAAATTTACATTGTCCCCAATGTAAAAATCTATAACAAGAAAAAGGATAAAAGAAAAGGATTCACTGCGGTGGTTGGAAATCTTTTGGTGCATTCCACAGTCAGGCCGTGGACGCTGCTACCTGATCCTTTTTTTTAAGAGCCTTGCATTCCACGGCCATGGTTTGAACTACAGCCAGGCCGTGGATCTCTCCGACTTTTGTATTCTCTTTCTGGTCTTCAATCCATGGCCATGGAATTTTCCATAGGTTGGGTGTGGAACTTTCTGACTTCAGTCTCTTTCTAATTTGAGCTTCAAAAAATGGGTCAAACCTAGACAAGATCCATGAGATAAAGATTAAACCAGCAATCTAACACACAAAATCAAAAGAAAAAGAAGAAATTAAAAGGAAAAAAAATAAAGAATCTTGGGTTGCCTCCCAAGAAGTGCTTGTTTAAAGTCATTAGCTTGACTCCGGTCTGGTTTCTGTGCTCAGGTGATGTCAACGGAGTAGTGCACAATCCCCACTCCTTCAAAGTGTTTCCCTCTCTGGCCATTTATCATGAAAGGCTCATAGCCTTCTTTCTTCACCTTAAGCACACCGTAGGATAAAACTCAAACAATCTCATATGGTCCCGACTATTTTGATCATAACTTACTAGGACAGAAACGTAGAAGCGAGTTATTGACAAGAACTTTATCCCTGAGTTTAAATTCATGCTTCTCGACACACTTGTCATTCTGCTTCTTAGGTCCTTTCTTGCAGGGTTTGGACTTCTCAAATTTTATGGTACTCTTGGGCAAGGTCCTTTCTAGCATAACATCAATCACTGATTCCTTCACACTTGAAAGCACAACACTATCCATAATATTAGTAGCATCTATGCGATTATATGAATTTAAGGAATTAAAGTTATTTTTAGAATTAAAAACATCAAAAACTACTTCATCATCATTTAATCGCAAAGTCAATTTCCCTTCGTGGACATCAATGATCGCCTTTCTAGTGGCAAGGAATGAACGCCCAAGTATGATCGGCATTTTAGCATCAGCTTCCATGTCAAGCACAACAAAATCCACCGGCATATAAAACTTACCAACCTTAATAGGAACATCCTCCAAGATGCCTATGGGGTATTTAACAGACCGATCTGCTAATTGAATAGAAATAGTTGTGGGTTTTAGTTCACCCACCTCCAACTTCTTACACACAGAAAGGGGCATAAGACTAACACTAGCCCCCAAATCACACAAAGCTTTATCAAAACTAGTGTTACCAATCAAACAAGGAATAGAGAAGCTACCTGAATCTTTTAGCTTAGGAGGCAATTTATTTTGAATTAAAGCACTACACTCCTCAGTTAAAGCTACTGTCTCATATTCTTTTAGATTTCTCTTATTAGACAAAATGTCCTTAAGAAATTTAGCATAGGTAGGCATTTGTTGCAACGCCTCAGTGAAGGGTACATTAATATACAATTTCTTAAGGACCTCTAGGAACTTCCCAAATTGCCTATCTAGCTTGGCCTTAGCCAATCTTTGAGGGAAGGGCACTGGGGGTTGGTATGGTTCAGGGGGTACATACTTAGACATATTTTCATTAGTGTCCTTCTCTTCTAAGGGTTATGTCTTAGTCTAATTTCCTCCTCATCTTTGTCACTCTCCCCTTTACCTTTAGCATCCTCTAATTTCTTACCACTTCTCAAACTAACAATCTTATAGTGTTCATTACCTGGATTTATTTCAGGTTGACCGGGAAACTTACCCTGTTGCCTATGTGAAGTGTCTACTTATTGGGCAATCTGAGTTTCCAACATCTTACTATGAATAGCCAAATTATCAACCTTAGATGACAACTCTCTAATGGCCTCAGTCATAACTTGCCCATGTTGCCTAAACTCCTCATTTTGCTTAGATTAACTCTTAACAAAGTTCTCAAGAAGAGACTCAATTCTAGATTTTTGTACCTGTTGGAATCCAGAAGAGGGTGTAGCACTACCTTGCCCAACTTGTTGTTGACTATTCCGGTAGGAGAAGTTAGGATGTGACTTCCAACCGGGGTTGTAAGTTTGAGAATATGGATCATTTCTCCCCTTTTGGTTAAAGTCATGAAAATTATGGAATGATTCAACTTGCTCCACCGTTGCACCTTGTGAGGAGCCAATTCCAACTTGGCATTCAACACTTATGTGTCCCTATGCTCCACAAATCTCACAAAAAATGTTAGAAGCACTAACATTAGCTTTTTCAAGTTTATCAAAATGCTTATTCAAAGAATCAAATTTTGACATAATCAAATCAACACCATCTACCTCAAACTTACCTCCCGAGAGTTTTGTCTGGTTATTACCTCTTTCATTTGCCCATTGGTGATGATTTGCAACAACACTCTCAATGTTCTCGTAAGCTTCTGTTAGCCTTCTGTTCATCAAAGCTCCACCAGTTGCGGAGTCAAGAGATACTTTTGAAGAATAATCTAGACCATTATAAAAGGTGTGGATGATCAACTATTTTTCTAACTCATGATGTGGGCAGGCTTCCAGCAAAGCCTTATATTTATCCCAAGCTTCCAACAATGACTCTTTATCTTTCTGAATGAAGCTTGTGATTTGGGTCCTAAGATGAGCAGTCTTGGAAGGTGGAAAGAATTTATCCAAGAAAACTTACTCCAATTGGTCCCAAGTAGTGATTGTTTCAGCAGGCACAGATTTCAACCAAGGTCTAGCTCTATCTCTCAGTGATAATGGAAATAGGCGGAGGCGAATAGCACTAACAGAGGCGCCTTCAATCTTGAGGGTCTCACAAAACTCCAAGAACATATCCACATGATCATTCGGGTTCTCTGATGGCAATCCTCCAAACTGGTTATGCCTTATCATAGAGAGTAAAGTAGGTGGTATGATGAACTGTCTAGCTTCAATAGCTGGCCGAGTAATTCTAGATCGCAAACCCCGAGCATTAGGAGATGTATACTCTTTTAGAGGTCTATTGTCCACAGGTTCAGCCATGATAAGTGTTGGTTCAAGTATTTCTCTCGCTCTTTGCCTTTGTTGTCTTCTCCTTTTACGAAAAGTTCTTTCAATTTCAGAATCTGCTTCAATAAGAGTCCCAAAACATCTAGTACTTCGCATAAACAAGAGAAATTACTTGCAAAGATTCAAAGAGAAAACAATAAAGTAAGAATATGATAAAAAAAGTAAGTTTAAAATAATTAAATTAAAAATTAAACTGATATTTAAGAAAAACACAGTCCCCGGCAACGACGCCAAAAACTTAGTATATGAAATCCGCAAATGCACGGTTTCATCGTAAAGTAATAAAAAGATCAAATCCTCGGGATTATGTCTATGAATACTAATTAATTAATTAATTTAATTAAATTAAATAAAGAGAATATAATTGTTGAGTGATAAGAATGTAGTAACCAAGCAATTAAATAAATAAATATTAAAGTGCAAAGTTAAGAACAAAAATAATAATTTGTTAAGAAAGGTTTTCAAATTCAAGAAAGCTTCTAGGATTGGGGGTAACCACAATGACACAAGACAAATCCTAATTGACAACTCTTTTATTAAAATTAAAATTCAATTGAAGGTGAATTACTTTAAATTGGTTAATGTTCTTTCTCAAGAGACAAGAATCATGCCCAATTAAACTAATTCATACTTTCGTGGTAATTGAATTTAAATTGAACCATTTATGCTTTATGGTAATTCATTAAGTTTTCGAAAGGCTAAATCTACTCTCGTGATTTAAACATTAAGTTCAATTCTTATGATTCCAACACCTAGGTTCACCTCTCAGTACGTCCCTAAATATCTATGAGATGCAAATATGTAGCCAGCAAATTCACATGAATAAGCGCAATAATGATTGAATCAAAGAAAATTCAAAATTAATAAAAAGGATAAACCAAGTCAATTAATCATCATCAATGTACCAAAGGGTATTGCCCAATCTCAGAAACAAAGGGAACTACTCAGATATGGAGAAGAAGAAAAAAGAAAACATAATAAATAACATCTAAACCCGTAGCGAAAGGAGAAGAGAGGAGGAAGATGAAAATCTAAAGCCTCCAAACATGCCTCCTTCCAACAGAAATTGGAACCCTAGTATTGTATTCAGAACATCTATATATACCTTAGGGGTCTAACCTGGTCCAAGCCCGTAAAAGGAAATAAAAATGAATTTTAAAAACTGTGTCAGTCTACGATCCACGACCGTGGGGAAATCCACGGCCAGGCCGTGGATCTTGCTGGCTAAGTGCACGCTGTTTCTTTGATGTGTTCCACGGCCGTGGGCTATTCCTCGGCCAGGCCGTGGACTCTTCTGCCAAGTCACGTTTGCTTCTTTTGCATAGCTGCTCGATCCATGGTCGTGGGCTATTCCACGGGCAGGCCGTGGATGCTTCTGGAATGATTCTTTTGTCCCAAATTGTTATCCTTTAAGCTCTAACTTCAATCATGCAAGCTTTCCACCCTTTTCTAAGTCAATTTAGCATCAATCCTACACAACAACACCATAAACACCGCAGTTATCTGAACTAAAAGAAAAATAAATAAAAAAAGAAAACTAAAATGCTTAAAATACCTAAAAATGCATGAAAAACAAGAACAAAATATGGTGTTGTTCTAGTCCATCTGATAGGATAGTCAAATACGATCAAAGTTTTTTATCCCACTCTAATAATATAACCCTATCCTCCTCATGACCCTTGATATAACTTGATAAGATTTACCTTCCACTACTACCATTCACTTTCATACCCAGAAATCAAACAACCCAACAACTAAAACCAATCAAGATCAGAAAATAAGCCCCACCACTGTCCATCGACCCACTAGTCCATTTCTTCAACCCCTTCGTCGACCACCACTTCTTCGATGGCGACGACATAGTTCATGCATTGACCATCACTAGCAGCGGTGGCAGCTACACATGCCGCTTCACTAAGACACAAAGACTAATCTAAGAATGCAAACATGGTCGTCTGGTGTTCCCTAAATCCATCGGCGAGCTTAATGGCCACACTGGAATCATTTGCCTTATCGTCTTCTTCCTCTGAGGACTCTTCGACATCGTCGATAATCGTCACGGCATAGGAGTCGCTAACACTGGGTTAGTCTTCTTTAACGATAGGCTTCTCGCCATGTTGGAAGACGACCTCCCTAACGAGCTCCGAGTCACTCCCATACCCATAGTAGGTTGTGATGGAAGTGAATGCAACCAAAACCATCGTCTGTCGACGAGCCTCCACCGTGCCTTCACTCATCAGTCGCGAACCACTCTGCCTCACTCCACCCAAAGTCGCAGTTCCTCATCCTTGACTCACCACCATCTTCCTCCCTTAGCCTGAATCTGGCATGGAAGCTTAGATCTGGTTATGACAAATTAGATCTTTGCTTGAATCTTTGCTAGTACCCTGAGAGATTTGGCATAGAATAGGGGAAGAGAAAAAGAAGAAACAACACGCTGGGAGAGATCTGTAATTTTTTTATACTAAAGGGTATTATAGTCATGTTAAATAATTATTATATTATCAAAATTCTTATACTATTGGGTACTAAATGTTTGATTGTATAAGAGCTAATCATGTTCTTTATACTATCAGTCTTTATCCTACTGTCTTATACTATTAGGTCTTATATTATCATATGTGCCAAACATAGCCTTTATGATTAGTCTAAAGGCCTGAGTAATTATAAGTATTTTGTTTATGGAGCTAAATTGAACTAATCAAGTTCACAGTCTAAAGTTTAGTTTTTTGGTCTTTGTAGAAATAGGCCTATTGAACTTAATATACTTAACCTACAAGCCAGCTTATATTTCTTAAAAAAGTATATTTAATTAAATAGGTTAAGGCTTATCTTTTAAAAAAAAGTTTGTTTGACCTATTAACTGGTCTATTTATATATTATTTAGATATATAATTAAGAATTTATAATATTTACATAATTTATTAGTTATATATTAATAATAATATATTTATTTTATTCATATTATATTAATTTTATTAAAAGTTATACTTATCTAATAATTTTAAATTTTAAAGTTTCTGATCTATTTAAAGGCTTTTATATAATGTAAGTCTTTAAATAAACTTTCAGGTCAGGTTAAATTTTTACATTTTCACAAAAAGACCAAGCCAGACCAAAGAAAAAAAATTATGATAAGTAATAGACCAGACTTAATCGGTGTTTTGCCAACATAAATTTAAGTCTATTTAAATAAAACATAGCTTAATTTGACATATTTCCACCACTCCTCTGTGGGGTCAAGTATGTAATAAACTTCTAATAGATTATAATCTCATTTAACACCTCCTCCTCACTCAAAAAAGAAAAAAAAAGAGAAAAAAAGAACAACAATCCTAGCCATGTATATGATGGTGAAATACGAGTTAAAAGAAGGATCGAATCAAGTCACTTACAATTTTGATTTTTTAAAGTATTTAAAAGACATATTTTAGTGTAAGGATGAGATAGGTTAAGATAAAGATAAGCAAGCTTATACAAAACGAATCTAGCAAACAAAGATTCAGTTTCTTGCTCAAACAATCACACAATAACAAATACATAGCTAAAATAAACATGAAATAAAGCAATATAATTAAAAGGAGTAGAGTTTAGAAAAGATTGTGCCAAGAAATTTATATTAATTTGATCTTCAATGTGGAGTCTACATTCAATCCACAACTAGCCAAGCTAATATTTCTCATTATTAATATATTCTTTGATCAACCTTAACCTTTTCAAACTAAATAGAACAACTCTTTCACTTAATTTTTTCATTGGTCACTCACAAATCTAAATACCAGCTCTCACTAGCTAGAAACACAACCACACAAGGCTATACAATCACAAAGATGATAAACTTTTCACAAACACAACATATACTCTCTCATATAAGTTTAGAGCATGGGTACAATATGATTCTTATATATGAGCACTGTAAGGGATTATAAGTTAGTTATATTTGTTATGCTGAGCTGTTAGTTAGTTATCATTGATTAGTTACTTTTAGACTTGCGTTACTACTGTATATATATCAAAACACTGTAATCTTGATTGATCAACAATATCACATTCTATCATTCATAATTTTCTCTTATCTCTCTTGCTTACAATCTCTCCTTGTCTTCATCCTCTATATTGAGCCTGATACCTTTCGTGGTATTAGAGCTCAATTGATCCATGGAGACTCAAGGGAATCCACCACCACCATCAGCTGCATCACTGTTCATTCCACACACATTCTCTAATCCAGTCTCACTCAAGCTTGATGAGTCTAATTTCTTGCCATAGCGACAACAAGCATTAGCTACAGTCAAGGGTTTCAGGTTATAGAATTTCTTGGAGAAAGGTCAGATGCCAAAGAAGTTTGATTCATATGCAGATGAAGTAATTGAAAATGTTAGTATAGCCTATGGAAATTGGGAATAGCAAGATCAGTTGATTGTTTCTTGGTTACTTGCTTCAATGTCTGAATCATTTACCACACAAATGGTTGGATGTGATTTCTCCTTTCAGATTCAAAAAAAAAATAGAATCTTTCTTTTCTTCTCAAACAAGAGCAAAGGTTAAGCAGCTGAAAACTTAACTAAGAAGTATCAAGAAAACTTCAGAGATCAATTCCTATCTTCTGCAGATCAAGAAGATCATAGATTGCTTAGTAGCAGTTGGTTCTCTAGTGAGTATAGTTGATCACATTGAAGTTGTTTTAGATGGTTTGCCAGAGGAATATAATCCTTTCATCATTGCAATTACTTCAAGAACATATCCTTATTTAGTTGAAGAGACTGAAACTTTGCTTATGGCTCAAGAAGAGCGATTGCAAAAATACAATAAATTTAAATCAGGAGGATTATTATAAGAAAATGTTGCACTTGCTAATATGACTCAGCAACAAGGTCAATGGCCAAGAAAGTTCAGTGGTGATAGAGGAAGTAGCTCTGGAGGATTCAGAGGTAGAGGTTTTTCTAATTTTAGGGGTAGAGGCAAGTTTCATCGAGGAGGAAGATTCAACTCAAGTTTCAATTCTGGAAACAAGCCACAATGCCAACGTTGTGGCAAGTATGGTCATTTGGCATGGGATTGTCATTAAAGGTTCAATTAGAAGCTCCCTAATCCTTTTACATCTCAAGCATCTATATCATCTCATCCTCCTCAAGCATTCTTTGCTTCTCCACAATCTTTTGATCAGAATTGTCCCAATTACTATCAAAACCCACAGTCTTAGTCCTTTTCTCATTTATCACCTTAAGCCTTTTTAGCCACACCCCCAACCCTATATGATCCACTATAGTATCCAAATTCAAGTGCCTCCAATCACATTACCCCAAATCCCACCAATCTTATGGCTAGTTCATCATATGAGGGTCCAGATAGAGTTCAAATTGGCAATGGTTTAGGTATGTGTATTCAACACATTGGGCAGTCCTTATTACACTCAAATTCTTCTAAGTCTTCCTTTATTCTTAACAATCTTTTTCATGTTCCCTCAATTACTAAAAACTTGTTAAGTGTGTCACAATTTGCAAAGGAAAATCATGTTTTCTTTGAATTTCATTTTGATATTTGCTTTGTTAAATCTCAGGTTACCAAGGAAATACTTCTCTGAGGAACACTTACAGATGGTCTATATGCTTTTGACAATATCACTATTGGATAATCTTCACCAACATCTGTGAAGTCTGTAAAATTTGTGAACTCTACTATGCTTTCTGCTTTTAATTCTAAAAAATTTGTTGCTCTTGTTTCTAATTTTCTGTTATGGCATGCTAGATTAGGGCATCCATCAAGTAAAACTGTTCATAGAGTACTCAAAAATTGTAATATACCTACTGATATGAATAAAATGCCTAGTGTCTGTGAGTCTTGTGGTTTAGGTAAAGCTCATCAGTTACCATTTTCTTTGTCTGATACTGTTTATGAGCATCCACTTGATTTAGTCTATTATGATATTTGGGGCCCAACTCCTATAGCTGCCTCTAATGGTGCAAGGTATTATATCATTTTCATTTATGCATACTCCAGGCATAGCTGGCTATATTTACAAAGTCATAAGTCTCAGGCATTTACCATTTTTCTGTAATTTAAGGCCTTACTTGAGCTACAATTAGGAAGAAAACTCAAAGCCATACAAACTGACAATGCTAAAGAATATCTTACCTTTACCAAGTACCTAAATGCTTATGGTATAGTTCATAGGCTGTCTAGCCCCTATGCTCAGGAGCAAAATGGTTGTTCAAAAAGAAAACATAGACATATGACTGAAACTGGTTTAGCCCTTTTAGCCAATGCTTCTCTTTCACTCAAGTATTGGGGTGAAGCATTTACCACAGCCATATGTTACCAAGTGGTTTCAATACTCAAGAGGGGGGTGAATTGAGTACATAAAACATTTTACAAACACTTGTAAAACAAATTTCGTTGAAACTATTTTTTAAAAGAAGTGAATAAATAGAGAAGATAGAGAGCCTTAAGCATAGAAAATAAACACGTAAAAATATAAAATAAATTACAAAAAATAAAAGAAAGTGAGAAGAGAAATGATGTGAGGCGGATAGTGATTGAAATTCAGATAAAAATCAATTGTCAGGCCCACCAGAAAATAAAAACCTTACAACTAGTTGTAGTTAGTAAGGGTCGATTTACAGAGAGCCAATTCAATCAACACTATCAAACAATTCCCAATTTAAACTCTAATTAACAATAAACAGTAAAAATGGGGTTTTGGAGTTTTGATGAACAATGAACAACTTCAAAAACAATAACAATAAATAAACTAGGATCAACAATATAAGAGAATTGGTTAAGAGATTGAATCCACCACTAAATTTATATGAAAAGGAAAACCACATATCCTTTTTATTTCAACATGTTCAATTATGTTTTTATGCAATTGTGAGATTGAATATCTGTTTTCCTTAAGTGTTGGCCAATTTAGCAACCCCTCAAATCAACTCCTAATCACTGATTAGTTATAAAGCAACCGCTCTTACCCCTATCCAACAATTGCATTAAGATTTAGAAAACCAATCACACTAAGATCTAATCACACAACGAGATTAAATTACTTAGAACATATATTTCACTAGATCTATTACCGCAATCGAGTATAATATACCCAGATCTACCACTTTTATAACTGGTAAATAGCACAAAGATAATTATACCTATATAAACATCATACATTTCGCTAGATTTACTACCACAATCGCGCAAAATAAACTCAGATCTACCACTTTAAGAGTGAGAACAAGTATAAAAACCTTCATACCAACAATGGATTCAGAAATATATGAATAAAAATATAACTGTATTGAAATAATCAAGTATGCAAGATTCACAACTTCTAAACTAGTGGTTTCATCCTCCCTTAACCAAGGGAGATTTAGTTACACATGGTTAAAATGAAATCACAAGAGAAACTGACTATAAACATAAATTGGAATAAAATTACAGAAGAAAATAAATAGCAAATGAGTTTCCAAGGATTGAGGACGATAGATCACTGATTGCTCGAACTTGAGAATCCAATCTTCGATCTAAACCTCCTCTCTCTGTTTCCTAGGGTTTCCCAGCTACTCCCCCAAGTCAGAACTTCCTTCAAAGGGACTAAGAGTGCGTATTTATAGGTCTCAAGACCTAACTTCTCGAAGAAGGCTTTGACTTAAGTTTCTGGTGCGATTACACGGTCGTGTGGAATTACACGGCCTAGGCCATGTATAGCTCTGTTTGTAAGGCAAAAATCTTCCAATTTCACAAGTCAGAGAGGTACACGGCCATGGCCATGTAATTTTACACGGCCGTGTAATCTTACACCGCCTAGGCCCTGAAAAGTGACACAGACCCTAAAATTTGACATAGGCCATGAAATTTGATTCCTTCATTTTCAACCCGAATTCTTCACAGAAACTCTTCTTTTATTGCGTCAAGAGGTTAAATTTATCTCCTTGAATCCTTAGCTCATTCTTCAAGTAGATATCAAGCCTTGTTTGTGGCTAAGGGACTCCATCATCCAAAGGTTTCTTGAAAAGTACAATTCAATTATAAGTTGTAATGAACACATTTGAGCAAAGTTTCGTAATAAGGTCCCAATTAAGTTTAGTATCCGAAACTTAGCTAAATGATAATAATTAAGCACAAATAGAATCCAATTGAATTAGTTATAAGGTATTTAAGATATAGGAATAATCAATAGATCAAATATCCTCACACTTAGCCTTTTGCACTCTTGGGCAAAAATATACAGTTAAACACAGTTTCCCAATAAGCTATGCAAATACAGAATAATGAGCAAAGACCTAAATGTTTTAGTTTCATCAAAGAATTTCAGCAATCAAGAATTCCCTCTCTTAGCAATCCAAATTGGTAAGCAAAATCAATAAAATTTTAGGGTTAACTCAACATGATAAACCTCACTGATATATTCTTACACTCAAGTGTTTTAGACTTGTGTTTACACTCAATCAACTCATGAGAACATGCTTTGCTATAGGCTTATCAAGCCTCTACTTCTCGACCACTTAGGTCACTTGCACACAAAGATCAAAAGGTCTTTATTTAGGTTGTAATGGGGTCAGGGTTAAGGTAGGATACATCAAGGATAAGCAAAACTAGACTATAGGAATTAGAATAGCAAAAGGGAAAGATATTCAATCATTACACAATAATTTTCCAACAAACTTCAAATTTTAATTTCTTTTCTGTACCTTTTCCTTTTTCTGACTTCTTCTCTTTTTATTTTATTTTGTTGTTTTTTTTAGACCTTGCATCTTATTCAAAATGATATTTTGCTAACATGAGATTTTTATATACATACATAGTTAGGCAAACACATCATTAATTTCCCCCACACTTGTTCAAAAATCAATTTTCAACATAATCATTAAGTTCTTCTACTCCCTAAGGTAGGGTAGTAAAATGGTTTTTCACTTTTAGGTTTAAATTGAGCTTTGATGGAAGGAAAGTGGGTCAATTAGGCTCAAAGGGGTTAAAATTGGATAAAATGCAAGGATGGCTATTTGGCCAGTAGTTATTTAACAGAAATGCCTTTTTCATTTCAATTGCATGCAGTGGTCATTAGCAGCTTAAAAGAGAACCAAGACAAGTTCTGAAAGACACATAATCATAAGTGGAATCACACAATCAAAGAACCAAAATGACCTAAAATTAGTCATTCATATCAAGGCCCAAAAACTCACTAGGTCTATTCATCATTTTTGAATTAAACCCTTCAATTTTTCAGAATCTCACTCGATAAAATTGAAAGCAAGAAAGTTCATTCCACCAAGCTTAAAGTTTTATTAAATTTTTAAAAAATTTAGGTCAATTGCTCGTCATTCAAATCACTTGAAAGCTCACAGGAAACTTTAAAGCCCAAAGGCGATATATCCACAAGAAAAAAAAACAACATAATTAAGATCAATTGCGCACACCCCAAGGAAGATAATATAGTTCAGATAATCACACCCCCACACTTAAAGCAAACATTGTCCTCAATGCTACACACATCTAGAAAAAGAAAAATAATCATAATAATGGCAATAGTGCAATAACACAAGCATTCAAAAATGAAATGTAAAACACCAACCAGTAAATCAACAGTCAAATGTACAATTTAAACCAAATCCCAATTGTATACAATACAGTAAAATGAGCATCACAATAGAAACTATGGGGGTACATAAATGGGGAAATGATGGAAAAGCTACTGCAGACACTGGAGTATCTCATCCATGGTGCTATGAAGGGAGGTCAAGTGATCGTCAATACTCTAAAAGCGTGTAGTATAGTCTATCTCAAGGCGATCAATACGTACAATGACGTCATCCAGAGTAGTGGGTCGCGCCCTAGAAGAAAATGGACCAACCTCACCCACAAAACTGGAAGGGAACTCCGAAGGCGCAGGGTCATCATCATGCTCACGGGGCTCTGGTGCTAGATCTCTCATAGGAATGTCCTGATCTCCGGCTCCCACCAAAAATAAGGCTCCATTTCGATTTTCACATAAGCCTATGTTAATTAGAGTGGAGCCATCAATAGTAGATGAGCCTTGCACGGGACTCTCATCAAACGAATCTAAATCTAACCTAAAGTGCTCAGCAATGGTAGTGATGTTGGTGTATGCCCTAGAGGCTAATACATTTTCTGTATATACATATATTCTATTATACTATTTTATATATGAGGCATTTCATTTATTGTGTTCTTTTTGATAAACATAATAAAGTCCTTAGAATAGTAAGTTTGATACCATAGGACATCAAGTGGATGACTTGATCGTGAGATCCTTTTGGTTACAACACTATTCTTAAATGTTCCTAGTCAAGTATTATTGTTAATTAGGACAACAATAATATATCGAGACTAGTATGTGTAGAGACTGATGACCGTATCTCACGGGTCATGGATATGAGATATCAAGTCTTCACATTGGTACATATTAGAGTAATGATGTACTAGACTGACCCACCATGAGAACGCTACATGGATCGTTACGTGAGTGTCATAAGCGATTCTCATAGTGACAATGGTGTTTGTGGTCCTTTGACCTGAAATCACTACGATTCCTACATGAGGAGTTGTGTGTTTTAATGCCATCAAACGTCATCTGTAACAAGGTGATTATAAAGTTGGCTATTGGACATACCGCAAATCATGCAGAGGGATGTGAGTGACCTAGATGGAATTTGTCACTCCTACATAACAAGAGCGATGCTCGATTGAGTGAGACTGCGAAATGCATGGCCATGCTCAAATGAGTCAATATGAGATATTGATCTCATTTGTTGTTACAAAGTCTACTTGAGTATCAGGAAACGAATGATTGGACTATACAAGAGTGACGCATTCCATGCCTTGTGTTCAATCTAGATATCTTGACAAAGGGACTAAACGACACGGAAACATTGGTCACGAAAAGGTTATGTCAAATCACTGACATTCTCATTACTTGGGTAGCGTGATGTGTTGCTAGATACCGCTCCTTTGTTTGTAATATTAAAATGAGATTTTAATATTACTACCAACGTCATGAGAACTGTAGGGTCGCACACTTAGAAACAGACTAAATTGGAGCAATAAGGATCCAAGTTGGACTCGGATTCAATTGTGGGCCTAACTCATGACAGATGGGTTTTAGGGTTGCAAAACTTTTGCTCACACTCACTTAAGGCAGCCACTATTATAAATAGTATCTTGTTAAGGGGGCTGCTATAGATGTTACATCACAACCCTAGCCGCACCTAAGAAAGTGAGTGAGAGACAGTGAAAGGTTCTTCTCTTCTATTCACTAGCACCGCGAAACAGAGGCGTGACTCTTTTGCAAGTCTGTTCGTGTGGATACCGCAGAAACATCGTCGCTATTACGGTGTTGGTGATTCACCTCACTTGTGTTTATCACGCTTCAAGAGGTAAATTTTAAAAACTCGGATTATGGACTTTTCGCATGGATCCTGTGTGGGAATCCTATTATTCCGCTGCGAGATATTTGATCCGCAATTCCCAACAAGTGATAAACCCCCCACCAAAATACGCCCAGGCCTAATGGATGTGATTAAATCGTTAAACAAACCACACAGCCAGTATCCCCCATTTACAAGTTTCCTATTTAACATATAGTGCAAGAAAAATAATTCAGTCCTATTGATGGTACCCTGGCTCTCCCCCTAGCACAAATAGTGTTTGCTAACCATTTTTGAATGTACCTATGGGCGGGAGACCTAAGTTTCGAGGCTTTGGAGACCTTTGCATCATAGTTCCCAGAATTCGCAACCATCAAGTCTGACTAGACACGATCAGGATTAAAGGAACGGGGAACCATATTATGCCCTATTGGAAATCCAAAAATAGCACTAAATTGATGGATGTCTAATGTGTGTGGAAAATCAAAAATTTCAAATTTGATTTCACCAGGCCACCTATCCTAGTCACTAAGGGGATACAATTTAGAGCTAAAACTAGATAAAAACTCTCTAGTCAAAGTGGCATAAGTGGGTGCATGTAAAGTAGTAAATATGCCCCAGCCTATTCTATTCAACATAGCAAACACCTACTCATATAAACCTATTTGTCTAAAAGTATCCTGATCTAAGAACTTAGTAGGAACAACTTCCTTAATCAGAATGGGATGACTATTTACCTCAGGAGGATGTTGTACAGGTGGAGGTAGAGCACGTGAACCAGAAAAAAGGTTGTATAGTCTACCACTGGCTGTGTGCTTGACTCTCTTCTTGGGAGGCATTGTAAAAGAGCGAGAAAAGTGTGAATTGGAGAGCTATTGGGCACAGTGGGAAGGTAAAATGGTGGTGGTGGTCACGGTGGAGAGGTGTAGAAATCTAGGATTTGAAGAAATAAAGATGAAAAGTAGGTGTTTGGGTGAGAATGGGTTGAGGAAGAAAGAAATTGTAGAGTGGGCGTGGGTTTGGAGCTTGGAAAAGGAAGAACAATAGAGATGGTGGTTATGGAGGACATGATGAATGCGTGGGTGGTGGAGGAGTGGTTTGGGGGTATTTTGTGGTGAGATTTGGGAAGAAAATGGAAGAATAATGGAGGATTGATGAGAGAGTTGAGAGATTTGAGGTTAAAAATTGGTTGTAAATAGTTAATTTAGGAGGTGGAAATAGAAGATTTTGAGGAGGAGATGGAGGAAGAGGATGGAGGGGTTGCGTGGAGAAGATGAGAAATTGGGGAAATAAGGATTGGAACCCTAAAAGAAAGAAGGAAAATGACTACTGTCACGATTACATGGCCGTGTAATGGTCTATGGCCTAGGCCGTGTACTATACTGACTTTGGCAATTAAAACATTCATTTTTGATACATGGCCTGTGGTAATTTACACGGCCTCCCCTGCTCCTTTCCACTAAAAACTCATGAAAATGCATCCCTAAATGACTTAATTCGCATTGAAATGATAGGGAAGCTCTTATGAAACATTATGAATGGTGTTGTGCTTTGAAAAACACTTAGGAAATCAATCCTAAATCTTGGCTCAGTGTCTTTTAAAGTTAGATTCCTAAGATTATAACTCATCATCAATCTTAAAGGGATTCCGCAAACGATAAGTTCCTGAAATACAAATTCACAAGAATGCATCTCAAGCGTATAACTCTTTACTCAGTCCATTCATCATGAAATAAAATTTAACTTCTCAGTTTAAAGATATTATCCCCAAAGAACATGATTCAACATTCAAAAAAGTACAACAACACCACAAAAGAGATAATTCCTACAGTTTCGCTTGTCTTCCACCGTATTCAGTCCACACAATCATCAATCAATCAATGAATGCATTCAAACACACATTTAGCAATCCAAACACAAGGCTTTCTAATGACTCGCATACAATCATTCAAGAGACACATCAAAAGCTAATCCACCCTAGACATAACCAGGAAAATAGTAAAACATAAAATAAGAGGAACAGAGAAATCAAATTTGGTTTTCTTGATGATGGGTTGCCTCCCATTAAGTGCTTAGTTTAATGTCCTCAGCCCGACATTAGGATACTCTCATTGATCTTCATACTGTGGAAGGAGAAGGGTCATCACTTCTACTTCTGTATTGTCAGGAAGTTCATGGTACGGTTTGAGATAGTGGCCATCGACCTTAAATGCTTTGCCAGATGTTTCACTCATAATTTCTACTGCACCAAAAGGAAATATATTAGTTACCACAAATGGTTTAATCCATTTAGAACGCAATTTACCTAGAAACAGTTTGAGTCTGGATTGGTATAGCGGCACTTTTTGTCCCTTGTGGAATTTTTCCTCGAGATCAAGTGGTCATGGAATGCCTTAGTTTTAGTTTTATAAATTAGGGCATTCTCAAAGGCCTCATTTCTCAATTCTTCCAGTTCTTGTAACTGGAACTTCCTCTGTTTTCCAACACCTTCCAAGTCTAGATTGACTTGTTTAATGACCCAATAAGAGCGATGTTGCAGCTCAACGGGAAAATGACAGGGCTTCCCATACATCAACCGAAATGGTGACATGCCAATGGGAGTCTTATAGGCAGTCCTATAAGCCCATAACGCATCTTCAAGTCTAGCACTCCAATCCTTATGTGTTGGATTCACCGTCTTTTCAAGGATTGATTTAATTTCTCAGTTGGACACTTCAATTTACCCATTTGTCTGTGGATGGTAAGGAGTGAAAATTCTGTGCATCACTCCATTTTACTCAAGAGAGCATCAAACCTTTTGTTGCAGAAATGGGTTCCTTGGTCACTGATGATGGCCCTTGGGGTCCCAAACCTGGAGAAAATATATGACTTTACAAAATTTGTAACAGTTCTCAAATCATTAGATCGAGTGGCTTTTGCTTCCACCCATTTAGACACATAATCAATAGAAAAAAGAATGTATGAAAAACCAAATGAAGGGGAAAATGATCCCATGAAATTAATACCCCACACATCAAAAAATTCCATAAAAATGATCGGGGTTTGAGGCATTTGATTCTGAGGATCAATGTTACCTGTTCTTTGACAGCGGTCACAAGACTTTCAGAAGTTGTAAGCATCTTTAAAAATTGTGGGCCAATAGAAACCACTGTCAAGCACCTTGTTGGCTGTCTTTTTTATGCCAAAATGTCATCCACATGCATAGGTATGACAGAAGGAGAGAATAGAGTGAGTCTCTGAATTAGAGATGCGCTTCCTAATGATTTGATCTGCATAATGCTTCCATAGGTAAGGGTCATCCTAGATGTAGTATTTACAGTTACTCCTTAATTTATCTTTTTGAGCCTTGTTTAAGCCTTCCAGAAAGTCTTTAGTGACTAGGTAGTTAACAATGTCAGCATACTAAGGGATTATGGCCTTAATGGCCATCACATACTCATCCAGAAAAGTCTCCATGATGGGCATTTCCTCTTCTTCAGTCACCAACCTACTCAAATGGTCGGCCACCAAGTTTTCACTCCCTTTTTTGCCTTTAATCTCCAAGTTAAAATCCTGGAATAGCAAAATCCATCGAAGCAGTCTAGGCTTTACTTCTTTTTTTGTCAGAAGATACTTCAAAGTTGCATGATCTGAAAACACAATCACTTTAGAACCAATGAGATATGATCTAAATTTTTCTAAAGCAAAAACAACAGCTAGAAGTTCTTTTTCAGTTGTTGGATAGTTGAGTTGAGCATCATTTAGAGTCCTTAATGCATAATAAATGGCATAAGGAACTCTATCAACTCGCTATCCTAAGACTGCCCCTACCGCAAAGTCGCTGGCATCACACATCAATTCAAAGGGTAATTCCCAGTTTGGTGGCCTAATGATAGGCGTAACAGTCAACAATTTCTTTAGCTTAGTAAAAGCTTCCATACAATTCTCATCAAAGTTAAATTGCACATTTTTTGAAGTAGCTTGCAAAGGGGCAATGAGATTTTAGAGAAGTCTTTGATGAATCGCCAGTAAAAACTTGCATGGCCAATAAAAGAATGAATTTTCAGCACACTAGTGGGTGGGGGCAAAGAATGCATGAGTTCTACCTTAGATTTGTCTACATCAATTCCCTTAGTAGAAATTACATGGCCTAACACTATATTCTCTTCTACCATGAAATAACATTTTTTCCAATTCAGTACAAGGTTAGTGTCAATGCATCTTTTTAGCACCAATGTTAAATGTTCTAAACAGATTTCAAAACCATTTCCAAAGACACTGAAATCATCTATAAAAACTTCAATAATATTTTCTATGTAATCAGAAAATATGCTGATCATGCATCTTTGAAAAGTTCCTGGTGCATTACAGAGTTCAAAAGGCATTCGTCTGTAAGCAAAGGTACCGAATGGATAAGTGAAGGTTGTCTTGTCTTAGTCTTCTGGGGCAATAGCAATCTGATTGTAACCTGAAAAGCTATCCAAAAAATAATAATGAGAGTGACCAGCTAATCTTTCTAACATTTGATCAATGAAAGGCAAAGGAAAGTTGTCTTTTCTAGTGGCCGCATTTAGCTTTCTGTAATCAATGCAAACACGCCACCCTGTTTGTAACCTAGTGGGGATAAGCTCATTTTCAGCATTTCTTACCACAGTAATTCCAGATTTCTTTGGGACTACCTGGATTGGGCTTACCCACTTGCTGTTAAAAATGGGGTAGATCACCTCCATATTTAGGAGCTTCAGTATCTCCTTTTTCACTACCTCCATCATAGGAGGATTCAACCTCCTCTGGGGGTCTCTCATAGGTTTAGTACCCTCCTCCATTAAACTCTTGTGCATATAAATGGAGGGACTAATACCCTTAATGTCAGCTATCGACCAACTAATGGCTGTCTTATGCTCTTGCAAAACAGCCACTAATTTCTCTTCTTGTTCTTGGGTAAGTGACTTTGCAATTATAACTGGAAGTGTGTCCTTCTCTCCGAAGAATATGTATTTAAGATGATCAGGAAGTGCTTTCAATTCTAATTCAGGTGCCTGCACAACAGAAGGTTGAGGTACATTAATGGTAATAGGTAAATCAACAAAAGAAACCTCATGTTCTTCTCGAGTGGAAGAGAGCTCTTGCAAGGCAGCAATAATTTCATCAATGTCTTCACTCCATGGCTTTTCTTCATCATTCTTCTTTTCATCCTGTACATCTAAACTATGAGTTAAAACTGTATCTAAAGCATTAGAACAGTTAGAATCAAAAGCTGCACAAATTAAAGAATCAAAAGGATCAAAAGAATCAATTAAACAAGCAGAGTGCACATCACTTGGGTATCTCATAGCTTCAAAAATATTGAATCTAATTAATTTTTCATCAAATTCCAATGTTAAGGTTCCGGAATGCTCATCGATTTTTGTCCGCACAGTTTTCAAGAATGGTCTCCCCAATAAGATAGGAGCAGAGTTGGGAGACTTGTCCTCTTCCATGTCCAAACATAGAAGTCTGCCGAAAATACTAATTCATTCACCTGCACTAAAACATCTTCAACCACACCCTTTGGGTATGCATTAGATCTATCAGCTAATTGTATAATAACACCAGTAGGTTCCAAAGGACCCAAGTATAAAGATGCATAAATGGAATAAGGCATGACATTTATAGATGCACCTAAATCAAGCATTCCCCTCTCAAATCTTGTGTTTCCTATAGTGCATTGTATGGTGAATGTTCCAGGGTCCTTACATTTGGTTGGGAGCTTCTTTTTTATCACAACTGAAACATTTTCTCCCACTTAGACCCTTTCATTTCCTTTCAGTTTCTTTTTGTTAGTGCATAATTCTTTCAGGAATTTTGCATACCTGGGTACCTGCTTAATGACATCTAACAAAGGAATATTAACCTCCGCCTTCCTAAAGGTCTCAAGTATCTCTTTTTTTTTTTGCTTCTTCCTTCTTAGTCTTTGCCAACCTACTAGGAAAAGTAGCTTTAGTGACATATTTAGGAAGGGGAACATAATTACTTACCTTATGAGCTTTGGAACTTTGCCCCTTTTTCATTTGCTTCCTTGGGTGTTTCATCTTTCTCTTGAGTGATTGATGGAGAATATGTAGGCTCATCCATCGTCTTCCCGTTTCTTAATGTGACAGCACTAGCATTTTCCCTCAGATTCACTTCCGGTTGTGAGGGTAGTTTCCCTGAAGATTGGCTTTGAAACTTGTTGAACTCTGTGGATAATTACCCTATCTGGTTCTGCAAGTTATTGATTGTGGTCCTTATTTCTAGTTTAAAACTTTGTATGGTGGCATTTGTTTCTTGTTGGAATTGTAAATTATTAGTAGCCATTTGTTTCAGTAGCTCCTCTAATGAAGGCTCAGGTTGCTTAGGAGCTTGAACTTGCGAGCTTGAACTTGCTGCTATCTCTGAGGGAAATGTGCTTGCCTTTGCTGAAATCCTGGGGGTCCATAAGCTGGAGGTTGATTTTGAGGTTGATTTGTATAACTAAAATTAGGATGATCCCTCCACCCCAGATTATATGTGTTTGAGTAGGGGTTGTAATTTTTTGAAAATCCAGAATATCTCCCTACTGCTCTTACCTCCTCATTTGTGTCCTCTTGGAAGGTGAGACACATATCAGTGGGATATCCAGATGAACAACAGATCCCACAAGCATGAACTAGTGTTTTGCCTGTATCCATTAACTGCTGAACCATAGCAGTTAATTGAGTCATTTGCTACTGCAAACTGGTTGTCTTTACCTCTTTCACTGCTCTCACTCCAGTGTCATTCCTAGTGTAGAGTTGTTGAGTGTTTGCAGCCATTCTTGAGATCAAGTTTCTAGCTTCTTGAGGAGTTTTATTAACCAATGCTCCTCCACTAGTAGCATCAATCATGTTGCGATCCATTACTTGTAAGCCTTCATAAAAATACTGAATTAAGAGTTGCTTACTGATTTGATGATGAGGACAGTTGACACATAGTCTCTTGAATCTCTTCCAGTAGTCATAGAGTGATTCCCTATGCCTTTGTTGAATACCATAAATTTCTTTTTTGATTGTTGCATCTTTTAAGGCAGGGAAATATTTTTCTAAGAAAGCTCGAGCCATGTCCTACCATGATTGGATGGATCTGGGTGGCAAATAGTAAGGCCACTCCTTAGCAGAATATTTTAGTGAAAATGGAAAAGCTCTCAGCTTGACTTGCTCTACTTGAATTCCTTCAGGCATCATGCTAGAACATACCACATGAATTTCCTTCAAGTGCTTGTTGGGGTCCTCTCCGGGTAATCCATTAAAAGATGGCAAGAGATGGAATAGGCCAGACTTTAATTCAAATGCCTCTTCATTTTCAATAATGTCTACGCATAGAGGTTGTTGATCTAGGTCTGGAGCACCTAATGCCCTTAAAGTGTTTTCTGCCATTGTCACCTCTTCAGATATTTCAGATGGTTCAAATGTCTCTGAACTTGATAGATCAATGTGATGAGCAGCTTCAATGTCAGCAGGTGTGAGTTGGAAATTAGCTGGATGGAAGGGAAATTGAGGATGTGAGTTAAGTTAGTCAATATAGTTCCTCAAATTCTACAATCGCTCGTCTAACCCTTTAATGGACATCAACACCTACAAAACACTCAGAAAGTAAGAATTAAAAATCTAAAAATAAAAAATAAAGTAAAAATATGAAATAAATCAATAGTGTAATTAGAAAATTGGCTCCCCGGCAACGACGTCAAAATTCTTGGTGTGAGGTGGATAATGATTAAAATTCAGATAAAAATCAGTTGTCAGACTCACCAAAAAATAAAAACCTTACAACTAGTTGTAGTTAGTAAGAGTCGATCCACAGAGAGCCAATTCAATCAACACTATCAAATAATTCTCAATTTAAACTCTGATTAACAATAAACAGTAAAAAAGGGATTTTGGAGTTTTAATGAACAATGAACAACTTCAAAAATAATAACAATAAATAAATTAGAATCAACAATATAAGAGAATTGGTTAAAAGATTGAATCCACCACTAGATTTATATGAAAATGTAAACCCACATATCCTTTTATTTCAACATGCTCAATTATGTTTTTATGCAATTGTGAGATTGAATCTCTGTTTTCCTTAAGTGTTGGTCAATTTAATAACCGCTCAAATTAACTCCTAATCACTGATTAGTTATAAAGCAACCGCTCTTACAACTATCTAACAATTACATTAAGATTTAGAAAACTAATCACACTAAGATCTAATCACACACCGAAATTAAATTACTTAGAACATATATTTCACTAGATATATTACCGCAACCGCGCATAAGATACTCAGATCTACCACTTTTATAACAGGCAAATAGCACAAAGATAATTATACCCACATGAACATCATACATTCTACTAGATTTACTACCGCAACCTCACATAATAAATCCAGATTTACCACTTGGAGAGTGAGAACGAGTATAAAAACTTTCATACCAACAATAGATTCAGAAATATATGAATAAAAATATAACTATGTTGAAATAATCAAATATGCAAAATTCACAACTTCTAAACTAGTGGTTTCATCCTCCCTTAACCAAGGGAGATTTAGTTACACATGGTTAAAATGAAATCACAAGAGAAACTAACTATAAACATAAATTGGAATGAAATTGTAGAACAAAATAAATAGCAAATGAGTTTCCAAGGATTGAGGACGATAGATCTCTGATTGCTCGAACCCGAGAATCCAATCTTTGATCTAAACCTCCTCTCTCCGTTTCCTAGGGTTTCCCAGCTACTCCCCCAGGTCAGAACTTCCTTTAAAGGGGCTAAGAGTGCGTCTTTATAGGTCTCAAGACCTAACTTCTCGAAGAAGGCTTTGACTTAAGTTTTTGGTGCGATTACACAGCCGTGTGGAATTACACGGCCTAGGCCGTGTATGGCTCTGTTTGTAGGGCAAGAATATTCTAATTTCACAAGTTAGAGAGGTACACGGCCATGACCGTGTAATTTTACACGGTCGTGTAATCTTACACGGCCTAGGCCCTGAAAAGTGACACAGGCCCTGAAATTTGATTCCTTCATTTTCAGCCTGAATTCTTCATAAAAACTCTTCTTTTATTACTTCAAGAGGTGAAATTGATCTCCTTGAATCCTTAGCTCCTTCTTCATATGGTTATCAAGCCTTGCTTGAGGTTAAGGGACTCAATTATCCAAAGGTTTCCTGAAAACACAATTCAATTATGAGTGCTGATGAACACATTTGAATAAAGTTTCATAATGAGGTCTCAATTAAGCTTAGTATCCAAAACTTAGCTAAATGATAACAATTAAGCACAAATAGAATCCAATTGAATCAGTTATAAGGTATTTAAAATATAGGAATAATCAACAGATCAAGAAAGCACAAGCATAGTATTTTACTAGCTCAGTCACCAACCACTTGTGACCTACGTTCAGTGCTCAAAAAACTATTCAAGATTTTTCACTATCAATGCAAGCTTGAACATATACTTGCTACCATTACAAACTAGAGTACTCTTCACACGCAGAGAAACTTTACCCTTGTGCTAAAGCCTCAATTTTCAGGGATATCTCACCCTTACAAAACCTTTGATAGATACTTCACCCTCTTTACAATGAAGTATAAAATAGTAGAAGTGAAACTCTCAAAAGAGTAAATAGTACAACTTGAAAAAAACTCTTTAAGGATATCTCAAAGTTTTGGAGAAAAAGAGTGCAGAAAAAATATATAAAAAAATAAATCACAGATTAAAGCAACAAAGAATTGTTTCAAATAATTGGGGTGTTTTCCAAAGATGATCCAATGTTAGTATTTATAGAGCTCATGAAAAAATAGTCGTTGGGAGTGTTTTGTCCCTTTTTAGGCCGTAGGTGCATGAATTGAACAAGTAATACAATTATAGAGTAGGATATCGTTCCCATGAAGATAAGGATATTTCCAAAGTTAAATATCAACTAATAGCTTAAGTAATTCTATTTAAGAACATAAAAATAGGGAAAAACATGTAAATTAAAGACTAAAAAGTAATAAATTGAAAATAAAGATAATGGATAGAGATTAGGGAATCCTTCTTCACATAAATGAACTGTTTAGTTAGCTTAAGAATCTAATTTAGTTAAAGCTTATGTCCAGGTCATTCAATCATGCTTTACTTGCCTAACTCACTATGTTTTCATGAGAGCTAACACAAAATCCACTTATTAAGGTCTATTCTCAAACACCTACTATGCATGGCTAAGAGGTATGTTTTTATCCCATTAGCAAATCAACTTATCCCCTCCATAAGAATGAAATCAAACATGCATTAACCATACATATTATCTTAAATCTAAATTTCTATGTCTATGTTCGTCAGATTTCAACAAATCTCTTAAAAGTTGATTAGACAGTCAAGAGCATTAAGAACCATATGATTGAACAAAACTAAACATCTATATCAACTAAAAAAAGTACAAAATAAACAATATTCATAAAATGATCTAAAGTAATCCTTAATATAGCTGAGCTACTCATTCAACAAACCATGTTCATAATACAAGGGAGAGAAGGAAGAAGAGGGAAAATGGAAAGAAGCTCATAGATGTGATTTTTGATACTTGAATCATCCTCTATGAAGAAGATGGCCTCCAACCTTAACTCTCCTAACTTCTTCTCAGCCTCCAACGTGAAAACCAACCGCAGCTTCTCCAAAACCTAAAAACCCACCTTGCCAAAACTAATAAAATAGTATTTATAGGCTCAGAAAACAGAGTCACGTCGCAGCATTAACATGCATACGCCGCAGTGCCTATTCAATTTACGTCACCACATTGCAGCATAAGATACTTTGCACCGCGACGCTCTAGCCTCAGGTCTTCATTATGCAGTAGGGGAATGCACCATGCCGCGATATAAACATGCTTGCGTCGTGGCATGAACTGCTGAACTTCACACTTGGCTTTCTCTTGGGCTTTCTCATCCAATGTTAGTCAAAATCTTCCAACAATCTACTTGTAAGCAGCTCTTCCTACAATAGAGAAATCACTAAGTCAATAACAATTGCAATTTAACTTAATCACTTACAAAATATGCACAATTTACTCAAAACCATATAGGAAGATATCCAAATTGAATTTGATAAATATAAGCCTAAAATCTTCCTCATGGATCGTAACAAGGACTAAGCATTCTTTATAGCACAAATATTAGGTACAAATAACTACATTTTATGGAGTTATGACACTTTCAAACCTAGATTTTTTTCTAGTCCTCGAGCAAAACAATGTATGATTAAGCAAAACTACTTAACAATTCATGATTCAACATACATTCAGCATCTAATGTAATTTCAATTTTTTAATTAAACCCCAATTAGTGCATAATGATTGTATGGCCCTCAGAAAGTGCAAAAGCCGCATAATCCGCTCTACACATACACAATCCTTAACATGCTAACAATCTAGTATCCTTTCATGCAAACCACATTTTCCTCAAATATGCAAGATAAACTTCTTCTAGTCAAGTCATACACATTTGGATAAGTTTATGAACATACATGTATATGAATCATATAATCCACAAAATTGAATCTAAACTCTCTCTCCACTAATATAAATCACACAAAACTGAGGATAAAAAGGAACTTCAACAGCTTATAATGTAAGGCCAATGATAATGGGCGTATGAACAGAAATGGAAAAGATGTAGTACAAATATTGAGAAATACATGTTATTTCAAGACTTGAGCTTCCAATTGATATTAGTAGGGTATTCAACAGAGAATAAAGAAAACTTGCCAAAATCATTCAATGCTTTTTGTACTTTTCTTTTCTTATGCTTTGCTTTATTTACTCTTTTTTTAACAAAATAATACTTTTTCTTTCACTGCATTTAATTCATTCAGACTCATTTTGTATTGAATATGCATGAATACTCCTAATCACTAGACTCACTTCAAGAAATAACATATTATGTACTCAATAAATAATGATGGTAGGAAAAAAATGTAATACTTTCATATGCATTAGAATGGTTACAGAGTAAGGAATACGAGGATGGTGAAAATCATATAAGGTCGAACATTTATAAAGCTTCAAAAGGGGACCTATGGATATAATCATGTTAGGGTAAGCTTTTAAGGCTCAATCGACCCAAACAATGCCCTAATCATTTCTTCAATCCTGCATAATCTAGGATTTTGCCTCAAGAGAGTTTAAAAACAATTTTTAGGATAATCGAAACTCTACATATACATCCATAAACTTTCTCTACACATGCACTCTTATCATTTTCAAAGTTACACATGTATATAAGTGGGATGTAAATCATGCATAAAAAATGTCTAAATTGTTTCACATGCTTTATGATCACAAATGATTTCACTGAAAAGGGGGCAAATAACAACATTTTATATCCTTTAACAATCAAAACTATACCAGTAATTAGCAGCATGTCATGCATTCAAATAGATCTAACTTTCTCAATTCAAGCATGCATAACATTATATGCATAATGTTAAATTTTGAAAATTTTTCTCAAAACTCATGAGTAATAACCAAAACAATATATAAACATGACAATATAGTGGCTATCACTATTGCATACAGTAAACATCATCACATGTTATACATTTAACATTATATTATCCAAAACATGTAATGATACTCCCCCAAATCGAAGTGAGACAACGTCCTCACTATACGTGGTGCATAGGGTACATAAACCTGTCAAAAATATTTACACTGTTAGTTTAAGCATAATAAAATATAAAAAAATATAAAAAATAAAAGAAATATGTACAAAATAGGATTCCACGCCGCGTCATAAAATAGCCATGCTATAGCGCATATAAAAACCTAGTAACGCAGCGACATCAAACAGCCACGCTGCGACATTCTTCAACATTCAAACTTATGCCGCAGCATTCATAGCTACGCCGCGATATTCATTAATCATTTTTTTTTACAAGCACGCCGCGACATTAATACGTGAAAGCTGTGGCAATTTGGCCTGATAATGCCAGTGTGTCGCGGCATGACAAGGAGTACGCCGCGATGTGAGGAGGCTACTTGCAGAATTTTACAGCAAAATCAGTTTTGCTGTTGGGTCTACTCCAAAAGGGTCTCCAGCACTTATAAAACTTATCCACAAAGCTAAATTTCAGTATGTACAACAAAAATATATTAAAACTACAAAATCAAACATACTATTTATTTAATGCAATAAGTAAAGACAAAAACATAAATTTGGGTTCCCTCCCAAAAAAGGCCTGAGTTATAATTTCGGCAGGACTTTGTCAAAATTATTTGTGCAGATGAGTGATCTTCTTATACTTGATTGAAGGTTTTTCAATTAAGGAGTTGCGAACTCCCGCAAGGGTCTCATATGATTATGGTTATCCACTATTATTATTGTACCTAAAACACAATTGAATGAAAACTTAAATGAAAATGAACTATACAAAACTTGAATTAGAACTAAATAAGTTTGTTGTTAATATTAGCAATACAAAAAGAAATTGTTATCCCTAGCAACGGCGTCAAAAAATTATTTGTCCCTTTTTAGGTTGCAAGTGCACGGATCGAACAAGTAATACAGTTATAGAGTATGATATCGTTCCCACGAAGATAAGGATACTTCCAAAGTTAAATATCAACTAATAACTTAAGTAATTATATTCAAGAACATAAAAATAAGAAAAAACATATAAACTAAAGACTGAAAAGTGATAAATTGAAAATAAATATAATGGATAAAGATTAGGGAATTTTTCTTCACCTCCCACTTCAATTGGTAATATGCATTCCTCTTAATCAACATAAATGAATTGTTTAGTTAGTTTGAGAATCAAATTTAGTTAAAATCCTATGTCTAGGTTAATTAACTATGTTTCAATTGCCCAACTCACTATGTTTCCATGAGAGCTAATACAAAATTCCACTCATTAAGGTTTATACTCAAACACCTGTTATGCATGGCTAAGAGGTATATTTCTATCCCATTAGCGAGCCAACTTATCCCCTCCATAAGAATGAAATTGAACATGTATTAGCTATACATATGATCTCAAATTCAATTTTCTATGTCTAGGTTCATCAGATTTCAACAAATCACTTAAAAGTTGATTAGATAGTTAAGAGCATTAAGAACCATATGATTGAACGAAACCAAACATCTATATCAACTCAAAGAAGTACAAAATTAATAATATTCATAAAAGGGTCCAAAGTAATCCCTAATACAGCTAAGTTACTCATTGAATACGAAAATATACATAAAAAACTATGTTCATGATACAAGAGAAAGAAGGAAGAAGAGAGAAAAGGGAAAGAAGCTCATGAATATTATCTTTGATGCTTGAATCCTCCTCCATGAGGAAGATGGCCTCCAACCTTAGCTCTCCTAGCTTCCTCTTAGCCTCTAACGTGAAAACTAGCCTCAACTTCTATAAAACCTAAAAGCCCTCCTCACCAAAACTAATAAAATAATATTTATAGGCTTAGAAAATAGAGTCACGCCGCGGCATTAACATGTATACGCCGCAGCGTGTATTCAATTTTGGTCACCACGCCACAACGTATGCTACTTTGTGCCACAACCCTCTAGCCTCGGGTCTTCAATATGCAACAGGGGAATGCATGCCACGGCATAAACATGCCTGCATCATGGCGTGAACTGATGAACTTCACACTTAGCTTTCTCTTGGGTTTTCTCATCCAATGTTAGTCCATATCTTCCACCAATCTGTTTATTTGTAGCTCTTCCTACAATAGAGAAATCACCAAGTTAGTAACAATTGCAATTTCAGTTAATCAATTACAAAATATGCACAATTTGCTCAAAACCATATAAGAAGATATCCAAATTGAATTTGATAAATATAAGCCTAAAATCTTCCTCATTGATTATAACAAGGAATAAGCATTCTTTATAGCATAAATATAGGGCATAAATAACTATATTTTATGGAGTTATCAGGGAGCAATTAAATTACGCATTCAATGCAAAAATGGCCATTTCTTTCTAAAGCTGGAGCTTGTGTTTATTCAAATAACCATTGTGTTATTCGAATAACACATTTTGAGAAGCAACGTGAAAATTGATTTTGAGACACGTTATTCGAATAACCTAATGGTTATTCAAATAACTCTTTCAAATAGAGTTTTTTTGAAAACATAGTTATTCGAATAACATCCTTGTTATTCGAATAAACCTTTTTGAAAGTTACATTCACTAACATCTCTATTTGAATAGCATGAGTGCTATTCGAATAACACCAGAAGCGCGCAACTAAATTTAAAAACTATTATTCAAATAACTCAGGAGTTATTCGAATAACCCTTGATAGAAAAAGGATCTTTTGACTTGGTTTATTTGAATAGACTTGTTTTAAAAGCATTTGTAACCATTTTAAAACATGCCAAATTATTTCCAAGTTTCCCAAAACTGTTTAACCATTTTCAAAAAACATTTTGAAATTTTGGATTTATTAAAAAAATTTCTTCCAAAACCAAAGAGATATCCAGAAGACTTCGTACAAAAAGACTGTAAGCCCTAAAGCTATTCTTGAAGTTCTAAGACTTAGCCTTCCCATCATCTTCATGTTTGTTATCATCAAAACCAGTCTTCAATGTCACATAACTAGCCACATTCTCCCCCTTTTGATGATGATAAACTAATATTGAGAAAAGAAGTTAGTTTAGATAAATTAGAATTCACATAGTTATTTGGAGAGACTTACCCCCCCTTTTTTTCATATAAGATGATTTATATCAGAGGTGTGTGCAGCTCCCCCTTACTTTTGGAATCTAATTTTCCATTTTTAATTTTACTTGTCTTTTCTCAAACAAAAAAACTTATTAAAGAGTGCTCAAGCTTTTTCTCCCCCTTTTTTGTCATGATAAAAAAGATAGGGTAAGATAAAGCCAAAATCAAAGCAAATGACAGTGCATATTATTTGCATTATAAGGTAGCAGCTCAGTAAGGCCAATCATGTTGCCAATATTATAAACAAATAAGTAGTCAAACCAGCAAGATACAAATAGCAATGATTAAAGTAGACACAAAAGGATTTTCAAAGGCAAGCACTCATTTCATTCAACTTTATTAGCTAATTACATTTGGTATTTTTCAATAAAACAACATATGCATCATCAGTTAAAACAAAGATTCTAAATCTAAGGATCCTATCAACTAAGCATCGGGTGGTGGTGGAGGAAAGTGACGCGTCAGAATGTCGCGAATGCTGGATTGTTTGTGCTCTAAGGCCTTAAGGCGATCAAACACAACAGCCATGCTGTTTTCCATATAAGCTTGCATGTTGAGCATAATGGCCATGATTTGCTCATTTGAAATTGAGCCAGCAATAGCAGCAAGGGTAGCAATAGCAGGAGCACCAGTGTCATCAGCAGTAGGGGCAACAACATTACCTTCTTGCTTCTCCTCATTGTCTTCTACTTCATCCGGGCATACCCAGCCATCTGCAGTCTTGATTATCTTCATTTTGTACAGAGTGAAAGAGTTTAAGATACTGTGATGAGTCAGCTTGGTTGCCCGCTCAGTTTCCAGAATCTGAGGGTATTTGTCAAGAAGGGTCGTGATGATTTTGCCATAAGGCAAATCAGACTTTTCTTTACCTTTTGCCTTCAACATATGCTTCATGATGAAGTTAGGCCAGTTGACTTGGTAGCCTTTCTTCAAAACCCATAGCATGAAGATGTCATCCTCACTCAGGTAAGCATAGTTTCCACCTCATGGAGCCAGTATATGTGTGTAGGCATAGTGTAAGAGCCTATCTTGGCTCTTCAATATGCCCCCTTTGACCCCTTTTTTGGTAAAGCTAGGCTAGGTTTCAACAAATCTTTAGTGGCCTTTATCTTGTTATACTCTGGAAATGGAGGTGAACTACCATCTTCTTAAAAAATGTAGCTAGCGGTCTGCAATTCAAATAGTCGGAACCAATCTTGTGGAGTGATTACTACGTGCCGATCACAGATGTCAGAGTGAAGATCCTGACCATCAATTATCAAGTTGCAATATAACATCTTGACTAAAGTAGGGTAGATAACAGCCTGGTGAGAGTAGAGCCGGAGCATTCCTAGATGATTCAATAGGTTCAAAAAGTCAAAGCCACATTCTTTTTTGAAAGAAGTTCAAATCAAGATACTTGGGTTGCATAAGATTGCACTCTAAAAAATGAGTGATGAAGTGGCCCAGATCAGTATTGTTGGAGGACAGTCTGTGTAGGTCTAGTGGGTTGTTGCAGGGAGCAGTCTTCATACGAGCACATTTTACCCTAGAAGAAAAGGAGGCCATGGGTACGATGTTTATGAGGGAGAGAGATAAAGGAGAAAGTTAGAGGGGAAATGTATGGTGGAGAAGGGAAAAGTGGGTTGCAGAGATGGTGGAGGGGTGGAGGAAGAACAATGGTGGAGGAGAGATGGGAGTGGGTGGAGACAAAAATGGTGGAGATGAGTGTTTGGGCAGAGGGGATGCGCAACATTCAAAGAGATGAATGAGGTAGATGAAACAGAGATGAAGAGAAAAAAATAAGGAAATAAAGAGAGAAAAGTGTTGTGGACATATATAACTCGTGTTTTATTTGAATAACTTTCATGTTATTCGAATAAATTCTTGGTAACCGAAATGTCATGGCCTCCTGCCAGACATTATTCGAATAACTATGTAGTTATTCGAATAACCAAGCCTGTGGACTTGGTTTTCTGCCAAGATTTATTCGAATAACCATTTAGTTATTCGAATAAAACCAGAAAGATTAGGCCTCTACCATACCATTATTCAAATAAGTATGAGCTTATCCGAATAAAAGTAAACAACGCAGTTAGAGAAGAGACTAACTTTATTTGAATAAAGATGACTTTATTCGAATAAAATAGTTAGAAAACACAAGTATTCCAATTTGCTGACTATGGTTATTTGAATAACCACAAGTTGATTCGAATAATCATATCAAGAAAACATTAGTAAGCACATACAGAGATACATTTTGAGAGAAGGAAACTTACCCAATGATTGGAGTACCTGCAAAACAAATTTTGGGATACCTCCAACACTCAAGTCAGTAATAATTCAAACATGATAAATAAAAAATTAATCGATAAATTCAGGCATTCATTCATATGCATGATTGATGAATAATGCATAATTCTTTTCTAATATAAAAGAATACTTCTTTTGATAAGGGTTTAGTGAAAATATCTGCTAGTTATTTAGATATTTCAATAAATTCAAGTATGCAGTCTTCTTTTTATACATGATCTCTAATGAAGTAATGTCTTATTTATGTGTACTTTGTTCTAAAGTGTAAGATGGATTTTTTAGACAAATTGATTGCACTAGTATTGTCACATCTTATAGAAATGTATTCAAGCTGAAGACTACAGTCTAGAAGTTATTGTTTCATCCAAAAAATTTGAGCACAACAACTCCCGGCTACAAAATATTCAACCTCAACAGTAGACAATGCCACATTATTTTGGTTCTTGCTATGCCAAGAAACTAAAGAGCTTCCAAACAAGTGATATATCCCACTAGTACTCTTCCTATCCATTTTACATCCCAAAAAATCAGAATCAGAATAATCAATTAGATTACATGAGGCATCCTTAGGGTACCACAAGTCTATTTGTGAAGTGCCTACTAGATATTTCATGATTCTTTTTACAGCATATAAGTGTGATTCTTTAGGATTAGCTTGATATCTAGCACACATGCATATATTAAACATTATATCTAGCCTACTAGTAGTAAGATAAAGAAGAGATTTAATCATACCTCTATATTTAGTAATTTCTACTAATTTACCTCCTTCATCTTTGTCCAAATAGCAGGAAGTGCCCATTGGTGTAGCCATGTGCTTGACATTATTCATTCCAAATTTTTTGAGCAGTTCCTTTCAATATTTGGTTTGACTTATGAAAGTTCCTTCCTTAGTTTGCTTAATTTGAAGCCCAAGGAAGAAATTGAGCTCTCCCATCATTGACATTTCAATCTCATTTTGCATTGCGTTAGCAAATTTCTTACAAATGAATTCATTAGTAGCACCAAAAATTATATCATCAACATAAACTTGTACAAGGAGAATATCATGCTTTTTATTTTTAATAATAAAAGTTGTATCAACTTTTGTTCTTGTAAAACCATTTTCTAAAAGAAATTTGTTCAACCTTTCATATCAAGCTCTAGGAGCTTGTTTTAAGTCATACAAGACCTTTCTTAGTTTAAAAACATGGTTAGGTAGTTCACAATTCTCAAATCCCGAAGGCTGTTCAACATATACCTCCTCTTGAATAAAATCATTTAAAAATGCACTTTTAACATCTATTTGATATAACTTAAAATCTATTATGCAAGCATATGCAAGTACCATTCGAATGACTTCTAATCTAGTTATAAGTGTATAGGTTTCTTCATAGTCTATTCCTTCTTCTTAATTATATCCTTTTGTAACTAACCTAACTTTATTTCTTGTTATTAGGCTGGTTTCATCAAGTATGTTTCTAAAGAACCATTTGGTGCTAATTATTGGATGATCATTAGGCCTTGGAACTAATTCCCAAACTTGATTTCTTTCAAATTGATTTAGTTCCTCTTATATGACCAAGATCCAATGTTCATCATCAAAGACTTCATTTAGGTCTTTAGGCTCAATTTGTGAAACGAAAGTCATATGATTACATACATTTCTAAGAGAGTTTCTAGTAGTTATCCCTTTTGAGATATCACCTATCACAGAGTCAAGAAGATTATATATCTTGAAATCCTCCATTCCTTGGGAAGGTTCATGATTTTCGAATCCTCTTGTCTTGGGATGTCTTCTTGACTTTCCTCTTACTTCTTGACTTCTTTCTCTTTATTGTCCAAATGTGTTTTAGCTAAGATTTCTGCAACATTATCAACAAAATCCTTTCTCGGTCCATTTGGATTAGTTTCGTCAACAGCAACATGAATAGACTCTTCAATAGTCATGGTTCTTTTATTATAAATTCTAAAAGTCTTACTTTGATTAAAATAACCAAGAAATATTCTTTCATTAGACTTAGTATCAAACTTTCCCAAGTTATCCTTTCTATTATTTAACACAAAACATTTACTTCCAAAAACATGAAAATGTGAGACATTTTGGCTTCCTTCCTTTGTATAACTTATATGAGGTTTTCTTTAAAATTGGTCTTATCAAGGCCCTATTCATTATATAACAAACAGTATTTACCACATCCGCCTAGAAATACTTAGCAAGTGTAGCCTCATTGAGCATAGTTCTTTTTATTTCTTCTAAAGATAAATTTTTTATTTCTACAACTCTATTTTGTTGTGGAGTTATAGGGGCAGAAAAATTATGTTCAATGCTATGTTCAATACAAAAAGTTTCAAAATCATGATTTTCAAATTCATCACCATTGTCACTTCTTATGGATGTAATACAAAAACCTTTTTCATTTTAGATAACTTTGGCAAGTTTCTTAAAAGTTAGAAATGCATCATTTTTGTGAAAAAGAAATAAAGTCCATGTGAACCTAAAAAAATTATCCATAATCACTAATGCATAGTAATTTCCACTAAAGCTCATAGTTCTAGATGGTCCAAAAAGATCCATGTGTAAAAATTGTAAAGGTCTAGAAGTTGAAACAACATTTTTAGCTTTAAAATAGACTTTTGCTTATTTTCCCTTTTGACATGCATCACATAATTTATCTTTTTCAAATTTGAGTTTCGGTAATTTAATTACTAGCTATTTAGAGACCAACTTATTTAAGTGATCCATGTGAATGTATACAATTCTTCTATGCCATAACCATGAATCATCTTCCTTACTTAAAAAATATTTTACATCATTTGAAGATCCATGTGAACCTAGAAAAATCATTCATAATCACTAGTGCATAGTAATTTCTACCAAAGCTCATAATTCTAGATAGTCCAAAAAGATTCATGTGTAAAAGTTGTAAAGGTCTAGAAGTTGAAACAATATTTTTAACTTTAAAATATACCTTTACTTATTTTCCCTTTTGACATACATGATATAATTTATCTTTTTCAAATTTGAGTTTGGGTAGTCCAATTACTACCTCTTTAGAGACCAACTTATTTAAGTGATCCATGTGAATGTATGCAATTCTTTTATACCATAACCATGAATCATCTTCCTTACTTAAAAAGCATTTTGCATCATTTGAATATATGTCATCAAGGCTAATCATATAAATATTATTAACTCTATGGTCAACGAACTTAACATGCTTATCATTTTTACCTTCAATTATATAATAATTAGAATAAAAAATTACTGTATTTCCTTTATCACATAATTGACTAATACTAAGCAAGTTATGTTTAAGTCTTTTAACAAACAATACATTATCAATAGAAAAGTTAGGACTTTTACCGACTTTGTCAACTCCAAGAATCTTTCCTTTGTTGTTATCTCTATAGGCTACATGTCCATGAGTCTTGGGAACAAGGAATGAGAACTTAGAGTTATCTCCGGTCATTTGCTTGGAGCATCCACTATCGAGGTACCAATTTGAACTCTTGGCCTTCAAGCACACCTACAACACATTTAATTTTTAACTTTCAGTACCCAAATTTTCTTGGGTCCTTGTGTGTTAGTTTTGACTATAGTACCCTTAGGGACCCAAACCATTTTAGTCCTAATTTTTGTATTGATATTTTTCCTTATATTACATGTTGATGCACTGTGTCCTTTCTTTTCACAATGAAAACATTTAATAAAAAGATTGCTAGAAGCACTTGAATATGCAAAGAAATTTTTATAAAATTTTGTTGATTTTTGGGATTATATCCTATCCCAACTTTTTGAAAAATAACTCTTTATTTTTCTAATAAAATATTTAAATTATCCCTTCCGAAAATAAATTTTGAAAGAGTATTTTTTAAGTTTGAAAGAGTATTTTTTAAGTCTTCAATTTCTTTTTCAAAATATTTGCAAGATGAACAAGATAAAAATGTAGAAGCATGTGAAGAACAAGTTGTGCAAGAAGAATTAGAATCAATTAATCTTAATGTCTTATTTTCAATTTTTAATTATTCAATTTCTTTGTTTAAAATGAGAATTTGATTTTTCAAAGAAGAAATAGTTTTCTTAGATCAAGATACTAATTTTGTGAGCTTTATTGATTCATCATGCAATTCTTCGAAAAGTATCTTGCAGTTCATTATAAGAAGGAGATAAGTCAAAGTTAGAAATTACCTCATTGTCGCTTTCTTCTTCTTCTTCTTCTCCTTTGGCCATAAGACATAGGTGAGCTTCCTCGCTATCTGAGCTATCAGTGGAGTCCATATCATTGTCATCTTATGCTATGTAGACTCTTCTTCTTTTTCTTTCCTTGAAGGGTTTTTTTTTTCAAATTTCTCCATCTTCTTTTAGTAAATTGAGCACTTCATCTTCATGTGTCCCGATTTTCTGCATTCATAGTAAGTTGGAGTTAATGATACTCTTTCCTCTTTGTGATGAGTCTTCTTTGGAGGGAAGAGTGGTCTTCTTTGAGTTTCCTTTTTCTAGATAAATTTCCCAAATTTTCTTACTAGAAGACTGAAATTTTCTTCATTTAGCTCAATGTTCTCTACGTCATTTCCATCCTCCTCCTCCTCATCATCAATTATAGAGAACGTAGCCTTGAGTGCAATCCCTTTCTTTTTCTCATCATTTTCTTCACTTTGATCAAGTTCGTTTAGCTCCAATTCGTGCTCTTGAAGTTTTCCAAAGAAGGTAGCTAGTGTCATTGTTGACAAATTTTTTGATTCTGATTAGCTGTCACATTGGATTGCCAAATCCTACTCAGACATCTCAAAACTTTGTTAATAAGATCTTCATTAGAAATTTTTTTTCCTAATGATGTAAGATGATTTACAATGTTAGTGAACCTCTTTTGCTTTTCTTGAATGTTTTCTCCTTAGTTCATTCTAAATAATTCATACTCGCGAGTTAGAGAATTAATTCTCGACCTCTTTACTTCACTAGTACCCTCATGGGTAACTTGCAAAGTGTCCCACGTTTCTTGGATAATTTTATAGTATGAAATTCTAAAATATTCATCATACCCCAAAGTTGTGGTAATGATGTTTTTGATTCTTAAATTATATTGAACCTTTCTCTTGTCCTCATCAGTCCATTCACTTCTTGGTATGTCAACTTTTACACCATCGACCACACATATAGGAACAAAAGCGTCATTTTCAACAACATCCCACACATCTAGATCAATAATTTCAATGAAAATTTTCATTCTTTTCTTCCAATAAGTATAACCATTCCCATTGAAAAAGGATGGTCGATTTATGGAAGATCCTTCTGAAAAACCATTTGAAGAAGTCATGTTCTCTTGAAACTGCTAAGCTCTTTATACAAGAATCTAGATCTGATATCATTTGTTACCAAGTGACTTCAGTACTCAAGAGGGGGGTGAATTGAGTATATAAAACTTTTTGCAAACACTTGTAAAACAAATTTTGTTGAAACTATTTTTTAAAAGAAGTGAATAAATAGAGAAAATAGAGAGCCTTAAGCACAGAAAATAAATATGTAAAAATATAACATAAATTACAGGAAATAAAACAGAGTGAGAAGAGAAGCACAAGCACAGTATTTATTCTGGTTCAGCCACCAACCACTTGTGGCCTACGTCCAGTCCTCAAAAAAATATCTGAGATTTTTCACTATCAATGCAAGTTTGAACAGGTGCTTACTACCGTTACAAACTAGAGCACTCTTCACATGCAGAGAAACTTTACCCTTGTGCTAAAACCTCAATTTTCAGGGATACCTCACCCTTACAAAACCTTTAAGTGATACATCATCATCTTTATAATGAAGCAGAAAATAATAGAAGAGAAACTCTCAAAAGAGTAAATAGTACAACTTAAAGCTCTACGAAGCTCTTTAAGAATATCTCAAAATTTTGGCAAAAAAAGTGCAGAAAAAATATATAAAAATATAAATCACGGATTAAAGCAACAAAGAATTGTTTCAGATAGTTGAGGTGGTTTTCAAAGATGACCCAAGGTTAGTATTTATAGAGGTCATGAGAAAATAGCAGTTGGGAGCAATTAAATTATGCATTTAATGCGAAAATGGTTGTTTCTTTCTAAAACTAGAGCTCGTGTTTATTTGAATAACCTTTGTGTTATTCAAAGGTTATTCGAATAACACATTGTGAAAAATCATGTGAAAATTGATTCTGACACGTTATTCAAATAACTTAATGGTTAGTCGAATAACTCTTTCAAATAGAGTTTTCTGAAAAATATGGTTATTCGAATAACATCCTTGTTATTCGAATAAACCTTTTTGAAAGTTACGTTCACTAACTCCTCTATTCGAATAGCATGAGTGCTATTTGAATAACACCAGAAGAGCGCAGCCAAATTTAAAAATTGTTATTCGAATAACTTAGGAGTTATTCGAATAACCCTTGATAGAAAAAAATGATCTTTTGACTTGGTTTATTCGAATAAATGAGGCGTTATTCGAATAGACTTGTTTTAAAGGCATTTGTAACCATTTTAAAACATGCCAGATTATTTCCAAGTTTCCCAAAACCTTTTAACCATTTTCAAAAAAAAAATTTGAAATTTTGGATTTATTAAAGAAATTTCTTCCAAAACCAAATAGATATCTAGAAGGCTTCGTACAAAAATACTCTAAGTCCTAAAACTATTCTTGAAGTTCTTAGACTTAGTCTTCCCATCATCTTCATGTTTGTTAATATCAAAACTAGTCTTCAATGTCACATAGCCAATCACACCATACACTTAATCAATCTCCTTCCAACTCCAGTTCTACATAACTCTTCACCATTTGAGACCTTATTTCATAAAAAGAACCTTATTACAATTTTCTAAGAATTTTTGGGTGTGCCTATTATCCCTTGTTTAAACCTTATCTTCATAATAAGCTCAATTATAGGTCTGAACAGTGTATCTTTCTTGGATATTGTTCTAATCACAGAGGGTATAAATGCTTAACTCCTAATGGTAAAGTTTATATCTCCAGGCATGTGATTTTTGATGAATTTCTATTTCCATATAAAAATGTGTATCATCTTCACAATCCTCAGTTTTCTAGTTCTGTGACTACCGATGTTCCTTCTAATACTATTGATGCATATACTTTTTCCAATAATAATTTGAATTCTGGTCAAACACATTCTAATCATATCAGTACACCATCTCCTTTAGCCTTATCAGTTTTAGGATCATCCACTGAGATATCTGCCCCTACTCAGCAATCACAAGCAGTACTTAATATACATCCTATGACTACTAGATCTAACAAGTCTGGTATATTCAAGCCAAAAGCTTATTCTGCTGTACTAGAACCTACCTCAGTCAAGCAAGTTCTCACAATGCCTGAATGGCACTAACAATGCAGGATGAATATTCTGCTTTGATGAAGAACAACACTTGGTCACTTCTTCCATCACCCTTAGACAGATATGCCATTGGTTGCAAGTGGGTTTTCAGGGTAAAATACAACCCTGATGGCTCTATCCTGAAATACAAAGCAAGGTTGGTGGCCAAGGGTTTTCACTAATAGGAAGGGTTTGGTTTTCAGGAGACTTTTAGTCTTGTAGTGAAGCCTAGCACAATAAGATTAATTCTTATAGTTGCACTATCCAGACATTGGCCAATACATCAATTGGATTTCAACAATGCTTTTCTTAATAGGGATCTTTAAGAGCAAGCTTTCATGACACAACTTGAAGGATTTGCTATTGGAGGTTCTCACTTGGTATGCAAACTGAACAAATGCATTATATGGTCTTAAGCAGGCCCTAGGGGCATGGTTTGACAAGCTTAGTGGCTTCCTTCACCACTTGGGATTTTCTAACACCAAATGTGATTCTTCACTGTTCATTAGAGTTACTACTACTTGTACTCTTTACATTCTAGTCTATGTAGATGATATACTGGTTATAGGCAGTTCAAAGGAGGCAATTTCTAAGTTAATCTCTAAACTCAATGCTACTTTTCCACTAAAGGGTCTTGGACAATTGCATTATTTTCTTGGTGTTGAGGTAAAGAAGACAACAACTGGGGGTCTGCATCTCTCACACTCCACATACATTTCTGATGTTCTGCTGAAAGCTAATATGCACAAATGCAAGCCTCTTCCAACTCCTATAAATGTTAAGTTAAAACTGTCTAGTCAAGGCACTGATTTATTTGATGATCCTGCACTCTATGGATCTGTTGTTGGAGCCTTGCAATATGCAACCATCATCAGACCTGAGATTGTATACTCAGTCAATAAAGTGTGTCAGTTCATGCATAGGCCATTTCTTAGCCATTGGAAGGTAGTAAAACGTATTTTAATGTATCTATAGGGTACTTTATCTCATGGTCTTCATTTTAGGAGTTCTCAACAACTCAAGTTAACAGCCTTTTGTGACTCTGATTGGGGTTCAAATCCAGATGATAGAAGATCTACATTTGGCCATTGTGTCTTTTTTGGGTCTAACATTATATCTTGGCTCTCTAAGAAGCAAAATGTGGTTTCTAGATCGAGTACAGAGGCAGAATATCGTTGCCTTGTAGCTATTATAGCATAATTAACTTGGTTACAAACACTACTCACTGAACTTCAGCTGCCACTTTCCTCTACCCCTACTGTATACGGTGACAACTTGAGTGCAGTTATGTTAGCTGCAAATCCTATTCTTCACAATAGGACAAAATATTTTGAGTTGGATCTTCACTTTGTGAGGGAAAAAGTTGTAGGTAACAAGTTGAAGTTAGGCACATTCCATCAGCAGAGCAAACAATTGACATTTTGAATAAGCCTATTTCTAGTTCACAGTTTAATCATCTATGTAGCAAACTCAAAGTTGAATTCCTTTCACCCTCTAAGTTTGAGGGGGATGTAAGGGATTATAAGTTAGTTATATTTGTTATGCTAAGCTATTAGTTAGTTATCATTGATTAGTTAGTTTTAGACTTGCATTACTGTTGTATATATATCAAAACATTGTAATCTTGATTGATCAACAATATCACATTCTATCATTCATAATTTTCTCTCATCTCTCTTGTTTACAATCTCTCTTTGTCTTCATCCTCTGTATTGACCCTGGTACCTTTCAAGCACACAATCTTGATTTTTCTATTTATTCTCTGCTTCATAAACTTTTGTGTAGCTAATTTATATAGAGAAAGGTGAAATTTTGAACATTATAGTACGAAAAATATGAATAAGGCATATTCCCCAATCATTCATTATCGTTTTAATAAAAGTGAGACCTTAGAAATGTTCAGTTATTCTCTCTTATCCATATACTCTTTCTGTTATGCACCCTCATTTTAAGGATGTATGATGTACGCACATCTGAACCATTAAATTTATGTGAGAAAATTATTAATGACTTAGATCAAATATAGAAAACCTATTACTAAACAAGTTATGGAAAATTGCAAAGTGGTCCTTTATCTCTCTCCTCCCTATTGAAACTGTTCTTTGATCAATTTTTTCCCCTCTTATCTCAATATTCCCAATTCATGGTTCTTGGTGATGTAGTTTGTTGGTCGTGGGGAGCTATATTGTCTACAGATGACTAATGTGCTTAATTGCTTAAAATGGGTAGCAGAAATTTCAATTTTTTATTTTTTATTTTTATAATTTCTCATAACACTAGTTCATTTGCCACAACCACCATTTGCTACAATCCCTCTTACAAATTTCTAGGGACAAATTTGCTTAAACAAATTTAGTAATAGTGATGAACACGTTCAAGTGCTTGAACAAGAAGTTTTCATTGATGATGGGTCATCCGAGTTTAGGCCAAAGTTTTTGTTTCAAGATGTGGAATCAACTCTCAATTGACGGCGACTTTTAGGGATCTACCACCGACGACAACTTTCTAACGAGATCCACCATCGATGGCGACATTCTAGCGAGATCTACCATGGAGAGTGACTTTCTAGCGAGATCCAAACAAAATCACTAATAATCACTAATTGATATGTACTATTAATAAAAAACTATTTACTAATATTTTGATAAATTAGTATTTTTATTATTATTTTTATTATTATTATTATTATTATTATTATTATTATTATTATTATTATTATCATCATTATTTTATTAATTAAACTAAAAATAAAAGTATAAAAATATTAATAAATATTAATGTAAAACTCTTTATAATGAGAATACATATTATTTTAATTCATATAAGATAAAAAAAATATTTAGTAACACAATCTATTGTATTATATCTTATGCACTTAATTTAATAGTTAATATATATAAAGAAACTAATTAAGGATTGATGCATTTTTAACCTAAACCACAAAATCATACACATATTTAATATTAAATAAAATGCATATCTAAAAACTACTTCAATCTTATACCGAAAAAAGAAAAAACTCCAATCTTAGTATTACTTTAATCATACAAATAGTAAAATCATCACGATTGTCATTTACAAATGTTGATATAATTGATATTTGTATCTTATTTTGTTAATTTCTAAAGGAAACAGTAGAAATTTGACAAAAGTTTATATAAAGATAAAATTACAAAAATGTTTATCATTTATACAAATTAATTACATATTATTTTATAAAATATATTATATTTTTATTAATTTAACCTACAAGTTTTTGATTAAATAAATATTTAATTTTGATCATTTTACATTGAAAAGAAACTCAATTAATTTTTTTCTTAATATTCTAAGCATAAAGTTTTTAAAAAAATAATAAATTAATTGAAGTAGTGTACCAACTAATAAAATTTTCTTCACCCAGACAGATATATAACTCTTTGAATCGTGATTTTTATTATTTATACAAATAAATTACTTCACATGTTTTCATAAATTATCAAATAATGACTGCAATTTGTATAATTAAGAAAGGTAAAGAAAATAATGGTATCAAAATACGTCAAGTTTGATAGGTCTATTTGAATATAAAATAGATAAATTGAGTTAACAAAATATTAATCCAAAACTTATATGACTTAAATGGACTGAATCCGAATGGACTTGGTCAGCTCACTTTTTTAAACTACATAAAATTAAATTAATTGAATTAAATTAATAAAATTCTAACTCAAAACTTACATAACCTAAATGAATTAGCCCAAAAATGACTTCACCACGAGTGAGTTGATCTGAACTATTTTACACCTCTTAGAGCAAGTTTGGAAAAAATTAATTTTTTTCAACAGTTATTTTTAGAGGATTAAGTTGTTTTGTGAAATAATTATTATGTTTAGGTAAAAAAATTATTTTTTAAAAAAGTTTTTACACGAAATTCAATACAAAAAATTTTTTTTACAAGTTAATAATCATAAACTAAATATTGAAATTTATGATTTTAATTTATAAATTATTTCTTATACTTTGATATGTAAATACTATTTTGTTCTCAATTAAATATTTTTTTAATTATTCTATGTTTATTTTAATAATTTAATATATAAAAATAATTTTTTTATATCATCTAAATAAATTATATTAACTTAAAATTATTTTATAATTAATACATTTAAATATAAAAATAAATTAATTATAATCAATTATAATAATAATTAATTATAATAATAATCGATTATCAACTTAATCTATAATTTTAAATTTTTTCAAATAAGCCGTAAGAGAAAATAAGGAACGGCAATTATCCTTGCCAATTTCACGTGAAAAATACTAAAGTTAGATTGATTGATGATGGGAAACGAATCAAACGATGAGTCATAACGCTGACGTAAGGTACTTGACGTTAGATATGATTTGTCACATCAAATTAGTGCTTAAGTTTACGTGTGTATACTTGTCCGCATTGTTTTATATTTACATAATTTTAAAAAATTTGTTAATAAATTTTTTAAATAAGATATTTAATATATTAAATTTTAAAAAATTATTATTTATTTTATTTTTATTTTAAATTTTTTATTTTAATTTATTTAACAATTGTCAAGAATTCTAATTTTAATAAAAAATTTGTTAATAAATATTTAAATAAATTCATTTTTAATAAAAAAATTAGTTAAAAAATAAAATAAAAAATTATTAAAATTTGATGCATTTAATAATACATTAAAAATTCAAAAATTTACTTTTTACTAAAAATTATGTATCTTTTATTCCTTAACCAATATCCCTTAACAAAACCTTTTTAATAATATGATTAGATGTTATTGCTTTCCAGCTCGCTGCTGGTTCATCACAAGGCACATACGTTGAATTGTTAACATGGTGTTCTAAAAACAAATAATTTCATTAACATATAATTAATAATTATAAAATAGATTGATTAATATATTATTATTGACATGACTTAAATAAACCTATAATTCATTAGTTAAATATTTACATCTATTAATATCTTAAATTTACATAAATATATCTTCATTCTTGATTTATTACCTAACTAATTTGTGATTATAAAAAAATTTTGAAATATTAATTTTAAAACAAAAATTTTATAAATTTTTCATCATACCGCAAAGTGTGGGTTAAACTTAACAATTTGATATTTTTATTATTAATAATGTATATATCTCTTTTTATATTATTCTCAATATTATTCATCATATTTATTTTTTTTATTATTATTTTTCACTAAATTTAATATATTTAAAAATATATTAACAATATATAAATTCTTAAAAAAAATATATAATGATTGTTTTCCTAAACTTAAATCTTATTAGCAAAGTAGTTCGGTCCATACCAATCGAACCTATTTCATTTGAAAAAATTAATGACTTTAATAAAATGATAACTTTTTACTTGATTGGATTTAAAAAAAATTGATAACTTTAAATGTATATGAAAGATATTCATAAACTATTTATCACTTAATTTACTCTTTTTAATTAAGTTATATGAATATAAATTAAATTAATTTATATGTAATTGTCAATAAAATTAATTTATTAAAATATATTATAAATACCTTTTAAGCATATAGATTATTTTTTAATATTTTATATCTAAATTCTTTAATATTTATATTAGAATAAAATATTTTTATATAAATATTATGTGATTTTAAACAAAACTTATAAATAATATTTCTTTATGAATTATTACATATATTTCATTTAATAAAATTATTTTTATTATTTAATTCTTAAATTTATCCGAATATCACACGAGTCCAAAATCTAGTTTGGTATTAATTTAGTCTCTTACATATTAACTTTGATGATTTAATCCTTCAAATTTCAAACCTCTAATGTATTAGTTCATCGATCCAAAATAAAGAAAGTAAATAATGTGTCAGTTTTGATCTTTCTAGGCTATGGATTTTTTTTTTTTTAATTTTTTTGTTGGAATTGTCTGACGATGTTGTTTCATCGACTGGAGAAACTGACCAACAATGTTCTTGCTGAGGTGTTGCTTTCTTGGTCTCCATATATGCTACTTGTCTTTTTCTTTTTTTTCACATTCCAAGTGTTTGATTAAATGTCTTAGTGGCCCTACTTTCACCAGTGGTATTGATATGTGCAATGTAGAATCAGTACCACCTTCCCCTAGCACTAGTAAATTGAAATGTTAGAACACCTAAATAGAGAAACTAAAGCATGAAACTTTTGATTATGCTTACACTGAAAAAAAAATTCAAATATGCTTATACAAAAATTGGTTTAATATTTGAGGCACCTAAATATGTGAGGCACGGCAAGTTGCAAACAACACATAATTTAAGCATGTGTATCATTGGTCTAAAGTTTATCATTCTTTGAGCGCGCATATCATTGCTTTTTGTTCATTATTCTTTACACAATCTTCTTGAAATAAACATTCTTTCCTTTATGTTATTTTGCAGGTATGTTGCAAATGAAATTCCAAGTGACTTGCATTGTTCATATATGAATCATCAACACAAACTTTAATAAATAGTTATGGATGAATTGCTTGGTGGACCTGAGGCTTTTGAGCTTGCAACCAAGTTTTGCTATAATGGAAATTGTACATTACATTGTCTTAAAGAGCAAATTATATTGTCATTTAGAAATTGTACAGTACATTGTTTTAAAGAGATTTGGTGAATATATTAATGCAGTCTTTCCTGAAGAAATGAAGATTATGTAAATATCTCATGTTTTAAATTTGTATGCATTTTGTTTCGCTCTTTTACTGTATTGGTGCAGTTTGCAAGAAATTCCAATCAATTTTCAAGGTAAAAGCGAAATGGAATAACCCCTAAACTACAATTAATTCATCAAGTGCTGCATTATAAGAAAAGGTTTATTTCCTTAATTTAGTTGAACATTGAATAGGATAATACAAAAGCTAATTGAAATCATTTGAGAAGCTTTGCGGTTCACATAATATCTTGAGGTAATGCCACTTCAATGCCATATAACAAGAAACTCCATGTCCTCATCCATTGTTAAAGTTTGATGTCTTGGCTTCATCAAAAGTATATGACTGTGTTATCAAATAGGGAAAGAAAATCAGAAAAATAAATCAGCTAAAAAGTATAAAAAACTGATAACGTTACATAGCAGTAGAGTGTCTGTTAGACTATTACGCAGAAGTTAAGATACACGTACACGTGAGAAGAGGGTTCAAGCCTCAGCAGCTGCTATTCCTCTAAGCCCACTTTGCAGCTAAATGTGATGGTAGAAAAGGGAGGGCCTGTATGGGAGAAGCTGTCTATAATAAAAGTTTATCAATAAAAAATAATGATAATAGCAGGACCAACAAAGCAGCACTGCAAAATTTGATGCCAGATAGTAGCAGGACCAGCAGAGTATATTTGGCTTATACAATACTAGCAAGAACATAGTTTCACAGCAACTCAAATATATAACACGCAATGTATGTTTGTCTTTAAAATACTCTAGTAACAAAATAATATGTGAACAATATAAATTTTAGATTTATCAATAAGACTGACGTGTTTCTCACTAAATTGCAAGTGGCAAAATCCCATCCTAGAACCGACTTGATTTATCAATAACAGGACATTCTCTATTTTTTAATATCTAATTTATTATTATTATTTTATAATTGATCAAATAAAACAAGTCATGTAAACCATTTAATCCCAACTGCATAATTACACGGGTTCTACCTAGTAGAATGCTAGGGCTTCTAAGTAAACCATTCGTTTGACGGCTTGGCATCGCCATCAAGGGCAGGAGCTACACCAATTACCAGAGTAACAACTTATTGAGCATGTTATCCGCTGACCACCATAGGAGGATGCTGTTGTAGGTTAAAGGTGGCGCATGAGCAGTTTCCGGTGCTAGAGGCACAATAGGGAGAAATATTTGTGCATGTAAACTTTGTCTACACAAGTTGTGTGGATTAAATCAATGAACAAGTGGCACATTATTATTCTTAATGTAAAATAATTATATGACACAAAGATATATAAAATTATTAAGTACTAATTGGTTTAGTCTATACAATTAGATAAATAAGATTTACCTAATTATTTCACCACAATAGGGGTGGAGGCAACGCCGGGACGTGGGTGGTTATATGTGAGACCGAATCCTTTGCCATGGGAAAGAGGAGATCAAACCTAACGCAGAAGAAAATAGAAATAGCGGTGTGGAGAATAGAAGAATGAAAGGAAGGATGAGTTAGAGCTGATATGTAAAAATTAATGTACTTTGATATATTTTAATTAAAAAACAGCACAGCAATTAGCGATGAAACTTTATCTTAAGTTTTGTCCTTATTTAAATAGGTTAGGCCGTAACGCCTTAGGCCTTTAATTAAAATAACCTTTACATGCTAGCCTGTTTATACCAATATTTTTAAAATTAGTTGCTCAATTATTGAATTTGTGAATTGAGTGGTTCATTGTTCAAAAAATTCAATTGGTGATTAAATTATTAATATTATAATCATATAAGTCTTTTTTAAAAAAGAAAATTAATTAAAAAATTTAAACAAAAAATCGGTCAATTTAATTGGTCAATTCATTAACTTTCATTGATTTTCTTGATGTTTTATGATTCAATTATTCATTTAAATTTTTGAATGAATTAAAACTGATAAAGTGATTAGTTCACAATTCAACTGGTCTAATTGAACCAATTTTAAAAACATTGATTTATACTTTTTGTATGTGTGTATCTTAAAGGTTTTCTGGTCAAGTTAAATTTTTTAAAAGTAGAAATTAGGCAAAAAAAAGATCAAATAATAAGTTAAACTCAAGTTTTATGTTTGAAAAATAAGTCTGACTTGTTTAAAGGTAAGCTTAGCTGGTTTCTATGCAACCTCATAGTAAGGTTTAGGTGCATGCATGGAGATATATGATGGAGAATCGAATTTCTAAGATATCATCATACTCCAATCTTAAAAATTGGGACTGATACTAAATGAATAATTACAACTTTAATAACAAAATAATTTAATTTAAAATCAAGAACAATTAGACAGAAAGTAGTAAAAGATTACAAATTATCAATGGAAGACTTGGGTGAATGCCTTAATATTCCTTAATTATGCTACCATTTCTTCATATATTTAGACATTACTTCCTATTCACACATAATAATTGTTGTATAGTATAGTCGTGTATTAAGACATTAGGTATTTATTAAAACAATCATATCTCTAAGTAATAACGACATTGATATAATGATATATGTAAGAAGAAGAAGAAAATGTATAGAAAAGTTTAGGAAGAAGATGTCTCATTCCGCTTATTCTATGATTAGAACATGCCACAAGTATTAGTATTATAAAAGTTCGATTCAGAGATAAAATTTAGAGATGAAAAACATTTTGTCTCTAATAAAAATGGAAAAGAGACAGATTTGATGATTTAGATCGAGAAAGTAAATTTTATAACTTAGAGATGGAATTTAGAGACTGAAATTATCAGTTTCAGAATTTTTTATCTCTAATTACGTCTTTATTAAGTTAATTTAGTGTTTTAAAAGTCAAATATATTTAGAGACAGAATTTACCTGTCTCAATTTTTTTTGTCTTAAATTACATCTTTATTCGGTCAATTTAAAGTTTTAAAAAGTCAAATATATTTAAAGATAAAAATGTTTCATCTCTAAATAATTTATATAATTTTAGAAATTAAAAAATTAATAAAATAAATTATTTTATTTTTTTCTAAAATATAGAGTCAAAATATTTTCATCTCTAACTAATTTTTTTAATAAAATATTAACAAATTTTTAAGATAAAATTTTAATATTAAAAAGTTTAGAGATAGACTATTATCTGTCTCTAAATTTAAAAAAAGTTTTTAAAATTTGGTGAACTGTTCTTGCACATCTGGTGGTTAAATATCCTTGCTTTTGTATTTTGCTTCTTATAGCATTGTTAAAATTTTGCAGACAAATATTACCTACTATAGAGGTATCTGGCATGCTTTACAAACTATTAGCAAGGAAGAGGGAATATTTGGCCTTTATAAGGGACTTGGAACTACACTCTTGGTATGCTGTCATTATCAATTTAACATTATTTGAAGTGTATGCATCCTTTCCTGTGTAATTAGCTGCCTCTCTGGTGTTAATGCAGACTGCAGGGCCAAGTATAGCAATCAGCTTCTCTGTGTATGAAACCTTGAGATCTTTTTGGCAGACAAATAGGTATTCAGTCCACAAATTAATTCAGCAGTCTAATGTAACCTCTAATTTTTCCTTATTTCATGTATTTCTTAGCTAGCATAATATTAATATTGATTTTCTGTACATATCAAATCCGATGATTCAACTGTTGTTGTCAGTCTGGCCTGCGACAGTCTTTCAGGCATTGTATCATCAACAGGTGGGTGCTCTAAAGGCAAATTGATAACTTGCACTTTTGATGTTCCTTGTCACATAGATATTCTTGATAACTTGAACTTTTGATGTTCTTTGTCAGATAAGTATTCTTGATGCCTTGCACTTTTGATGTTCCTTGTCACATAAATATTCTTGATAATTTTCACTTTGGATGTTTCTTGCAATTGGGGTTAAGCACATTATTTTGGTATTTTACCTTTTTCTTACATCTCTATGTATGGCATCAGAGCACTCAATTTGGTGCTGTTGTATCTAATGTTATTAGATGTGCAATTACAGTTAAGAATCCTTTAGTCAAACTATTGAATTTGCTCAACCCAAGAATATTAAAGAAGTTAATGTCTGTAGTGCTTTACTATGCTTTTGATGCAGAGAAAGAGAGTATGGTGCACGAACTGAAGGAATTTTGTTTCAAATTAATTAATGATATATTAAAATTCCTAAATCCATTTAACTCTAAATTATGGCATGTATAAAATATAATATACAAGAGATCAAGTTATAGAATCATCTGGAAAGGATAAATAGAGACCAGGTTGCATGTGTGTAGAGAGAGAAACTATTCATTCCCTATATGTATTGTGGTTCCAATTAAGAATATAGGGAATGAGGATAATTTTTCTCCTCTACACACACGGAAGATAATTTTTCTTTAAAGATCGGCAAAACCATATTTGTCATTTCCAGGTGATTCTATAACTTGATCTCTTGTATATTATATTTTATACATGCCATAATTTGTGGTTAAATTGATTTAGGAATTTTAATATATCATTAATTAGTTTGAAACAAAATTCCTTCAATTGGTATCAGAGCCAATTTAATCCTAATTATGGTTGTAAATTTCTTCTTGTTGAGAATGAGAATTTTGGTCAATTCAAGAACATCTTTTTTTTTGAAAAATTAATCAAAATTCAAAATTGATTTCGATTCCTATTGTTTGAAGTTTTGGCAATTTTTCAATGCGTAATTTGTGTGTATTTTTTGTGCAATTTTTCAACCATACAATAACATCATTTATGATTTTGGTTTTCCTTAGGCATTATTATTGTTATTATTTTTTTTCCCAATCCTGATTTTGGAATGTGCACCATGTACGCAATAATTAATTTTGGTAATTTTGACAAATCTTAAATGGCTTCAAAGTTCTATGAGAATAGCTACTGTGTGGTATTGGAAAAATGGGTTACAACTATTTTTTTTTCTTTGACTTGAATTATATATATAAAATTGGATAATCTCAGAACTCGCCTTTTGAATTTTTTTTTTTGTAAAATTGAGCATGTTATAATTTTCATACTCTCACATGTGATATTCTTTGAATGCTCAAATAATTTTTTTTGGGTTGTTTTATGCTATATTGAAATTATTTTACTCTTTAGATTGTTATACAATTTAAATTTGTGAGAGTTTGTTCAAATAATTACCAAAATAAATTTTTTGGAATTGTTTTAAGTGTATAATATTGTATATATGTTGAAATTCTTTGCGCTTTTATAAACTATTGTGCAAATTAAAATTTGGGAGTTCATTTGGTATATTTAGAGTTATTTTGACTAATTTTGCTCCTACCTACTATTTAAATCGTGGATAAATAAATAAATGAATAATTCCTCATGTTCTAAGCGTGATGTCTCATTAAAATCATGGAATAAAATTTTGTAATTAATTCTCACATAACTATGGATACTTTGGTATTGAATATAATTTTTTATGATGCTTGGTAATTATTGAGATTATTTCCACTACATATAATAGACAAGTGAGAATTATAATTAAATTGATAATTTTAGATATTTTATTTTGTATGATAAAGAGCATTGATATCGATAAATATATTATTTTGATGCTAAGAAATTCATGTTGATTGTATGCCCTTTATTGCAATTGAGAAATTTTTTTTATGGAAGACTTATTTAAATAAGTTTGGGCATATTAAAATTTATTTATTTATACATATTTTGCTCCTCTTTAATTATTGATGCCAATTTTATTAGTTGAGCTTGTTGAACTCTGTAAATTGTGTAATCTAATATTGGGAGTTATTCTTAAAATAATTTTTTTGTTATAAGAGCATAATAATGTATCATGTGCTGCATATAATTGTTTTAGTATTGGACGTTTGTGTATTGATAATATTAAAGTGTTTTGATATATATTATTAAGAATTAAAGTACAATTGTATGTGATTAATTTTATTGTATATTGTGCAATTGCAAATTTAAATAAATTACCTTCAATGTGGCCATTATGAGAATATTATTTAAAATAATTTTGATTATTGAAAAATATTTAAGGCAATGGCAAGTTTATATTAAGTCATTATTATGGCTAAGTTTTATATATCTCGTAAGTTTATTTTGTGAGCCATTTGTGAAAGTTATATAAAGTTCTGGTGATTTGAATCCTATTAAGTTAGCATTCATTTTTGTTGGCTCTACACACAAAGATGAGCAATACACTATCTGAGGTTAGTTATAAAACTTATATAGTTATTGGCATATTGTATAATTGCATAAGTGAAGAAATTTGTTCTTAAGGCCTTCTTCTCCCTCTTCATGCCTGTTTTTTGAATATGCAATTATGTATGAGAGTGTAAAAATTATCTTATTGATGTGATATGAAAATTTTGGAACTCTATGAGCAATTTTGTCATTGATTATTGTAGTTTCTTATAGTCACATGCTCATCTACTATAAGACCAATATTGTGTTTTGTAAATCTTGTGAGATCTTATCTCTAAGAGTTCCATCCAGAATATTTATAATTGTTTTGAACATTTTGTATAGTTGTGAGCTTGCCTTCGTAGGACCAATTACGACAAAGTGTTATATTGTTAATAATGTTGTTGTGTTTTCATTGAAAATTATGTTAATAATGCACTTACCCTATCGGTAATTTGTCTTTATTAATTTGATTTTTGATGTTTTGTTGAATGCATTAAATGATTATGCCCTTAGAGTTTTCAGTATCCTCTCAATACTAGCTTTAGAGACATGATATTTAATGGTTTGTGGGAGTTTGCTTCTTCATTATAATCTGGGACCCTTAGGCGGGATTATAATGACATAGCTATTCAAATCGTTGTGACATATATATTATGTTACTCATTGTCAAGTGTTTTATCGAATTGAATTAAGCAACCTTGAATATTTGTATTGTTTGGTGAAACTTGACGAATGAGATAATTGGGCATTCTGTAGCAATCTATTTTTTTATTTGGATATGTAATTTTGTCAAATAGAAAAAAATTAATAATGTTGAATGGATTGCAATTAATGTTGAGTTGTGTAAGTAATGGACATATCCTTCGGTGTGACATTATTTGACATAATCATTTGTGTGATAGAGAAAATAGCTTAAATTTTATTTTGAAAATCTTGAAAAATATTGCTTGTGCATAAACTATGAAAATATTGATTCAACTATTTTACTCTATCAAGTGGGAGAGACTTGTATATTGTAATTCAGGACCCTTAGGCGGGTTTACAATGATGCAAGGGCTCTAGTTCAATTAATTGCCCAACTAATTGAACAAGGGAAAACTAATACAATTATGGTTGCTTAAGTATAATAAATGTTTTAATGCATGATTTTCTCTAACTTTTGTATTTGTCATCACTTTATTGTTGCTTGTTGGGACCTATTGAGGACATTGTTGAGTCTCCTAAAATATGTTGTAATATAATGAACTCCCTATAATTGTCATGTTGTGTTGATATGCTTTAGTCTTAATAAGACATATTGAAAGCATAAACAATTTTTTTTTATTTTGTACCATTATTTGTGCTATATTAAATCACTAGTCTATTGAATTTATTTTATTATCATAGTAATTTGGGAAATATTATTTTGTCGATATGATAGTGATAATTATTTTCGCTTAATGTCTTGAAATGATAACTTTGAAGATTTTTTATATTATTCAAATGTCGAAATCCTCAAAGAAATTTTTTTTTTTTAGTTTTGCTAATTTTATTGAGAAAAATCTTGCGATTAAAATTATTCAAGTATTGTTGTGAGGAAAATGTTCTTCTAATTATGGTTTAATATTTTGTGAGGATTTTTTTTAGCCCAAATTATTATGTTGATTAGTTCAACTTTATAATAAAATAAAATAAAAACTTCTTTTGTCGATGATACAAAATTTATGATGAATACATTGAGTTAAACCTATTGTACTTATGACATTCACTTTGGAAAATTTACTTTCTTTTGAATTGAAGTAAAATAATGTGTATATTTAATTCTTATGTATTTATATTTTAATTTTGTAAATTACCTGTCAATCAAAATGAATTAAAGTTCTTCGTTTCTTATAGGAAGAAAGCGATTTTGTAACTGTTGTTCTTTTGAAATACTTGTTAAAATATTTTGAAGCCTGCTATGTATGAAGCCTAATATTAAAGGCAATTAAATGTCTAGGTGCAAGTTAAATTGACTTGATACAAGCTGTCAGGTATTATTGTTTAATATTGATTTTGATGTTATTTACATTAATGAGTGTTACCATAAGTAAGTGAGAACAAATTTGTTATTAATGTGTTTTGTGCTAGTTGTATATTGATGGCCAATATTGTTATTATTGTTAAATGGGAGACAATATTCTATATTAAATTGTTTCTATCATATGAAAAATCTTAGCGATGTCATTTTATTTCTAAGGCATAAGGACCTTTTAAATCATAATATATTGACGGATTATCTCATAAGGCACATATTGTTATAAATTTTGAAATGTGTTTGCATTCTTATTGCACATTAATATTTACTATATTGGGAGTTGGAGACTGTCTTTTGGTTATGTCTTCAATAGTGGTTAAGTATAGGTCTCATGTGCTTCCGCTGCTGGTAATCTAATGTTGTGTTCAAGTGTGCGTGTGCTTATTATTTTTTTTGTCATTGTAACACTTGAGTTTTGAGTGAGTTGTTGAAAACTTGCAAGTGATCCCATAATATGTGTAAGACATTTGGGATTTTAAACTCACTCGTATGTTGTCAAATCTTTTAAGTGGTCATTATATATGATTTTGTGAAGTATAGATTACCTTATTTGTGAAAATTCTTTTGTGATTTTGTGTTTGCGATGACAAAGAAGAGTTGACTTATTGTAAAGTCTCATATGAACACTTGTAATCTCCTCAATTATAAATGCAGAGTTTGTGGTTGATAATGAAGTAATTTTGTGAGACTCTGTGGTTAATAAATTTTGTTTAGATTTGCTTAATATTGTTTCTATTGTTATGACCATATTTTGGATAACTCTGCAATATTGTGTTTCTCTCTATTTTGGTATTTGTGTCATTGAAGAGAGATGGTGAGTTTTAGACTCACATTGAGTACTTTACCACAGAGTTAATAGTCTGACTAATAATGATGTTACCATTAGAGTATTTTGAAACTTTTGGACTCTAATGGGATTGTTATTGTTGTTTTGTTTTGATATGTTGGATTAATAGGAGAATGTACATTATAATTATAATTATAATTATAATTATTATATTGTCTCGAGACTCATTGAAATTGTTGTTGCCATATATTGTTGTTGTGCACACTTTTGTGATGATATGGTGTATTGTTAGAGACTTTAATACTCGGTCTCATTTTGTTATACTGAGATATTTTATTTGAGATATTTTGTTGAATCTTAGTAGGCATCCTTGGTAGATGTTGGGGCCATTTTGTAGGGTATTGCACATTGATCACAGTTTTGGCATGCAATTTTGTTGTGTTTTCCCTTTGACCCACATTCCACATTTTGTTAGGTCATCGGGTTATAAGTATCTTGCATGTATGATATCAGTACTCCTATCGAGTATGATTTTCTGCATTGTTGAGATGCTTGTAATTTCATTTTGGACCGATGGTTGGAAGTGCTTGCTCATAGTTGACATTCTTGTGGCCACGTTAATCTGGAGAGTTATTTTGTTTAAAGCTAAGTGTCTATGCTGTCCAAGTGGGAGATTGATAGATTTTTTAATATGTGTGGACTAGCATAGTCACCAATTTTCTAAAACCCAGATTAATTGAATGTCAAATATTGTTGAGCATCTATTGGTTTAGCCCATTTGTGATCAATTTTGTTATTGGGCTCTTATAAGCACTTAAATCCATGTGAATAATGTTGTTTTGGGTTTATGGGTCTTGTGTATGAGTTTTCTATGATGGGTAGGTTAACCCATATTGTAAACATAAGGAGAGGCCCCTATTCTCATCTTATATGTACTGTAGTTGCCCCATTGAGGCCACAATAATTTGTTGCGCATATAAAGAATGAGGATAGTTTTTCTCCTCTACACACACACACCGTTCGCAATTTTTCTTTAAAGATCGGGCATGACCGCGCTCATATTTGTCCTTTTCAGGTAATTCTATAACTTGATCTCTTATATATTATATTTTATACATACCATAATTTGGGGTTAAATGAATTTATGAATTTTAATATATCATTAATTAGTTTGAAACAAAATTCCTTCAGGAACTGCACCTAGTATCTAACCAGACCTAGAACTAGAGACCAGGTTGGAGTTGTTATTTATCTGGCATTAAGAACTTAGTAAGGAAGACAACAAGAAAAACCATTTTCCTGTCTGTCGGCAACTTTATTATTGTCTAAAGATCTTGCGCATGCAAGTAATTCTCTTCCCAAGTTTTATTATATTCAAGAATCTAGGATTGCCGTCATTGTTTTCTCTAGGAATTATGCATCCTCAACATGCCAAGGTATTAGGAATTTAGCTCACATTTTGCTTTGATATTGTAACTACTTGCAAAATGTAATAGTGCATCTAATATTGCAATTACTTCATATGCTTTCAACTATCTTGATGTCTTTTATAATTGACTAATTATAATGATTAATCATTTATTGTGATTTTTGATAAATTTTGATTTTAAATAATTATGTGCATAAAAAATAGATTTTTTTAAATAAAATAAAGGTGTTTAGTTGTGACAAATCACAACTAGATGTTTAATATTTGTTTTTTAATATATTTTTTAAAACATTAAAGATGAATTTAAAGACTAAAAAATTTGCCTCTAATTTAGAAACAGAAATAGAGACAAAATTTTTTCATCTCTAATTAAAGAGTTAGATATGAGTTTTATTAACTGAATAGAGATGAAATTTAAAAATTTAAAGACAAAAAATTTCATCTCTAACTAGAGATAAAAAGAAAAAATTCATCTCTAAATAATCAGTGACTTTACTTTTTGTCGTAGAACTGAGTTCATCTTTAATTTCATCTCTAATTCATTTAGAGACGAAAATTTAATATTTTAGAAATAAAATATTCTTGTCTCTAAATATGAATTTTCTAATAGTGATAAAAGTTCAAAGTGATACTTATAAATGATCTGTTTATTAAGAGAAATATGATCTATTTACGAAGAGGAATTGAACATAATACTTTTGTCGTCATTGCTTTTGTTCTTCTAGTTGAGTCAATCTTCGTGTTGGACTCTACCAATTGAGTAAACTCTTGTTACATAAAAACATTATGAAAGATGAAATTCCTATGAAGATGAGACTTGGAGATCTTAGAGTATGTAAAAATTGCTTCACACGATCAGGTCTCGGATAAAGAGATAGGCATCTTATAGAGTAAAAAAAAAAATGTAAGACTTTGTGCACTCATTTTGGGACCTTCGTAAAAGACATTTATATTTTAGTGGTGCCCCAACCATGCAAGCACTTCACATGATGAGAGCAGGGGAAGAAAACTCCTTTAAGATAACTCCAATTTTAAGTATGAGATTTCCAGTGTCCCCTATCCACTCATGCAAATGGGATCTTTTGGAATTATTATGAGAACTATATGAAATCCTCACCATAAAAAATATTTGTTGTACAAAAAAATATTAGTGTAAAATATCTGCATTATTGTTATTAAATTTTTTCGGTAACCTTACGAACCGCCTATTAGTTCTCACAAATCGTTATAATTATATAATAAAAAATGATAAATTATATATCGATATCGCGTACGAGTATAAAAAATTACCGCGTAACTATGATCAACACCCATCTTCTTCACCGTTGATCAAGAACTACACCCCTGCGGCTTTTTTTTAGCTTGCAGGAGATCCTTATCCATCCATTCATACAACCCTACAAGAATGATAAAAGTTTAACAAATACTTTAACCAAAAAAAGACAGATTAACAAAGACAACACTAGGAGTGTCCTGCTTTGTGTACTCTTGACCAGAGGATACGTGTCTGATTCTCCTCCTTAGCATACCCATATAATCCAAGTTCAGGAATAATCATTTTCCGGTGCTCTTTTCAAACATGTGGCTGTAGTAATAAGGCCCAAAGCCACTTTATAAGGAGCATTCTTTTTCATTGTCCCCAAAATTGTGCGCTTGAGGTTTTTGCGTACAAATCCTTCGGTAAACGACAAGACTCTAGGAATTGGGGATTTGGAATTGGATCCCCCAAAAGTTTTTGCAGTCTGCATAACGTTAAGACTTCTACATCTTCATCTCTTTACTTTCACACAGGGAAACCTGGTTGGGTGTGCCTGGTAAGGTGCGTTTTCAATACCACAAGCGCCCGTTGTTGTATGTTTTCAATGGCACAAGCTGGGTTTTTTCAAATCTTATATTTTTATATCAAATAATATATATATTTTTTATATATTATTTAATATTATTTATTATATATATATTTTTTTATTATTTTCTTTCACTCAATCATATCCATCAAAATTAATGTGAATAATAATACACTTCTAAAAAAAAGTGTAAAACTATCTTTTTCAGATTTTCCAGAACCCCTAATAATTATTGATGATTGATTAAATTAGATCTATGGTTCACAGTAATAATATGTAATTCATTAAAATTTTTTATAGATAAATATACATATAAAAAAATCATACAGATTTTAGCTTATAATATTTATATACAGACCTACACTCACAAAATTTAAATCATTTTTTTCATAAATAACTACATAATTTTTTTTATAAATTTTAATTGATAATATTTATATACATTCAAATTTACATACAAACTTAATTAAATTATTTTTATTAATAAATAATTATACATATTAAAAATTATACAGAATTCAACTAATAATATTTATATATATTTAAATTCACATAGTCAAATAAAAAAAGAAAAAGAAAACAAAAAACTGATGTTTGAAGGTAAAAATAATTGTTGTATCCATGTATGTTATACACCTCCGGGGTGGTAAGCTGGTAGGTGTCTTCCAAATTTTTTTGAACTCAAACTCTCTATGTAACTTGCCTTAATGTTTCCCTATTTTCAAGCTCATGAAACAGATCAATTCTTAACTAAAATCCTAAATATGAATAACCCTTTACACCATCAATAAACTTAAACAAAAGTTAAGTTCATTTGTAAGTATCATTTATAATTTAAGTCATTTTCTCCTGTAAATTTAGCGACAACACTTGTCATGCTAAAGTGACCGTCCACTGCTCCACAACCACGTGCTGTCAGTACCACAAACTCATTATGGAATAAATTAGAGCGACAAAATGAATGTTTAGCGGTAATAAATATAGAAATCTCGTTATTCATTTAATTTTTATACTTTAATTTTTTTAATTTATTTATAAATTTATTTTATATCTTACAAAAATATTACAATTACATATAATTTAGTTTAATATTTATCTTACAACAAAATATAATAGACATATATTTACTATATTCTAAGTAGACAAAAAATATTTCTGCAAATATATAGAGTTGATGTTATGTGTGGCTAGCATATGGTCTCAACTTCTAATTCTATTTATATTAATTTCTTGAGACGAGATTGAAAAAAATATTTTTATAAATTTTTTAATTCTATCGTAAATGACTTGTCTTTAATAAAAATAAAAATTTAAATTAATCAAAATCCATATAAGCTAAGTTGAATACTACTTGATCGCACGATATACATTTTAAGACAGAAAAAGTAGGAGGCAAGCAATACTTTTCAGTATTAGTTTGGTTATTCTTGCGAAGTATATGGGGAAATAAATAATGCATTTATCACTCCACGTATTTGCTTCTCACTTTAACATCTACCAAACAAATTGCAAATACTAAGTTTTTTTTTCTTTCTAAAGATAACTTTATTTATAGTAAAATGAAAAGGTAGTAACATTCTAAGAAAAGATAAGAGTATATGCTCGAGACTTTCAACAAGTTTGGAAAAGTAGCTATTAACGCTTCAAGTCTTAAATAAAAGAGATTAAGTTATATCTATATCCATATCTTTTTCCCTATCCTCTCACCTTCATCAGCAAGGCATCACTTCTTCATCATTTTATTCCCTGACAATGCTTTGTAGAATTGGGACTTGAGCAAGGTTAGAGTGTGGTTTGTCCTTAACCTTCTTGCTGCATATTTTCTTGAATTTCCTTTTGATTTTGATGATACCAGAAGTTAGGCTTGTTGAGCCTATACTAAAGTTTAGTTGAGACTCCTTCACCATTGATGAAAGTTGCGGACTTGGAATGAACTAATGAACTTTCGTAAATATTCCACCTTCGACCGATAAGATAACATCTCTGATAGATAGTGCATTGAGGTCCTTTTTAGCGAGGAGTAGCCAATTCTTCATTGTTGAGTGAGTGATCTAGAAGTTGCCCTTTCATAATTAATGGTAGAGAAGCTTCCCCTACTTTATCAGCAACTGAGTGGAAAGAGAGATGTTGTGAAATCTTATCCATCAAAATTGGATCTTCCAAAGGGATGTCAGCATCTGGGGAAGGAGTAGCAGTTTGAATAAAAGGACTTGGGTGAGATGAGTTCTCGATATTAAGTGATTGTTTATATTAACTGTAAAAAATATATTTAATAAATGATTATATGTATGATTACCTTTTAAAAAAATTGATTATGATAAAAATTTATTATTTAAATATGTTAGTTACAAACTTATTTTAAAATTATTTTTTATTGTATTAAAATAATTGCTTAATGTAGTAAAGTATCAAAATAAATGAAATATTTTAAAATATTATTTGTTGGAGGTAAAAATTTTGTGTTCAAGATGTGAAAATAATTAAGAATAAAAAAGCTTAAAATTATGATTTTTAGAAAAAAAATAATTTGTGAAAAAAAATAAAAACAGCTTTTATGATAAAAAAAAAAAAGATACTGTTTTTCAAAATATAGTAAAACTAAACTTGCACCAACTACAATCGTGGAATCTGACACAGTACAGCTGGGTCGACCATTGATAGTGTGTTTTTATTTTATTATTTTTTATCTGTATTAATAGTGTTTGTTAACGTGAAAGTGGAGCATAAAGGTTGCCTTCTGCAAGCATTCCTAAATGATAAAGTACTTCATTAATTATGTACCAAAAAACAAAAAAGCACTTCATTAATTAGTCGTGAAATTGTCACAGCTTCAACTTAAGTCTAAAATTTAACTATCTGCATCCCCTTTTTTTGGTTTGAAAAGTGAACAAAATTAATCTAGGTTCGTCATTATATTGTGGTGAAAGTTTTATTTCCTTGCTTTTAATCAAGAAGAGGATTAGACAGTATCATCATTTCACAAAATATAAAATAGAGATAATAGAGATTGCCAGACTTAAGAGGGGATAAATTCGTTTTACATAGTCCAATAACAAAAAATTTAAATAATTAAATAATAATTACAATATAAACGTAAGTAAAAAAGAAAATATTAAGAGAAATGTATAAATAAATTTTATACTAATTCAGTCATAATCTACGATCTATATCCAGTTTCCAAGTAAAAGTTTAAGATTTTTTTCACTTGTCGAATTTTCTCTTATAAGAACTCTAACGAACCTTCTTCTACCTTAACTTCAAAGTAGAATTACAATAGTTTTTTTCACTAAAAATACTACTAAACCTCCCTCAACTTCTACCGGAAGAAGAGTAACTAATTTCACTAGAATAAAAATTTACTCTCACTTTTATACTCTTACAAGATGAGTTACAAAGAATTCCAACAACAAAACTCTTTCTATAGAGTGGATACACAAGTGTAGAATCAACTAAGGAGAAAAAAATAGAGATGACAAGAATGTAGCACTTAATTCCTTACTTTTGTTTTGAGCAATTATGTTGTTTTAATCTTCTCTAAGGCTTCCTATTTATAGTGAAAAATTTTCTCATGTTTTTCTAGCCATTGGAGAAAGAGAAAATTACAAAAAAATCAGCCTCTAATTTATGGGAGTTAATTCTATGTAAAAAATGTATAATTGCTCTTTCTATTCTAATAGTTACTTTTTTACCCAGTAGTCACTCTAATAATTACTCATTTTCTCTAGTTTATGCATGATAACATATTATTCAATTTTTTGAACATTTGAAAATTCATTTATACTTAAAAGAGTTTCATCCAATCATAAAATAATATTAATAGTTTATTTTTAATAATAATAGAAATCAAATTATGAGTAAGAAAATGTTTTATAGGAGAATCAAATTTAAAAATTTTTCTTTTATACTTCAAATTTGAAATTCAAATATAAGGCACATGTTAAAATCTATCTTTAATATTTAACCTACATTAAGAGATTTAAATAAATCAATCTCAACTAATAAGGGAGTTTGAATAAATCAAATACATGTTCAAATAACTTAATTTACATATTATCATCAAAACTTAAAAACCCAATAAAGATTATTAACTGCACAACTGTGAAACTGTTTAACCCAAACTTAAATTATAACTATAAAGTGAAAGGCCGAAAAAGGAATAATTCAAATTTGACTTAGCTGCATGTACAGAAAAAAAAACATGTGTTAGAAAATTTCAAATGCATTTCAAAGGTTTGGAAAATTCTCTTCCCTAACCCTATGTTTGGATGGAGGCACTTGGGGCAAAAGGAAAGAGAAAATTAATTTTTTATTTTCAAATAAGAAACTTATAAAATGTTTTCAGAATGAAAAGAGATTATTAAAATGTTATATAATAATATTTTATTTTATTCCTTTTATTTAAAAAATTAATAAAAAAATATTTACTCAAAATAAAATATTAATCTTTCTTGTCTTTTTCATCTAAATCCTTCTATCCAATCATACCTATATAAAAATTTGATGATATAGTGATAGAAGAGCTGAAACAATTTGTAGCTAATACCATAATACACATATGTACGCACATTTGAAAAATTCTTATATCCTCACGAGCAGGGTGTCTATTGGGTGCATTGAGTGGGTTTAATAACATTTTTAGATTTGATTTGTTAACTAGAGCAGTGAGTTAGGTTGGGTTGGATTGAGGAGATTTTTCACTCAACTTGACCCAACCTAACCCGCTCAATAGTAAGTTAAGTTGAGTTAAACTCGTAAATCCGACATGTTTTTTTTTTTTAAATTTTGAAAAAAAATCAAAATATAAAATCTAACAAATTAATATCATAAGTCTCAATCTCAAACATAATAGGTCTCAAACTAAAACTACTAAATTAACATCATAAATCTCAACCGACCTTACTCAAATATAATAGGTCTCAATCTCAAATAAACTAAATATCATAAGTCAATAAGTGCATAACAAATTAACAACTAACAAGTCTTACTAAATTTGAAATAAACTAAATAAAGCTATTGATAACTCAAATACTTAAAAAAAAAACTTCCTTCACCCTGCTTCTATTCTCTAGCTTTTTTGAAATGCATTATAAGTTTATTACTATATAAATTTTCTTAGTAAGTAGAGAACCTCTTCTAAGATCCTTCATCCAATTATGAAATATTAGTAAAATAAGCATATTATTTTATTTGAATTATTTATTCCCTTTAATTAATTTATAAACATAAATATATGCAATCCACAATTTTGATTCTATGTTTATTGTATTCTTTTAATCCTTTCAGAGAGTTTGTTCTAAAAAATATGAGTCAGTGTTATAAATAAACTTAATAAGTCTTACTAAGTTAACATAAATCTAAAATAAACTAAAAAAAGCTAATATGTCCTAAAAGTTATAAACAACAAATCGCATTAGCTAATTGAAGTCAAAGTCATCACATATAGAATATCGATTGACATAATCATTTACTTCATTCTCAATTTTCTCATGATACTCTTTGTTATTCAAGTGATTAGTTAGATTTTTATCGCATTAGTCTGTCAAACACTTTATGAGTTTCTAATCACTATTTTTTTTTTGTCATATTCTCAATGTAACTACAATGCCTACACCTAAACTTAATTGATTGTATAAAAAAGTCAAGAGGAAAATAACATAAATTGCTAATATAGCTAAATGACTTTTACAAAAAAAAAATTACTTGAGTGAGTTGGATTTGTGTGGGTCGACACTTTCTAAACCCACTACCTGACCCTTATCTTGCAGGTTATAGTATTTTCTAACCCGATCCAACCCGCAAACCCAACCCAACCTTTTAAGTCAAAAAATTTGTAGATTCATGGATTAACCTAACCCATTGAACACCCCTACTCATGAATAAGAATTTTATTTTTCTTTCTTCAAGGGGAATCATCACCCTTCATAATTGATGTAACTTTTTTCATATTTTCTTTCTCCCGAGAAATATTTTGCATATAATTTTTATATATATATTGTATTTATACTATATATTAATATGAGATAGATGTTAAATTAGCTTATATGTAACTATAATATTTCTGTATGATACAAAATAAATTTGTGAGTCAATTAAAAAAAATTAAGCATATAAAAATTAGATGAATAATGGACTGCTGTATTCCATGATCATTGTGTGGTTGTAATTCAATCTTGTTCTATGTTGACTAAAAAAAAGATAGGACTTTCTTTCTCTCAATGCCTGTCGGCTTTGTGAATAATTTAATGCAAATAAGCTATTAATCAAGGAGGATGTAAGAATTTCTCCGTCCATTTCAATCTTAAATTATGAACTGCCGGAATTTGCAGAATTTTTAGAGGTTGGCATATTAGGTTTTAATTGCTTCATATTGAAACAACAAGAACAAATTTAGTAAATATTTAAATTTTCTTAATTTTTTAAAATATAATTTTTTTTAAAACCCTCTTAATAAAATTTTGATTATAAATTATTTTAAACACAAAATAAGTTAAGAAATATTATTAAGTTTCATATTAATTGAATGTTGTGTTTTTTTTTAAAAGTCTTTAAATACTCGCAAGTACATGAGTCATATAGAAGCATAGTTAAGTATACATGAGCCATATCGCAAGTACGAGGTCGATTCTGCAGAGACTTAGAATTAAATTTTAAATATAAAAAATTCTTCCTAATTTAGTTAACAAAAATTATGAATCAAAGAGGTAAAGATAAAATAAAACAAATAATTAAAATGAGTAAAAAATTAAATAAAAATAAGTAAATAAATTTGATTTTCAATCAGATGTAAGATAACTAAGGTTTAAAATTTACCAAGATTAATTTTAACACTAACTATGTCAAATTTGATACACATGATAAGATAAAGCTTGATTGTATTAAACTTGATAATATAAGATCTGATAATATAAGACTTGATAAAATTTTAATACTATCCAGCATTTGGCCCGATATTATATAAAATATTGTGTTGTATAAGATAATAATATCATGTGTTTGTTGATGCACTATATAATACTGGATATGATAAAATATTAACATTTTTTTACAAAAATACCCTTTAATAAAAAATATACTATATTTATCCAAATTTATCATGTTACACTAATTTTTGGAAAAATAAAAGTCCCCAAGGCCTATAAAAAAAATAATGACTGGTATGTATATTAAATAAAAAATAACTCGTGCATTCACAACAAAAATTAACAAAATCTAAAAAATGTCTAGATCGAGTAGTCATTTTCATCTTTATTTTGGTAAAGTCCATCTTAATAGCAAAAATTCACAAGAATTTATACGACTATTTGATTTTTGAATGCAACACATAATATGAAAAATAACTCAGGTTTACACACAATTTCATAAATAGTAACAATCAAGTTCTAATTGCAAGTACTATAAAACACCACCAAATTAAAAATAACATCTTTTAATAGCAAGTATCATCAAATTCTTACAAGTACTATAAACTATAATCTACTACATATTTTATTTCTAGTTTGGAAACACTAGTACCATTAGTTATCATCAAGTAAATCTTTCACAAACTGAACTCTGTATTCACCTTGAAACCCCTAAAACAAATGCACAAGGAGAAGGTTTTGCATAAGAACGACTAGCCTTGTTGCGTTCTCTAGATGTGAGGTCTTCTAATTTCATCAATTCATTAGCAATAGCCCTTAAATCATCATAGAAGTCTTTCACAACCTTAACACCTTCAGATTTTACCTTGACACTTTCAACCATATCAGAAGAAATGATATTTTCAAGTAAAAATCCAATTTTATATAACTCCAAGTAACTTATAATAATCAGAAGAAATGATCTTTTCAAGTTGGCAATTTGCCTGACAAGTAAAGAGAAAGCTTCTCTCTCATAATGTAAGTAGTATTCTCGGTAAATTCACAAGTTTGGTCTTGATATCCTAAATCATGCTGGTGGCACAAGGGCATATCATCCAGTACCCCATCCTCCATACCGATAACTATGTTATGTAGCATACAACAAACAAGAACAATTTTTGGTAACTTTTGTTTATCAAGCTTCCACATCACACCTTGAATTATCTTCCACATCTCATTCCGCCTAGTCAATGCTCTCTTGGCCAACATTTGGGTTGCAACAAGTCGTTTGTTAAACTCAACCTGAACATATGAGAGGGCTTCACCTTTATAAGGAGTAAGAAGCCATTGTAAAAGGGGAAACCATGTATCCCCAATTATATATTCCCTCAGCATTTTTCCTTCTTGGACTATTTTCTTACCCCCATTCAACCTCTTCCCTTCTTCAGCAAGTTTGAAAAAAGTAGAGCTTCAAAGCACAAGGTCATCACTAAGACTTCCAGGCCATCCAGTAACTATGTCATGGAATCTCAAATTCGGATCTACAATGACTTGCAAGATCATGCTGCAGTTCTTCTCACAGTCAAGCCATACATTATTCAAAGAGTCTATAGAGGGCAAAATCATCATTATGTGTGTGTTGTCAACTACACCACAACAATTAGAAAGACCTATATATTCTCAAACTTAGATTTTATCTCTTCCATTTCCATTTCAGTTAAAGGCCAACTAAGATGGTAGAGCCCTCTCTCTTCTATTGCTTCCACAAAATGCCATGTTATTTGGGAAATAGTTGACTGGTTAATCCCAAATGAGTCACCAATGGTTAATAATGACTCACCAGAGCTAAGCCTCCTAAGAGCAACAACTACTTGGTCATTCAAAGACAAATATTTGCCATTTAAATCAATGAAATTTAAGGATCAAGCTAGCATATCTTCTTCCACAAGAGAACATATATAGTTGAACGTCTTTCTTGTGATCTTGAAAACAGACTCAAAATCTTCAGATTGAGATAAATGTCCTAAAATTAGCAAAATTGAAGCATGAGCATATCAGATGCACAATCGGTTTTCACAATTAAAACAATATATTGAATAGTTAAGTTTAGTACATCGAGCAGCATCTATTTAAGCACAATAAAAGGAAGGTAGTCCACAAGCTAGAACAAGCATTAGCAGATTTGATCTTCTTTATAATTAGACACAAGCATAATCAAATCAGAAGTAAATGTGCAAACTCTTTATAACCAGATGATTTTTCTAAAGGTCAGTTTAAACTGGATTTTGATTTAAACTAAAAATAAGTTTAAATGTGCAAACCTTCTGATAATAAAACCTTTCTCTTCTGTTATGCAAGCTACTCAAAGCCACGAAAGCATAAATATCAAAGAATCTGAACACCTAATGGCTTGTCCATGACAAAATTTTGATTAAGAGCATCAGCATAGTAGTGAATTGAATGAAGTGTTTAACGGAAAAAAAACTGGAAAATGGTTCGTCCCTATGATTTCTGCTTTTATTCTTCTTTCAAAACCTCTTCAGCTGTCAACCAGATTTTAAAGTTTTCAACTCATAAGAGTGCATTTTTTATGATATCGATTACATCATTCCAACATTTATTCCCATTTAACTTTTAAGGTAGGATTTTGATTTTCTTCACGGGCTTTATCAGAATATCAAAAGCACATTCTCACATTTAAGCAAGCAACTTATATAGAATCGATATACTTTTATCTTCATTTAATTCAATAAGCCAGGCAGAAAAAAAAAACCATTCAATAAGTAGTTTTATTAGTTAGAAATTATCATGTTGACAAATTAACTAATAATCAGGAGACTTCAGTTAAGTAATCTCAATGCTCACTTATTTGATAATTAGTCAGTATGAAGAAGAGATTGCATATTATATGACTCTTCAAAGCAAAAATTGGGAAGAGACAAAAAGCCAAATTATGGGAAGATAGATCATTAGAGATATGATTCCAATTTCATTCTCTCATTGCTCCTTAACCTTTATCACTACATAGATCATTAGAGATGGAATATAAACAATGGAGAGGAAAGGCCAAAATAAGTATAACTTAAATTCATGACATGTATGCATAAAGAGTGAATGAAATTGCAAATTTCATATGAAAATAGTGTAGAAGATACCCAATTTTGGAATCATCTTGATTAACAGAAAGCATATAGCTTATATGCCCAAATTTCGCTACATGAAATATCAGAAGGAATCTCGCGAGATGGAGCAAATAGGGGAAAGAAATGACACTGAGAAACATAGATAAAAAATCCATGGGCAAGCACTCACCAAATGATGGCATGCAGAGAGATTGAAAGCTAACCTTGCAATGGGGGAGAGAGATAGTGAGATGGAGCCTTGTCTTGCTGATTGCAGCTACCACCGGCAACAGTTACTAGAGAAGAGCTCATCGGCAACGAAAGGAGGGGAAAGGGTGGTAGTGAGAGGCCAGAGGAGAGATATCGGGTTAATTAGATTAGAATAAGGAAACATTTTACATTAGCTTATACATCAAAACTTAATCAGGCCTAATCTCACCTCTCAATGCCTAATTAAATTATACATCATTTTAATGTATAATAATGATTTACTGGATAAGCTTATATAATACTATGGTTCCACCAAACAACTGATAAAGTTATAATATATTGTATAAGTTTATCCTATCTGATCTAATACATTATTGCCAAACACACCCTTAAATCATGAACTGCCAGAATTTGCAGAATTTTTAGAGGTTGGCATATTAGATTTTAATTGCTTCATATTGAAACAACAAGAATTAATTTAGTACATATTTAAATTTGCTTAATTTTTTAAAATATAATTTTTTTAAAAACATTCTTAATAAAATTTTGATTATAAATTATTTTAAACACAAAATAAGTTAAGAAATATTATTAAGTTTCATATTAATTGAATGTTATGACTTTTTTTAAAAGTCTTTAAATACTCGCAAGTACATGAGCCGTATCGAAGTACAGTTAAATAAGTACGAGGTCGATTCTGCAGAGGCTTAGAATTAAATTTTAAATATAAAAAAATTCTTCCTAATTTAGTCAACAAAAATTACGAATCAAAGAGGTAAAGATAAAATAAAACAAATAATTAAAATTAAAATGAATAACAAATTAAATGAAAACAAGTAAATAAATTTGGTTTTCAACCAGATGTAAGATAACTAAGGTTCAAAATCCACTAAGATTAATTTAAACATTAACTATATCAAATTATTATACTCAAAATAATTTATCTCATAAATATCTGGTGGCAAAACATGCACTCACAAAAAATGATCTATCAATAAAGTACTAAAAATAATAATCAAGTGTATGATAAAATTTTTTTAATTAATGATAAATTATCAAATCATTAAATATATCCATAAAAAAAAATCACAATTGATATCCAACAATTACTATAAACACTCAGATAACACAAATAAATTATAAAGTATGAAAAAATATAAATGAATTCATTTAAAAATTCATTCATATAATTTGATAAAAAAATAAAATCAATAAACATTAAATCCCAAAATTAAGTAAAAATAATTCAATATAATAATACTAAAACAATCAAAATTTTATCATTTTTTAATATAAAAAATTAATAAAATATAATAAAATTAGAATATAATAAAATTATGTCACTAAAATTTTACATATTAATATTGTTATTCTTCTTCTTTTCTCTACAATTTTCTCTCTGCGTCTCTACCTCGTATCTGGCCTCCCACAATATTGTGTTTGTTTTTTTAATGTCATTATTTATTTAATTTTTATATTTTAACTTTTTTTAATACACTTATAAGCTTATTCTATATCCTATAAAAATGTTACAATTATATATATTTTAATTTAACACTTATCTCACACAAATATATCCACCCAAAATATGGTGGACGAGATTCATTTCCTTGTTTTTTTAAGCGGCGTGCACGTTCTCTATTTATTACTTGCTGTGCACCGCCTTTCAATAATCACGGTACAAACAACTTTTCTTTTCAACCCGATCCACAGCGCATGTGACTTTTGGCCTTTATATTTTTAATATTTTTTCTTACTTTAACATTTAATAGGCCCCACTAACACCAATTGTAACTAAATTCTTTGAGCTTATTAAAGTGGGTTGAACTTTTTAATTTAGGTGACTTAAAGAAAATTATATTTTTTAATAATTTTACATTATTATAATTTTTTAAATCCTATAAATATAATAACAATTAAATAAAATTAAACTTTTTTAATAATTAAATAACAATATCATAAAATTATTAAAATTAATTATATTAAATTATAATAATATCTATTTTTTATAAAAAAATATAAAATTAAGTTATTATCATTAAATATATGAGCAAAAAATTATTTATAATAACTTAGGTAATTATTTTTTCTTGAACTAACTTTTGAGGTTGAGTTAAACTTAATTTTTCTAATATAGTATTAAAACCTATTTTAGTTATTAGCCACTCACAGATGTCTAATCTTATAAACTTCTTATTCTAGATGTCTAATTTTAAGCATGAGAGGACTGTATTAAATCTGACATTGATCTAATATAATAACAACCCTCTCCTCTTAAACTAGTTTTTCGGATGAAGTTAAACCTAATTATTCTAATAGATTATGCATAGTATTTTTCTTTTGGCTCCCATAGGATACCGCTTTCCCCCACCAATTAGAGAGATACTTGTGTAAATAGAGTTGATTATGTCTAAATAATTGTGTAAATTAAATTAATTAATACCAAAATAATTAAATAATTTTTTTGTTATATAATTATTTTATATTAAAAATAAAAATATATTACTTATTAATTAATATAATTTATATAATTTATATTAACAAGATGTATACAAATATTTATCTACCAATTGACCTTATATCTCTATTCTGGGTGGTTCTCTTACGTAGACTGCACGTGCCTCGGGTATGAAACTTTGAATTAAAAATCGCCATACGAAGACAAATTAATTAAAGCCAGTGTTTTCACACACAACCAACGGAAAACAGGACATGCCATTGTTAATTGGAAAACGTTTTTCATCCATTAAAAATAGTTCAACGTTTTTTTATTATATTTTTGTGTGAAAAGAATATCAAATCAAATTATATGTAACTGTAATATTTTTACAGAATACAATATAAATTTGTGAGTAAATTAAAAAAATTGAAATATAAAAATTAGATAAATAACATGACCGTTATTAATTTTGATGTGTACAAATATTTCTATACCAATTGACCTTATATCTCTATTCTGGGTGGTCCTCTTACGTACACTGTATGTGCCTCGGGTATGAAACTTTGAATTAAAAATCGCCATACGAAGACAAATTAATTAAAGCCAGTGTTTTCACACACACACACACAACCAACGAAAAAACAAGACATATCATTGTTAATTTTGCCAAATATTGTTGCAGGTACGGTGATCCTAAAAATTTTTGGAGCACAGGAGCCAACTAATTTTATCCATTATAGTTGATTAATTAATTATGTTTTTCAAAATTTTATTATTATGTGTATTAATATTATTAATTAAAATTTATAATTTTTTTTATATTATAGTAAAAAAATGAAAAATTTAAATTTTCTTTGTGTAAGTCTATGCATATAAATATTAATAGTTAAAATCTATAAAAAAATTATATGTATAATATGAACATACTTATTATTTTATTAGTCACAACCGATTATTTATTTTAATGTCTTCGGTATGAGATCGAGGAACACATGTACTCCATAAATTTTTAAGATCATGAGAAACCGTTTCCGAAATTCCTGTAGTGCTGTTATGTATTACATTTTGATTAAAAACAGTCCAAGACAATCCGTATAGCTAGTGCAACAAAATAGAGTCCCCACCTCATCTCAATTACAGAACTTTTATCAGTAGCATCTAATGATATTATCTTGCTTTTCTAAAAGCCACCAGCAATTCCAAGTAACTGAAACTAGCTATATTATCTGAATCTGAGAAGTGAGAAATGTTTTCATTTTATGAAATGAGTATTTTCTTCTATTGAGGTTGAGCTGCTATTGCAACCTTCTGCGATATTATAATGGATAACAACCCTAGTTCATCAAGAACAGATAGAAAATTCATTGAGAGGAATAGAAGGAATCAAATGAAGGCTCTCTACTCCGAGCTCAACTCACTTGTGCCTCATCAAAGCTCAAGGGTTTTCCCCTCTTTCTCTCAACTTACCTTAGCTGCTTATATATACAAGCAATGCTCTTATATGCACACAAACCACTCACTAAATAGCTAATAGTTTGGCAGATGACTTCTCTTTTTGTTTGAATCTGCTGCAGGAGGCAAATTCACTGCCTGATCAGATAGGGGAAGCCACAAACTACATAAAGAAGTTACAGATTAACGTGGAGAAAATGAAGGAGAAGAAGAACAACCTTCTAGGAATTGAAAGGCCAAATGTTAGCATGAATAGAGGAATGGTTTTGGGCTTGAAATCTCCACAAATTGAGATCCAACAAAGGGGTTCAACCTTAGAGGTTGTCCTAATAACTGGGTTGGGATGTCAGTTCATGTTCAGTAAGACCATTCGTGTTCTTCAAGAAGAAGGATTAGACATTGTTAATGCCAGTTATACGGTTGTTGAAGATGCAGTTTTCCATACAATACACTGTGAGGTGAGCAATATAGAAAGCAACCCCCCCCCCCCCCACACACACACACACACACACATATACACAATTTTGATTTGGGCTATGAATTTATGTAACTCGTTCACATTGTTCAGGTAGGGGAATCTGCTAATGGAGCAGCAAGGATATCTGAGAAACTAAAGAAGTTTTTGAATCATTCTAGTGTCTTTTAAAGTGCAGTATGCCAATGGCAGCTAGCATTAATTAGTTGAAATCAAAATGTGAATAATTCCAAGAGATCATACCACCGTTCTAGCTAGTAAGCAAATTCATATTCTCTATCCTGTTGGCTTCTCAGAAAATGGTCTAACTTTACTATGGTCCCGTTGTTGCACACAGCATATAGACTTGTGAATTAATTGAACCAGAAGATAATCTTTCAGCATTTAGGTCAGATATGATAGCCCTACACTATAAATATGGAAGGAGAATGGTCTGTAAACTCTATTTGAAGTTTGACACACTAATAGTGTGCAGTGTCACAGGGTGCACATATATTACCTATCAAACTATCACAGTTAAGATTCTGCTTATTCTTGCGTTCTTTAGTTTGTTATATAATTTGGGTTAAATAGCACGAGTTCCTATTTCAGATATGCTTAAATAATCGCTAAATCTGTTTGGGGAAAGATAAATAAATGTAAAACGAAGGAATGGTAATTGGCAGTAATGAATCTAGACATATATGATGCATGCATTAATATATTCATTTATTAATCAATATTTTTGTTCCTGTCCACTTTTTGTTTCTCAAACAAATTAAGGGGTATTTTCATACATTGTTATGAAATAGATAAGGTAACGACTTTATAAGTGGTTGGGTCCATAAGCTTAATGACAATGAACTTAAAGAGAAATACTAAATATGAAGAAGATCAACAATGAACTTAGTAGGAACATTAAAGTGGGTCAACGTTACGTCTTAACACAAAATTTTAAATCATTAAGTTTATGAGTTCAATCACTTATAAAGTTTTCACTTTATTCATTCTTTAACAATGTTAGACTTCTTTTACCCATATATACACTTGAAACTTACACTTAAATTCTTAAAAATTTCTCTCTCAAGTACGAGTCTATGCACTAGGATACTCAAAAGTCTTGGCCAACATCACATCTTAATCCTAAAATCTTAGGCTATGTTTGGTGCACATGATAGTATAGTATAAGATAAGATGATAGGATAGTATAAAGTATGATAGTATAATTAATAGGATAAGACATAATCCTATCTTTTGTTTGATAACAAAAGGATAAATTAGCTGATTGTATAACATTTTTTTAAGACCAAAATATCATTTAGCATAAAAGTTAAAATAATTAGAAAACAATAATAAAAAAGCCTTATAGTGGTGGTTCTGGCAATGTAGCGGCGGTGGCGGTGGTGGTAGTAGTGGCGGTGGTGGTGGGAATGGTGGTGGTGGTGGTGGTGGTAGTGGTGGTGGTGGTGGTGCAAGAGAGAGGAGTGATAAAAATGAAATTGAGGATAAGATTGAAATAGAAATCCTATCATGGATAAATTCTTGCCTAAACCATTGACACTTAATTAGGTGCACTAGACCATTCATGATTGAGTATTTTTATGGATAATTGTATTACACAATTAATTTTACAAAAATCAATAAAAATACTAAGTCTTAATTGACTTGGTGCATTCAACTATGGTGCCCATGGTTTAAGTAAGAATTTCTCCTTATCATGTACTAGGGGAGATGATAGAGTTATCAGCTTAGAATAGGATAAAATGACTTGACTTGATTTTATTATACTATCAATTGAATGTACCAAACATTGAATAAGACCTGATAGTATTAGCTTATACTATCATGTCTACTTTATACGATGCACCAAATGTAACCTTAAGACATTAAATTTATGGTCTAATCACTTATAAAATTCTTAGTTTATCGATTCTTTAACAATGTGAGACTTCTTTTACTCACATATAGACTTGAAACTCACAATTGAATTCCTAACCTTTAGAAGCTGTAAGATCTGTTAAGAAAAGTGTGCGGATTTTACTATTTTATCAAGTTAAGTTGATGCGGTTATATTACTGATAAAAAGAAAAATTAATTGAAAATAAGGAGAGTTTTGAGATTGAAGAATACTATATTATAATTGATAAAGAAAGAGGTCGATCTTTTTTATTTTATTGTTGGAATAGTACCATGGACCATCATGGTAAACTTTGTGCGGTCAGTGCTAATTAACTCATAAATATCAGTTTGAAAGATTCAGAGTGACTAATGGTTTGGGGAAGTGGAGGATAGGCTCAAGAGCATGGAGTGAGATTTTATCTCGTGATCAAGATATACCAAAAAAGAATGCCACTTGAGCTAAAAAGGTTCTTGGACAATTATGCATATATTTTATTACTAATTAAATTGACTAAATTCTTATATATGAAATATGGTTTCAATAAAATTTTCTAGAAAATGATTTTGATTGTTCCAATTGTTGATTTATTGTTAATATTATATAGACCTTGCATGCTAACTTTTATAATATATATACATACACAAATGAAACTTGACTCAGGTTTAAAGTTGTAAACAAATTGTTAGGAATTTAAGTGTGAGTAAAATAAGTCTCACATTGAGAAAGAATAAAAAAAGTGAAGACCATATAAGTAGATGGATCTATAAATCTAATGCCTTATAATTTTAGATCAAGATATGATATCAAACCTATTATGTAGTTTCTCACTTAGACCATGAAAGAAAATACCTTCAAGTATTTTGGCTCTCCTAAATCAACACAGGGTATCAAAGCCAATGGCCCCAAGTATTTTGAGACCCGCTAAACCAACAGGTGGTATCAGAGTCAATGGCTCGGCTCCCTGATCCCAGAATGGGTATCAAAGATGATGATTGATGCCCTCATGGTTGTTATCCTATTGAGAAAGAAGAGTTATGAGCTACTAAAGCAGGGATGGAGTGGTAAGGTGGGACTCTGATGAAAAATAGGTTCAGCTCAGCCCGTGTTTCGGAGAATTGGTAGGTTCACACTCTGGTAAAGTGCGTGCACACTCTAGTAAAGTGCAGGCTAGAGTAGTATGGATATGTGTGACTTTTAGATATTAGGCTAGGTGCTAGATGATATTGGGCTAGATGAAAAAAAAATAGGCCCAATGCCAGTGGTATCATGGATGCATAAGGAACCTTCTTTGTCTTTCTCCCTTGTAGGGCATTATTGATAACTTAACTTGAAATGACCCGCAAGTAGAGTGCTAACATGTCTGGAATTGCCTATATTAAACCTCTCCAATACCTTCTCAATATACATCTTTGAGATAACCACAATTTAAGGTTCTTGATGTCATAAGAAATTCTCATGCCAAGGATTTGCTTCAAGGGTTCTAAGTCCTTCATGGCAAAGAACTTGCTCAAATCCTTTCTTAGGTTCTTAATTTAAGAGTGTTGTGACAACAATCAACATGTCATCAACATATAGTAAGAGGATAATGAAATCATCAGAGAATTTCCTAAAGAAAATATAGTGATCAAAAGTAGTCTTAATGTAGTCATGATCAACCATAAAGCTGTCAAACTTTCTATACCACTGCCTTAGTGCCTATTTGAGTTCATATAGGCTCTTCTTCAATGCGCACACAATATTTTCTTTACCTTTAATCATAAAGCCCTTTGGTTGCTTCATATAAATTTTCTCCTCTAAATCTCCATGGAAGAATGTCATATTCACATCAAGTTGCTCGACCTCCAGCTTGAGTCTTACTCTTAGCCCAAGCACAACTCGGATTGAAGACATTTTAACTACTGATGAGAAAATCTCTTTAAAGTCAATACATTTTTTTTTCTGACTAAAGCCTTTCAAAACCAGCCTTGCATTGTACCTTGGTTGTGAGTTGTTTTCCTCTGCTTTCAACTTGAACACCCACTTGTTCTTAAGTGCTCGTATGCCTTTAGGCAACTTCACCAGCTCAAAAGTATTGTTCTTATGTAAGAATTTCATCTTATCTTGCATGACTTGCAACCACTCTTTCTTGTGATCATTAGACATAGCCTTTTGGTAAGTTTATGGTTCTTCCCCATCAGTGAGCATTACATATTCATGGGGGAATATCTTTGAGAAAGACGAATTTGTCTAGTAGATCTTCTTAATTGAGATTCAACTAGTGGTTCAGAAGGAACTGATTTAGCTGGCTCAATAGGTTCTTCAGTTGTAACCTCATTATTTCTTTGTACAGCTCCCCCATAATCATTATTCACCACGATAGGAGATTAAGAACCCAAATTAGTGTACTACTCATCTGCTGGATTTGGATTCTCAGCTTTCTTTAAGTCTTTAAAGGTTTGAGATTCAAGAAACATTACATCTCAACTTCTGACAATTTTCTTGTCTACTGGATCCCACAATCTGTAACCAAACTCTTCATGTCCATATCTTAAGAATATACATTGTCTAGATTTACGATCAAGCTTGGACCACTCATCTCTTGGAATGTGAAAAATGCACTACAGCCAAAAACTCTCAAGTGATCATATGAGACATCTTTCCCTGTCTAAACCCTCTCTGAAACATCATTATTAAGAGGAAATGAAGGAGAAAAATTGATTTAGTCAATTACAATTCTCATTGCTTCACCCCAAAAGGCTTTAGACAATTTAGCATGAGAAAGCATACAATGAATCCTGTCATTAATTATGCGATTCATTATCTTTGCAATTAACCCCATTGTGTTGAAGTGTCTTTGGTGCTATTTTCTCAAGCCTGATGCCATGTTCTCTATAATACTATTCAAACGGTCCCATATGTTCACCATAATTATCTGTTTGAACACATTTTATTAATTTTTTACTTGTTTCTCTTTCAACACTTGTATGGAAGTGCTTGAAGACATCAAGCACTTGGATTTTAGATCTCAAGGCTAAACCCATATTGAGGTGTGGTATCATTGGGTTCAAGATGCACCAGAGATGAAGCAATTTTCACTAGGGGCTATCCATACCAATGGTAATGGCCTCAAATATAATGGCAAAGGCCTTGCCTATAGAGAAGCTAGCAACTTGCAGAAAGAAAGCGAGCATGGTTGAGCAGTGCTCCACTTAGTCGTGATGGGGAGATTGTTATGAATCCAAGTGTGAGTGAAATAAGTCTCACATCGAGAAGAAGTAGAAAAAGTAAAGACCATATAAGTGGATGGACCAATGGACCTAATGTCTTAAGATTTTTGGTCAAAATGTGGTGTCAAGTCCATTATTGTGATTTTTCACTTAACCCATGGAAGGATAGCACAATTCATGGAAGAAGATCTCCCTAAGTATTTTGGGCTTCCTTAACCTAACACATGGTATCAGAGTTGATGGTTCAGCTCTTAGATCCTAGAACGAGTATCAGAGACGATAATTGGTGCTTTAATGGTTGTTGCTCCCATTAAAAAAGAAAAGCTATGAGCTAGTACCTTAGGTAGAGTGGCAAAGCATAGCTCCAATGAAAAAACGAGTTTGGTTCAGCTCGTGTTCCAGAAAGTTGGCAGGAGAACATTCTGGTAAAGTGCAGGCTAAGGTGATATGCATATATGTTGTTCTTGGATACTCGGCTAGGTGCCCAATGACAACAAGCTAGGTGAGAAAAAAAAAAGGCCCTATGCTGGAAAGAAAGGCTTCCGCTCGAGGGATAGCATGCTCTTATGTGGAAGACTTACACATGTGGGAGAAATTCTTAGTAATCTAAGTGTGAGTAAAATAAGTCTCACAAAAAAAAAAAATGAAAAAATTGAGGACCATATAAGTAAATAAATATAAGAATATAATACCTTAAAATTTTTTATCAAGATATAATATTAAACTCACTATATGATTTCTCACTTAGTCCATAAAAAAAATAGCAAAGCCCATGAAAAAATATCTCCCCAAAGTTTTTTGGGCTCCTCTGAACCAGCATAAATGACGTTCATAACAGTATTAGTATAAGATGTTAATGGCATTGAGTTATCTTAGACATACATCTATTTACAATTAGATATGTCCAATAGTAATGCGATACATATTCATTTACAAAAAATAGTAATGCGATACATTTTGTAAAGACGACTAAAAATCTGCGGAAGCTAAGGATGCTTCTGCCATTAATTACTCTGATATAAGATTTATGTTAATGCTAAATTACCTTCGATGATGAAGCTCGCTTGTGAGGCAGTATCTTGAAAAAGTTTATAACATTAGTTTAATGTTGAATTTGATGAGTAATACTTGGGTAAAATGATGACTACAGTAGCATGAAAACTTCTCTGACTATAGTAATTTGTATTTTTTAAAGTTTTTTTTATTCACATTTTCCCATCTATCCTAACAAAGTTTGTTTTAGTTTTTCAGATGGTACTCTCTTTCTATTTGTGTATCCCTGTGTGTGTTTTAATTTTCTGAGACTGCAGATTATAATTTTCTTGTCACAGTACTCCTTCCATAACCACGTGATTCAAATCCATTTTTCTTACGTAAAGTTATCAATTGCTATTTTGGGATGACTTTTTTCTAGTTTAAAAATCAAAGGATCCAACTTATTACTTCCCCTCAAATCTCACCCACTACCATTTGAGCTAAGTTGAAGTGGGTCAGTTTAAATTTAAGAAATTTATTCTTATGTAAGGGAATATAATTAGGTCAAGCTTTCTCAGAATAATTGGTCACACTGACAAGTGCGATTTTATTCTAAATATTTCATATTCACCATGTGCTTGGGTGGGCTTTTGCCCCTACCCAGACATGGGTGTAACCTATGTTAATGGGCTTTTGGTATAAACATGAGATGTTTGGAGAAATTCCCGTTTGCAACACTACACCACAAAATTTCCCTCAAGCCAAAGTTTACACGAAAGCAAGAATATGTTGGTAGAATAACCCCTGTTGATTGTTGGTATTGTCCAGAGGGTTATCCTTTATATTCTACCGTCTTGATCTCCACTCTGATATCTTAGGAGCTTGCTCTATTGCTCCATTAGCATATCATTATAGCTGCTGATTTCAAATTTCCATACTTGCATATTACTTATTTTTAAATAAATAATCACCAAAAGTGAAGAAAATATTTTGTTATAACATCATACCATTTTTTAAGAGAGTGAAGTATTGTTTAAGGATCTAAACAATGAAATGAAATTGAAGTTTAATATGAACAACAAAAAATGAAATTTATACCCCTTTTAATAATTATATATTCAAAAATGATTTTAACTAACATTATATAAATATTAATTTTGTCAAAACTAATTTTTAGATAAAAAGTAATCACTTTCATGTAAATTCACTATTAATTGAAATTAAATTTGTAAAGTCAAGGTAAATGAAGTTTGCAAAATTTTTGTGATAGTTTCCAAACAACATTTCTATCTTTTAAATTTTAAGGAAAATACTACGACTTAGTGAAAAGATAGAAAAATATAAATATTTAGATTCATGGATATCAAAACGCGACATCTATAGACTAAAAATGAGTGAGAGCATAGTTTTCTCTACTACAAGTGTAAACTTGTATAGTCTTAAATTAGTTGGTTAGCCACGTCAGCAAATTAGTTAGCCAGATTAGCAGGTTAGTTATTTTTCAGTTAGATTAGTTAATCTTGTATATAAACTGAAGTTTGTGATGTAAGCTTATTCAATTTTTTTTATTCATAATCAATACAAGTTTTCCTACTTAGATTTCTTCTTCTCTTTCTCTCTAAAAGTTTTTAATATGGTATCAGAGCTCTCTTAGAAAAAGAGAGAGCTATGCTGCACATTTTCACTTCAACTTTGAATATAACAAAGCAATTGATGTATTCTCCTTGGTAATTCAACAATGGCATTCGTTAACAATCTTTTGGGTGATCCAAGCAGTCCCTTTTTCTTGCACCCAAGTGAAAACCCAACTTTGGTGCTGATGAATTCTCCTTTGTCAGAGACCAACTATCATGCTTGGTCTCGAGCCATGTCAATGGCACTATAGTCAAAGAACAAATTGGCGTTTATTGATGGAAGCATTGCCAAACTAGATCTTTTTGATCCTATGTTACCAGTATGTGGAAAAGAAGTAACACAATGGTGCTGTCATGGATTGTAAGATCTTTGTCTCCGAGTATTGCACAAAGCGTACTTTGGATGGATAAAGCCTTAGAAGTGTGGGATGATTTGAAGCAGAGATTCTCACAAGGTGACATTTTTTGTATTGTAGAACTATAAGAAGAGATTTATTCTCTGAAACAACGTAATCTTTCAGTCACAAGTTATTTTACTCAATTAAAGAGTTTATGAGATGAATTGGACACTTTTCGATCGATTGCAAGCTGTATGTCTGAAGTTCCATGTGTATGCAAAAGTTATAGGCAACAAGATTATGTGATCAAGTTCTTGAGAGGCCTGAATGATCAATTTTCAAATTCATGGTCCCAGATCATGTCACTTGATCCAATACCACCTATATAACTAAGGTGTTCTCGATGGTTGTTGAACATGAAAGACAGTTGAATGGAGAAGCAAGTGAGGAATCTAAAATCTTGGTCAATGCAAGTAATAGTTCTTCAATTGTTTACAAGAAATATGCAAAGGGAAAAGGTCCTATAGGAAAGGGTCAATTCCCTAAAGGAAACCAAGTGTGTAGTCATTGCGAAAGGATTGGACACACTGTTGATGTGTGCTATTGGAAATAGGGATGTCACCCGCACGGAGTAGAGGCGGGGAGTACCTCCCTGCTTCCTATCCCCTCCAACTGATTAACTCCCCGTCCTCATCCCCGATCTATGCCACGGGAGAATTTGTTCCCCATATTCTGTTCCTCGAATCCCCACAAATACCTGGGATTCCTCGCAATGTCAAAAAAATAAGAAAAAAATCAAAATAATTGCAAAAATAGGAAAAAGAAAGTTAAAGCACTATATCACATCTACAACATCAAATTCAAGAGTTCAAGAGGTACAATATTCTAAAATAAAAAAGCATAAGTACATAATACAAAGCCTAAACATAAGAACCTAAACATAAGTTTGCACAACTATTGCCAAGCTACATTGCAACTTCAAGCTACAACCCATACAAGTTCAAGAAACATAAATTTACAACTTCTTCAACTCTTACTTGTGCCATCCATCTGTAAGTTTCATTCGTTTCATCCCCTACGTGCCACACTTGCACTTGCCTTCAACATATTCCTTTACCACTTTACCTTAATATCATCAACATCTTTGTCTTCATTGAATGTGCAACATTCACTCATTTTTTTGGGTAGAATTTATGAAGCACAGAAACGGACACGGACACAGGGACACACCAAATTCAAAAATTTTAGGACTATGGCACTAAGACGAACACGGCGTATATATATATATATATATAATTTTGATTATAAACATTCCAAACACAACTCCTCAATGACAATACAAGTATCTTCATTTATAATTAGAAAAGAAATCAACAATAATTAAAAATTGACCCACCAGACCAGAGTGAAACTCACTTGAAACTTGAACCATTAGCACACAGTGAACACAATGTATTGAGGAAGAATAGAAGATTTTTCCTGAGGGTGGGTCGGGTGATATTGAGCTTGTGGGCCGTGATATTAGTACACTGCCACACAGTAAATTTTTTTAAAATTTTAATGGGTTGTGTCCAATATGTGTCGCGATGTGTCCTGGCTATGTCTGCGGTGTGTCCTGGCCGTGTCTGAGCCAAAAAATAATTTTTTTAATTGGACACACTCGGACACGTGAGACACGCGTGTCATGTGTGCGTCATCGTGTGTCCGTGTCGACACGTGTCCGATACGCGGACACGCCAGTAAAATAGCATGTCCGTGCTTTCTAATGTAGAACCTAACAATTACAAAATCAAATTAACTATGTAAAGAAGAAAAATTAAATAAAAAATATATGGATATAAAATTATATTACCTTCCATTGCATTGTGTAACTAATCTTGAGAACACATTAATGCCTTTACTGTTTCCAAAGTTAGCCTACTCCGATGAGGATTAAGAAAGCGACCACCAGTGCTAAAGGCAGACTCTGATGCAACTGTCGAGATAGGAATGACTAAAAAATCTCTTGCAATTCTTTGCAAAGTTGGATATTTCACTCCAATATTTTTCAATAACCCAATATGTCAAACACATCTTCATTTGATTTATCAAGCAAGACAGGTTCCTCTAAGTAGCAATCTAATTCTGACTTGAAAGCGCTATCTGAAGTATTTTCTTGCACATATTAAAAATAGTTGCTTCTCCACTTTGCTTTCTTTGCAAAAGGATCAATTTCCGTCAAAGTTGAAGGCGTAGTAGAATCACTACTAGTAGGAACACTTCTCCTATCCTTAGCTTGATATTCATTAACCAAATCTTCAAGTAATTTTTTCACCTTGTGTAATTCATTAGTGCTTTCATTTCCATACATAAGAGGGAAGAAATAACACAACAACTTCATTTTATATCTAAGGTTCAAAATAGTCCTTATTGCCATCACCCCATTAATCATGTCCCAATACTTCTCAAACTTGTCATACATACTTGATGTAACATCTCTGATAACATATTAGACTTGTATAGAGTTACAGAGGTAGCTCAATATTTGCTTAATATAGCTGTGAAGTTTTATGACAAACTGAGTTAGTTTAGACACTTTGCCGCAATACAGAATGTGGAAAGTGGCCTAAAATGACTTAGAAAATGGCATAAATTGTCTAAATAAGAGAAATAACCATGGATAAGTTATTCTCAGGTCATAAATGAGTTAAGTGAGATGTAGTTAAAATTTGAAGGTAAATCGAGTTTGTTTGGTATTTTTAAGCATACCAAGTAAGTGTTTTGATACCGAATGGACTTAGTACAGATATTAAAAATTATAAAAATAGTGAGATGATGATATGGAAAATAACATAAAATCATAGAATTTTCCATAATGTCTATGGAGGTTAGAAAATTCATTTCTGAGAAATTAAAGTGTATTTAGCAGATAAAAATTTATTAGTGAATTTCATTTTTTTTCCATTTTTCCCTATGCTATCGTCCCCACTCCCCCCATTATTATTTTCAGATATTTTTATATCTCATCTCTCCATCACTCTCTCGGCTACCACACTAGAATAAAGAGACAAAAGAAACAAAGAAAATGAAGATGAGAAAAGAAAGAATAGAGACAAAAGGGGGACAGAAAATAAAAGAAAAATGGAGAGTGGGAGAAGAGAAGAAAACTGGACAGAACAGAAAAAGGGAGGAAACGTGAGAGAGAGGGAGCAGAAACAAAGAGAAGAAAATGGAGAAAATAGAAGAAAAGGAAGAAGAGCAAAACAATGATCCATGGAAACTTGAGGTAGGGGGATTTTCTCACTCTTTTCTTCTTCTTTGCCATTTCAAGATCTGATTTCTTGATGGCCTTGAGTGAGATTTCTAGTTTGATAATGAAACATTTAAGCTTTTATGTTTGATTCATGATGTGAAAACTTGGTTTTTTTTTCTCTTGATTTCTTGATGATTTTTTAGGTTGAAAAATGGGTATTAAACCTTCTTTTGATTTGTGATTTTGAATGAAGATTTTGATGCTTGAACATGATAACTTTGATGATTTATTAATTATCTTGGTTTGGCTTCTAGTTTGAAATGAAAAAGATGATTTTGAGTTGATTATGATTTAAGAACCTGATTCTTGATCTAATCCTTGATGAGTTTTAAGATTTGGAAAATGGGGTTTGTACCCATGTTGAGGTTTGATGTTTTATAAGTGATTTGGATGCATATTTATGATGATTTGATGTTGTTGTTGATGTTTAATGGCTTGGTTTGGGTTAAGATGGTTTAAAGGCTCTATTTTCTGTAAATTTTAGCGTGGTAATCGATTATATAACATTTATAATCGATTACCAAGCTTCTGGAGTTGTGAAATGTGTTTATGGGTAGCTTGTAATCGATTACATGGCTCATGTAATCGATTACAAGACTTCTGGGTAAGATGTAATCAGTTACATGGCTTTTGTCAAGCTTGTAATTGATTACCAAGGCTATGTAATCGATTACCAGACCCTGATTTGAGGATTTTGGTCTAAAAATGATGGAAATATAGCTCTTTAACCCAGTAACCTAAATACAAACCTTAAACCTTGAATTGAATGATTAGAATTCACTAGATTGTGAAAAGATTATACATCCAAACAAGTTTAAGAAAATGAGTTCATAACATAATTGAATCAAATGAGATTGATGATTTGATAAATGATTTTTATGATGTTGTTGCATCAAGTGAGATTGATTGATGAATTTGAATACCCATGATGAGTATGAATGGATTATGCATTATATTGCATATGTGATGATTTGATGGATAAAATGATTGGATTTTCATGGGTATCCACTTTATGGAACTAGGCTGAGTTGGATTTTAGATGTACTTGTACTAGGATAAGACTTGGTTAATGGTAAGAGAATATATGATTTTCTCTATACCAGAGTAATTGAGGTTAAGGAAGAACTTTCCTCTTTATCTGAGCTCCCTAGTCATTAAGTGGTTAAGGATGAGTATTTTCCTCACTACTTGGGGTAATCCTAAATCCTGGATAGTTTGAGTAACGTACATTTCATTCTATTCCTGGTGATTGATATTGTGAGATAACATACTTTTTCCTTATCATGATGGACTGAAGTCTAACCCTAACTTTAATATTGAGGAGACGTACTTCCTCTAAGCTAGAAAGGGGAAGACTGGCTGTGTGGCGATGTACGGCCATGAAGAGGTTAATGTGCACTAACCTAAAAGCATATTACTACCAAGTAAATGATTTTATAATGCTAGCATGAACGAAAGATGAATCTAATGATTTTGAGACATGATGAATATTTGTTTTTAAAATAAACATGAGAATTCTTGACTTATTTGGGAGATTAGAAAGTATGAGATTTGATGATATGAATTCCAATTTAATGATTTGAGTCTTAATAACTTTGGAATTAATGTGATTTTTGACGATTACGAATGATTTTCATATTGATAAATAGACTATCTATTTCGGGAAGAGGAAGGACCTAATTTGACTTTTTGCTACATTCTTAGATTGATATTGACTGGTTTTAAAAAGAAATGGATTTTTCTCTGAAATGGCTGAAATTATTGTATCGACACGTTTTTGAAACAAACTACTGAGAATTTCGATTCTCACCCCCTACATCTGTGATTTGCCATGATAATTCCAAGAAGGATTCACAGTGGGCAGACAAAATGAAGCAAGATGAAGCCTAGGCACAAAGAGATATTTTAGTTAGTTGTTTTAGATTTTTGTAAATAGGACGATATATGTATATTAAGTACAATAATGAAAACTTTGCATAGAAATTTGTTTCATATCTTATGTATTGTAAGCTTCCACTAAAGGCTCATATTTTATATATTATTAAATTATTTATTTGAATAATTTGTGAATATTCATAAGTAATGTACCAAATTCTAATTACTGATGCATAAACCAGATACGTCATTAGTGTTAGTCTCTGGGACGTTACACTTGAAGCTATCATTTGGATAATGTCACTAGAAGAATACAGCCACTCATTCAAAGATAATCCAATTTCATACACTTTTGAAAAATAGACATTTGAAGTTGGATATTGAGTATAGGAGAACAACTCAGTCACACTATAAATATTTCTAACTTTTCACAAATTTCATATACCATTTCCCAATCATTATCACTTGACAAACACTTAAATTAAAACTCACGTTTTAAATGTTTAAAAACTTCTTGGTATGGTAATGTAGAAGCAAGCATTAAAAATGTGGAGTTCCATCTAGTTCTACAATCAAGTGCAAGCTTTTTTCAATAAGCAATATTCAATTTCCAGCAAGTATCAACATATTTCTCCTCCTTCTTTAGTGTTGCAACCCAATAAGCAACACTATCATCAATCTTTTCAATAGAACTATAGATTGTTATGATCCACTCTTTTACAATTAAATTCAGCACATGAGGACAACAATGCATATGGAATAAGTTCCCTCCCAAAACAAAAGAAGAAGTTGAAATCTTATAAAAAAATACGTGCAACCATTGCATCATTAGTGCTACAATTAATAGTTAAGGTTGACAACTTTCTATCCAAATTCCAATCAAACAAATAGTCAACTAAAACATCACAAAGAACCTCAGCATAATGTGGTGCAAGCACATAAATGAACCTAAAACAAGTAATTATAAATATTACATACAATTATCAAGTAGAAAACATGAAACCTAAAAGAAAAAGACAAAAAAAAGAAAATGATTAAGTTGTTACTTCACAATCTGACTTTGCATAGTCCAATTGTCATTAATGAAATGAGCTGTAACAAACATGTATCCTTTGTTTTGATTGTTTGTAGTCCACATATCAGTAGTTATTGCAATGTCGCTTGAATTTCTTTCAAGTAGCTTCATAATCTTAGCCTTCTCGCTCTCACACATCTTCAATATATCATTCTTTATTGTATTGCAAGAAACTACGTTGAACAAAGGTTGAAAAGCACCACAAAACCTTCTAAAACTGATATGATCAACCATAGTGAGAGGATACTCATGCAATACAATCATTCTTGCAAGTTTCGTCCTTGCAACATCTTGATTAAATGAGTAGTTACCAACTATAAGTGATTCACCCTTATCTCCTATTGAACTTGATGATTGTGCCAAAGTTTTAAGTATTGCTTGCTTTGGGCCCCTCATAGTTCGAAGCTTACAAGTCCTAATGTGGTCATATAAGTGTTTAGTACCTTGTCTAGTGTCACCACTAAGCTTCTTCTCACAATATTTGCATATTGCCTTCCACTTGTCACCTATTTTCTCCCATCTAAAGTGTGTCCAAGCTCTTGAAGTTAGCCTTTTTTATTAGGACTTGACCATTCGTTGACATCTTGTGTTTCCAAATTTGTTTCACTTGTTTCATTAGGAGGAGAAGCCTCAACCTGTTGATTTTGCTCATTCTCTTCCACTGGATTTTTTTTGTGTCTCATTAGGAATTTGATTGCTCCCAACAGGGGTGTTAGATAATTGATCACCCCTGGTCATTCTGCATATAAAATAAGTACATGTAAACAAAACGTTAACATGGATTGCACCAATTACATGGATTGGAGTTTAGGATAGCAGTAAAACACATCAGTTACAAAAGGTTACATTATTCATCAATGAACTACTGGAAAGAAGTCCACTCTTTAACATCTACGAAGAAAAAAAAACAATAGATTGCAAAAAACACAACCAAAAAGGTTGAAGATAATGCTAAAATTGCTCACAAACACTACAAAATGCAATGGATTTTTTCACATGACCTAACACATTGAACAAATTCAAGCATGAGTAAGAATCCAATATTGCAAATCCAATGCAGAACTGATTTTTATCTTTCCCAAGCATAAACTTAAATGTCAGTGGAAATCACACACAAGAACATGAACAGAGAAAAACATAATCTTCACAATCAAAGATCTATCAAAAAGGAGAAACCCCCAGATCACAAAAAACACTCATTTGCCCAAAAATCAATTCTTTACACACAAAATTACAAAAATGGAAATGGGCATCACCAGGATCATAAACCAACACTCCAAGAAAAATAAATAAAGAATGAGAACAATTTACGAAATGGTAGCAAATCCAGAGAGAAGAAGACGAAAAATAAACCCTAACTCAAATTTGGGATTAGGTCACTACAATGGTGGACGCTGCTATAGCTGACGCCAGTGGTGGTGCGAGCGGCAACGGAGTATAACCGAAGCAGTCCTAGGCGAGAGCGGCGGCTATACGGCTACAGATCGGTGTCACGATGATAGTTGAGGTTGAGCTTGAGATAAGTTGGTGGCCTGGTGCTAGTCAGCTGGTCCTGCTAGAACTCACTGATTCGATATATTATGAGGCGGCGACGCAACGCCGAAGATCTCAGATCTGAGTTCTAGGATGAGTAGCATTGCCTCTAAGAGGGAAGGGACGACGACACAGCGAAGAGGCACAGCACAACGATGGAGCGGCACGACATGACATAACAGAGAGGAGCGGCAAACATGCGCGCTAGGGATGGGGGTTTAGGAATTTGAGACTTGAGAGAGTAAAATGAGAGAGAAATAAAGAATATCAAAATATGAAAAGAGATTGAGAAATATTTGGGAAAAGAGGATGGGGGTTGCTGTGACGCAAGGTAGGGTAAGGTCGTAAGGTCGTAGGGTAACTGGGTAAAGGAATAAAAAAGGTTAATTTGGTAAAATAGCACAATTTATATTTTTTAATTTTTTAATTTTGAATAAATATAAAAATTAATAAAAGATGAAATATTAAAATATATATTTATTTATATAATAATACATATATATAGATTATGAAATCATTTAATAATTTAAACATGAACGAGAAACTCGCAAGATGAGAGAGTATAGTCCCTATTCCCGTCTCCGAATATATATTCCACGAGAGAATTTTTTCCCTCACCCCCATCCCCAAGGGGAGAATAACCCTGCCTTTAGTGTCTCATTTTGGGTGGTCCCGCGGGAATTCCCAAGCCACGGGAATTTTTGCCATCCCTAATTGAAAACATGGTTTTCCACCATATTTCAAGGCCAAGAATTCTGATTCTACTATCATAAATAATCTCAGCGCTGAAGATGACGATGAAGCTGAGGAGGCTGATCAGCCCCAGGAAGATAAAAAACCTTCAGGTTATGTTCTTACACCAGAACAATATCAAGTTCTTCAAGCTTTGTTTTAGAAAGCACAAATTCATGTTGTTAACCAAATAACCACAGATAATCAAACTGTCCCCCTTACCTTAGTTCCTAGTGATCCAACAGGTAATCACACTGTGCTTATCTGTAATTCCAAGCCAAAACACTAGATTTTAGATTCAGGTGCAACAAATCATGTTTGTTGCTCTCTGAATCTATACTCATCCTACAAACGTGTTAAACCAGTCACTGTGAAACTTCCTGATGGTAGTGCAGTAATTGCCAAATTCTCGGGTACAGTGCATTTTTCCAGTTCATTCTTCCTTATTGATGTACTATTTTTTCCTGAATTTACTTTCAATTTGATTTCCATTACAAAACTCATTGCTTCATTGCACTGTAAACTCATATTTCATGATAACACGTGTCATACAGGACAAACATACTTCGAAGATAATTGGGTCAGCTAAGTCCACCAATGGATTATATGTGCTATCATCTTCTTGTACACCTATTATTCCTGATATTTCTGTAAACAATTTCTCCGTTCCTAGTCTAGATTTATGGCATTATAGGCTAAGACATCTCTCTTCTCATAAACTTGATGTACTGTGTAAACAATTTCCATTCATTTCAAAATGCAATAATCATGTATGTGAGGTTTGCCCTTTAGCCAAACCAAAAAAAAAATTGCCTTATACTTCTAGTAGTTCTACATCAGTATCTCATTTTGCCTTATTACACATGAACATCTGGGCCCCATTGTCCATTAAATCTATTCATGGACATCAATATTTCCTAACAGTTGTAGATGATTTTTTCAGACATACCTGGATCTTTCTTATGAGACACAAATCTGAGACTGTAGCTCATATACAATCTTTTGTTTCCATGGTATAAACACAATTTGACTCAAGTTAAATGCATTATCAGACAATGGTCTAGAGCTTAATCTCCCCAAATTCTTTCTTCATAAGGGCATTTTCCATCAAACATCCTATGTGGAAACTCCACAACATAATGGAGTGGTGGAGAGGAAACACCAGCAAATCTTAAATGTAGCCAGATCACTCATTTTTCAGTCTAATCTTCCCAAACTATTTTGGAATTTTACAGTCTGACATGCTATTTTTCTTATCAACAGAACACCAAACACTTTTCTACAGATGAAGACACCTTGTGAAGTCTTACACAATCACCTTCCAACCCTTACCAATCTCAAAGTGTTTGGTTGTCAATGTTTTGCTTCAACCTTTACTTCCTATAGAAAGAAGTCAGAACCAAGAGCTAGAAAATGTGTTTTTCTTGGCTTCAAGTTCGGCACAAAAGGTTATATCCTTTTTTATGTCAAAACTAGAGAAATCTTTATTTCTTGAAATGTCACTTTTAATGAAAAAGTTTTTCCTTTCCAAACTATCTCCACAGTCCCTCATCTTTCTATTCCTACTATTACTTCTAATTTTCTTTCTAATTCTTATTTTTTACTTCCTTTTCACTAAAAAAATCCGCTAAATTATGAGAATTTTTTGCAGGCGTTATCAAACACCAATAATCGATATAAATTGTGGGGTTTTTTTTTACCTTTTAGAAAGTTATTAACTCCGCAAATTAAAAAACGCTGATTTTCCTTTTGTTTTTTACTTTTTTTCCTTTTCGCTCTCTTTCGCGGTTCCCGTTCCCTCTCTTTCTCTCTTCCTTTCCCTCACCAAACTTTAGCAGAAACACCATTTGACAGCGCTTTCATCACCTCTCATCTGATGCCAGCGCTCCTCTCCTCCGACAATGGCGCATTTT